>JAHRHZ010000083.1:2615937-2717496 GCA_024137785.1 Ginglymostoma cirratum
CTCATTCTCCTAAGTGCATCCAATTGCCGCTCCAACCTAACCATGCAGTCTGTGAGGAGCTGCAATTGGGTGCACTTCTTGCAGATGTAGTTGTCCCAGACACTAGAAGCATTGCAGATCTCCAACATCTCACAAGTGCAGCACTTAACCCCTCTGACTGACATTTCTATCACCAATTACGCTGTTTTAGAAAATTTATTAAACACTTACACTTACTTATCACTGTGAATACCCAAGATAGGTCTTCCCTCACTCACCTTCCCAGGATGCTCTCTGGATCTCTCCCTTTCCCTTGCTCCTGGTCCTCACAGTGGAGTTTGTGTGTTTATTTTTGGTTAGAGGAGGAGGCATGGAGGGAAACACCGATGAAGTGTTGGGGTTGAACTGTCATTTAAACATTTGTTTCTCATCCCCCTTGAACTTTTACAAATTCATTCATGGGATGTGAACATCACTGGCTAGGCCAACATTTATTGCCCATCTCAAATCGCCATGACGTTGAAGAAAGCAATTAAGTGGCAACCACATTGCTGTGGCCCTAGAGTCATTTGTAGACCGGACTGGTTAAGAATAGTAGATTTTCTTCTCTCCAGAAATTGGGCCCTGACAGCCTTCAATGAATATCATTATCAGAATGAAACAACATTATCCCGGACTAACACACATGCACACACAAAATCAACACAGTGTGGAGCTGGAGGAACACAGTAGGTCAGGCAGCATCAGAGGAGAGTTGAAGTTTTGGGCCTAGACCCTTCATCAGCACACACAAAATGTTTGACACTGGTACATTTTAAGAAGTGTCTTTGAGAAGGGGATTGAGTTTGAGAGACTGAGGTTTAAGAGAATTAGATGGGGAGGAATTGTATAGACTAAGGTTAAGACAGACGAAAGAATGTTTGCCAATGGCAGAGCAATGTAAATCAAAGTTGGCAAGCTGACAAAACTGGAGAAGTATAGAGATCTAGAAGGGTATAGGGTTGAGGGAGATTATAACGATAACATGGTTACATCTGGGGAGGGATGGGCTGGAGAATATCAGACTGCCCTTAACTCCTGTGTAATGAAAGAATGTGAAGATTCATATACTGTACTATACAGAAAGCCAGAACGGAGATAATAGAACTCAGAAAGCCATTTGTCTTATCTGTTACCATAGATCAGTGGAGTTTATATGCAAGCTTTCTGTGGCTACTCCTTGTCAATTAAGAAAAAGCAAAACAATTGCAGGGAGAGGTTAAAAAGCATAGTTCTTGCGGGAGGTTTTGATTGTAGTTTTAAATGACAATGATCAAATGATTCTTTGAAAACAACACATACCGTGGTTTGATTAAGGCTTCAAGATAACCTTTATATATATAAAGCCCTGATCTAAATTTACAGCATAGCGTAGTGGGGCTTTGATGCCGAAACTGTTTCATTTCCTGTTTATGCGATGATACAGGTTCTGTAAGGAGATAAAGTGACTCAGAGGATATTACAGAAGTGAAGATCCCTTGGCTATTTGCTGGCACGGGTTTGATGTTTCTCTTCCCTAGGAATTAGCATATCTTTTTCAAAGAATTTCTTCAGATGCTCATAATCCTTTTGCCTTAAATTATTTGTTAAAAGTCATCAATGTTAGAAGGACATTGTGTAGGGTGCCAATACATGAAAGGCTTTTGTCAAGATTACTGATAATAGGACTCTACCCTATTGCATTGCAGCCTTTTCGGTCTTCAGATCATCCATAACTGAAGTTTAACGGCATTTGTGGTTTGGTGGTTAGTTCAGCTTTCCTGGTTTAGTTATTAGCGAGCAATTAATCTTTTTAACTAAAATACCAAATTTAGATGGCCTGTCCACCTCCCTGACCATACTTTATATGTTCACTCGCTCGGTGATGGGATCCACGGGAACCGGCTGCTCCACCCAGTCTTGCACCAGACACGGCGTGGACAAGCTATTCGGTCACGGGGGCGTCACGGTTCAAATGAGTTCCGGGATTTAGCCGGTCAATCTTCACCATTCGGCCGAATTGCCGCTTGAGCGTAGTTAGGCCAAATAGAAGGGCACTGAGTAGGCTCCACTAATATCGCTGTAAGACTATAGGTTCGGATTTTACATCCCCAATATGGGGGATTACCAAATCGCAGATTCACAGCTTCTAATAGATTTGAGGAAAACAGGAGAGAGAGAACCATTTGTAACCTAGCACTTGAGAGAAAAAACAAATATTTTAACGCCGGTTATATTTAATTGGAGCCGGGTTTGATGCTCCCTCTGCAGGAAACAAAGGAAAATTGTTCGGATAATGTTATACCTTTGAAGTTTGATAAACAAAGGAGCTGGATCACACTGGGACAATGTGATTCTTGATTTGCTGTTAAATTCTGAACCCAGCAGAGAGTGTGACAAGGTGAATCAATCATTTCCCTTTAACTGCCCGTACCTCCTGCAGAGAAGCTCCACTTTAATTAGCTTCTCACACTTGTATGTTGCACATCTGCACTCACGGACAATCACAAGTTCGCCTGTCTGCCGATGATAAAATGTTTAATTAATAAAGCTTGCCCCCTCCCCCACACACCTCGCCGCCTGTAAACACTCTGTTGAAGTCCAGTTCTCCCCTTGATTATCCTGGACTTTGATCATTATCCTGCAACTGATTCCCTCATAGCTGCTGACTTCCTGCGAGGATGAGAAGGGAAGGTGTAAAGTGGGATAAAGGCGTGAGCTTCCGAAGTATGAAAGGGTAGGAAGAGTAAAAGGGGATGTGTGTGGGGGTGAAATGAGAAGAGGTAAGGTTATGGAAAGATAATTGAGGGGTGAGGAGGAGGCTGCAGTGGATCTGAAAGGATTGTTAGATGGGGTTACATAGATGTGGAGGTGCCAGTGTTGGACTGGGGTGGACAAAGTCAGAACTCACACGACACCAGGTTATAGTCCAACAGGTCACCTGACGAAGGGGCTACGCTTGGAAAACTTGTGATTTCAAATAAACCTGTTGGATTATAACCTGGTGTCTGTGACTTATGACACGGTTACATAAGTTATAGGCTAGTCCATGCTTGTACTTACGCTTCCTTTGGAGCCTCATTCTGTCTTTTCTCAACGTGGGAACACTGCCTTCTCCATGTTTTTCTCTACATCATTCACCATCTTTGGATGTGGCACTGTAGGGATTCTAATCTATGTTTCTACCCTGACTTGAAACTGTACCATCATTGTAACTGGTTGAAAAGTTTGCAATTTCCTCCCTAACAGCACTGTGGGTATTGTACCACATGGCCTGCAGTATTTCAAAAAAGTTGGTCATCACCACATTCTCAAGGACAAACTGAGATGGATAATAAATGGTGGCCCAGCCAGCAATGTTCACATCCCATGAAAGAATAAAAAGAATGTGCAGTTGCCTCCTGCTTACAGCCTCACTTTGAGTGTAACTTGGTGAAATATGCTGAGTTTGGACAATAATAAGGACGTGTCTCCATATAGGAGCCTGAGTTTACATGGGTTAACAGGCTTTTATAAGGGACTCAGTCTGCTATCTAATGAACTGAAGAAATTATATCTGACATTTTCTTGCCGGCAATTAATTCTCTGGAAGCTCAGGCCAAAGGTGATAAGGTTATTTAGCTGTCTTCTCACATTCTTAATATTAAGGCTCCTATCAAGATATTATCCTCGCAAATGAATCCTTAACCATTACTCAACGACAACTATGAAAATGGTCTCCACCACTGCCTTTTCCTTACTACCTGGAGACACACTGGGACAGTGTTGATCTTCAAATTGTTCTGTTTTGAACGTACTCAGTCCTTGTTGGCAACGTTGAGTACAGCAAATGGCCTCAGTGATTCTGGGTCAAATGAACCTGTTTTTGGTGGTCCATCCAGTCAGCATCTAGACAGCAGAGTACTTGTGATGCTCCCTACAATCACAATAAACTGGTGACAAATACTCAAATAAAAGCAAAGTACCCTGGATGCTGGAAATCTGAAATAAAAACAGAAAGTACAGGAGAAATCTAGCAGTTCCAGCAGTATCCATGGACAAAGTGAATTAATGTTTTGAATCCAAACACTCTTCTTGTACTTGAGATAAAAGGTACTTTGTCTTTTAACTCTTTTTCTCTCATAGATGGTGCCAGACCTGCTGAGTTTCTCCAGCACTTTCTGTTTCTGCTAATGACAAATACAGTCTTGTTATCAGTGAAGAATGATCACCAGGCAAATGGGCTCTTCAAAAGAATAATAATCCTCAGTGACACTTAGGATAGGAGTTTAATTAGAATGGAAGCACATAACAATTTTTCAGACAGGAGCTGTTAGGCAACTGTATTTCCAGTCCTACTCAAGCACTGTGCAATTGTAGCAGCCATTTGACTCTAAGTGAGCCCTATAGATAAAGGAAATATCACCAGTGATACTGTTGCAAAATTCTGTAAATCCAATGGCAGGAAAGGAGTTCCAATTTCAGTGTTGTCTCTCGAGCTGACATCCCCAGCATCAAGGCACTGATTACTATTATTCAGCTATGATGGGTGGGCCACATTGTCACTGGGTGGGCCGCATTGTTGATGGGTGGGTCATTTTGACTGCGTGCCTGACTCAAGACTTGTAAAGCAAGCTCTTTATTCTGAGCTCCATCAAGGCAAATAGTTAAACCCCTCACAGATGTCCTCAAAGTGTCTCTAAGAAAATGTAGTATCCTGACCCAATTGCAGGAATATCTTATCCATTACTACTCAAACTGGAGAAGAAGCATCCATGAGAATGCCAAACATCTTGAGCATCTCTGACAGGTTCAGGTGGAAGCTTGGCCCAAACAGCAGAAAGAGCATGTGAAAACATGAACATCTCACTAACCCATCTCTTCAAACACCACCTGCCCCACCTGTGGCAGGGTGCATGGATCCTGCATCAGACAGTTTAGTGAACTCAGGGGACACAACTCTACAATGGAAGAGAATTATCTTCGGTCTCAAGTCATTGGCTAAGAAGAAGAAGACAGATATGAAAAGAGTGTCCAGAGATGTTTCTTGGTCATAGTCACTGAGAGAGGAATGTTAGCAAGGACAGGAAAATAACTGACACTTCCAATATTTCCACAGAATCTTCTCATATCTGCCTTGACAAGATCTTGGGTTAATGTCGTATTCAAAGTACAGCACTGCTGACAACGTACCATTCCCTTTACATTATTCAAATAAAAGCATCTTGACAATGTAGAATTCTTTCACACCTGTATTCAAACATTGTGCCTTTGATGATGTAATTGTCCCTCTGTATTGTACATCATTTAGAAAAGCACCTTCACATAGCAGCACTTGCTAGCTGTATACCACCAATGTATCAGTCTAGTCTATGTGAACTTCAAGCAACACAACAAAGATTGAATCTATACTTTTTGGAAGCCATAGCATTACTACTAAGCAAGAACATTTACTGGATTATAAAGTCAGCATCTGTAAGTGAGAGGAGTTGAAATTGCTACTGAATTCCAAAAGGGCATTGAAAATGGAGTTTCACTTTGTGGAGGTCAGAGATTCCCCTCTGCTGAGTAGTGGCAGCCCACCTTTTGTCCCAGATTGATTGATTTATTGTCACGTGTAACCAAAATACAGTGAAAAGCTTTGTTTACGAGTGGTACAGGCAGATCACAGCAAGCAAAGGATATACAGACTTAGAGGCATTAAGGTTACAATACAGGTTATATTATTTGAGACTACAGTCCATTCAACAGTCTGATAATAGCTGGAAAGAAGGTGTTTCTGAACCTGCTTGTGCATGCATTCAGGCTTCTGTATCTTCTGCCTGATGGAAGAGGTTGTAGGAGGTCATTATCGGTGTGCGAAGGGTCTTTGATGATATTGGCTGCTTCTCCCTGGCAGCGAGCCGTGTAAAAAGAGTCCATGGATGGAAGGTAGGCTTCCGTGTTGTTTGGGCTGTGCAAACCACCTTCTGTTGTTTCTTATGGTCCTGCGCAGAGCAGTTGCTACACCAGGCCAATATGCACCCGGAAAGTATGCTTTCAGTGGTGCATCTGTAGAAGTTGGTGAGGGACCTTATAGACATGCTAGATTTCCTGAGCTGCCTGAGGAGGAAGAGGTGTGGTTGTGCCTTCTTGACTGTTGCATTTACATGGCAAGTCCAGGCAGGTCATCGGTAATTGTCATTTCGAGGAACTTGATGCTCTTCACTCTCTCAACCTTGGTTCCACTGATGTAGATGGGGGCATGTTCTCCTCCTTTCTTTCTGAAGTTATGATCATTTCTTTAGTTTTGCCAAAGTTGAGAGACAGATTGTTTTCATTGCACCACGTCACCAAGTCCCCTATCTCCCTTCTGTATTTTGACTCATCATTGTTAGATATCTGTCCCACTACAGTGGTGTCGTCAGCATACTTGTAGATGGCGTTTGTACGGATTTTGGCAACACAGTCATAGGTGTCCTGGGAGTACAGTAGAGGGCTGAGGATGCATCCTTGGGCAGCTTGAGTGTTATTGTGGAGGAGGTGCAGTTACCTATCCTCACTGATTGCAGCCTATGTGTCAGAAAGCTGAGGAACCAGCTGCAGAGGGCAGAGCCAAGACCAAGGTCATGCAGTTTTGAGATCACCCTGGAGGGAATAATGGTGTTAGAAGGCGGAGCTGTAGTCAACAAGCAGGAGTCTGACGTAGGTGTCTTTGTTGTCCAGATGTTCCAGTGACGATTGCAGGGCTAGGGAGATGGCATCCTCTGTGGACCTGTTGTGCCGATACGCAAACTGTTGGGGAACAAGACAGGTTAGGAGACTGGAGCTGATGTGGGTCATGATCAGCCTCTCGAACCATTTCATGATTTTTGAAGTCAGAGCTATTGGATGGTAGTCATAAAGGCATACTGTATGTGTTTTCTTGGGTAGAGGGATGATGGTGCTCTTTTTGAAGCAGGTGGGGACTTTGGCTTGTAGGAGGGAGAGGTTGAAGAGATGTGTCCTACGCAGTAGTAGTGGGCACATGATGTGAGTATCTGGATCATGTGATTCTGTTATTTAGAAAGGGTTTGGTTGGGTTTCTGTGATTGATGCGCAGGATCTCTTTACAAGGGTGTACATATTCATATCCTGTTCTATAGTTAAAGGGCAATAGCACACCCCTGCACAATACAATCAGCCTCTTGTCAGGGCCTGTGTCGTGTGATTTCCCGTCTATTGTTACCATTTCCTAAAGGACGCTGGCTGGTATTTATCAGTTTACCTACGTAAAGTATTGTACTTGCAGGCACCACTAGCACACTTACACTGCCATAATCACTTGATATATTAAAAGCTGTTTATTATCTCCCATCTTCCTTCACAAGAACAAAGGATCTTCTTGTGCATCCTTGTCCCAGAAGTGAACTGTAACAGGATATATTCTCCCACCTATTTCACTACCCCACCCACAAGTGATCAGCAACTATTCATATTAGATGATTATTATCAGTGCCCATAAATTTTATTAACTGTCATATGCTGTATTAAAGACCCCACTTTATATACCACACAATGTACTGTAAGATGTATCATAATGTCCTATGTTAAAGGAACCACCTGATACAATGCAAAGTTAACTGTATGAAGTACGATGTAGTGTTGAAGGATTTAAGAATATTGGCTATCCTGGGTAGGCTCAGTTATTTTAAAATGTGAGTATTTTAAAATTGTCACTATTGGTTTTCAAGTCATACTTACTTCTGCAACTTCGTCAAGCCCCATGGTCACTGTGCTACTGCAACTCTGGCTTCTGGAGACTCCTGATCTTTAAGTCTCTCAATTTCTCTACCTGTCTCTTTCCTTATCGAGTCATAGAGTTTTTACAGCTTAGAAAGAGTCCCTTCAGCCCATCAGGTCGGTGCTGATCACCAAACATGGATCTACTCGAATCCCATTGTCCTGTACTTGGCCCATTGGTTTCTATGCTATTGCATTGCGAGTGCTCATCTAAATAGTTTTTAAATGCCTTGAGAGTTCCTGCCTGTACCATCCTTTAAGATAGTAAGTTCCAGATACACACAACCTTCTGGGTGAAAATATTTTTCCTCAAATCCCTTCTAAATATCCTGCTTCTGACCCGAAAACTGTGCCCTTTAAGATAGTAAGTTCCAGATACGCACAACCTTCTGGGTGAAAATATTCTTCCTCAAATCCCTTCTAAATATCCTGCTTCTGACCTGAAAACTGTGCCTCTTGGTCATTGATCCCTCCACTAAGGGGAAAAACTTCTCCCTACCTACCCTGTCCATGCCCCTTAGAACTTTGTATATTTCATTCAGATCCCTCCCCCACAACCGTCTCTCCTCTAATGAAAACAACCCCAGCCTATCTAATTTCTCATAATTACTGAATCGTCCAGCCCAGGCAATATCCTGGCAAATCTCCTCTGCACCCTCTCTCGTGCAATCACATCCTTCCTATAATGTAACAACCAGAATTACACACTGTACTCCAGTTGTGGCCTAACTAATGCTTTATACAGCTCCATCATAACCTCCTTGTCCATGTATTCAATACCTTGACGAATAAAGGCTAGTATCCCAAATGCTTTTTAAACACCTTATCTACCTGCCTTGCTGTGTTAAGGGACCTATTGAGATGTACACCAAAATCTTTTTAATCCTTTGTATTTTCTAGGGTTCTACCATTTAACATGCACTCCCTTTGCCTTGTTAGTTCTTTCAAAATGCATCCCCTGAGAATATAGGAATAGGATTAGGGCATTCAGCTCCTTGAGCCTATTCTGCCATTTAATGAGATCATGGCTGATCTGTGGTCCAAATCCAAGTACCTGCCTTTGGCCAATATTCTTTAATACTTCTGCTTAACAAAAAGTTATATAGCTCAGATTTAGAACTAATAACTAAACTAGCATCAACTCCCTTTTGTGAAGAGAGTTCCCAACATCTACAAAACTTTGTGTGTAGAAGTGCTTCCTAACATCTCCCCTGAACAGTCTGGCCCTGATTCTTAGACTATGCCTCCTAGTTCTACAATCCCCAACCAGTGGAAATAGTTTATCTTTATGTAATCCATCTTTTCCTTCAAATATCTTGAAGACTTTAATCAGATCACACTGAATCTTCTGGAGAAAAAAGGCCTTATTTGTGTAAACTCTCCTCATATCATATCTGAAGTCCAGCTGTCATTCTTGTAAACCTATGTTGTACTCCTTCCAAGGCCAATATATCCTTCCTAAGATGTGGTCCCCAATTTGCTCACATGCCTCCACGTGAGATCTAACCAGGGTTTTGGGTAGTTACAGCATAAGTTCTACACCCTAATACTCATACTTTTCAGGACCAAATTCCATTTACTATTCTTCTGTCCATCCGACTAGGCAATCTATATAGACATAGAGTCATACAGCACAGAAACAGACCCTTCAGTCCAACTTGTCCACACCAACCAGACATCCCAATCCGCCTTAGTCCCATTTGCCAGAATTTGGCCTATATCCCTCTAAACCATTCCAATTCATATATCCATCCAGATGCCTTTTGAATGTTGTAATTAGAACATAGAACAGTACAGGCCCTTCGGCCCACGATGTTGTGCCGAACTTTTACCCTAATCCTAAGGTCTATCTAACCTCCACCCCTACCTTATACTATCATCCATATGCCTATCTAATAGCCGCTTAAATGCTCCTAATGAGGCCAACTCCACTACCCTCTCCGGCAATGCATTCCACGACCCTACCACTCTCTGAGTAAAGAACCTACCTCTGATGTCTCCCCTATATTTACCTTCACTCACTTTAAAACTATGCCCCCTCATAATAGCTACCTCCACCCTAGGAAAAAGTCTCTGGCTGTCCACTCTATCTAGACCTCTGATCATTTTGGACACTTCTATCAAGTCACCTGTCATCCTTTGTCGTTCTAAAGAGAAAAGCCCTAGCTCTCTCAACCATTCCTCATAAGACCTTCCCTCCATCCTTCCCTCCAGGCACCATCTGGTAAATCTCCTCTGCACCTTTTCCAAAGCTTCCGCATCTTTCCTGTAATGAGGCGACCAGAACTGGACACAATACTCCAGATGTGGCTGAACCAGGGTTTTGTAGAGCTGGAGCATAACTTCATGGCTTTTGAACTCAATCCCTCTATTAATGAAAGCTAACACACCATACGCCTTCTTAACAACTCTATCCACCTGGGTGGCAGCTTTCAGGGAACTGTGGACATGAACCCCAAGATCCCTCCTCCACCAATTGTACCCACCCCCGCCACTTCCCCTAGCATCTCATTCCACACATGCACCACCCTCTGTGTGAAAAAGTTACCCCTCAAGTCCTTTTTAAATCTTCCCCCTCTCACCTTAAAATTATATCTTCTAGTTTTAGACTACCCACCCTAGTAAAAAGACCTTGGCTATTCACCCTATCCATTGCCTCTCATGATTTTATAAACCTCAATAAGATCACGCATTACCCTCCGATGCTCCCCGCCAATTCAGCGTCTACCTATAATTCAAAACGTGCAGACTCAAGTCCTCTAGTCTAAGGTATTCCTCCTAACCATTTGCCATACCTCAGATTTTCACGTCATCTGTGAACTTACCTATCAAACCTCCTATATTTATGTCGAGATCATTAATGTTCAGAACAACAGCAAGTGACTCAGCACTAATCTTGTGGTACACCACTGGACATAGGTTTCCAGTTATAAAAACACCCTTTGACCATCACCCTCTGCTTCCTGCCACTAAGCCAATTTTGAATCCAATTTTCTGAATTAGCCATGGGCTCTTAGCTTCTTAATCAGTCTGCCATGTGGAATCATGTCAAAAGTCTTACTGAAGTCCACATATGTCAATGTCTCAAAAATTCATCTGCACACCTAGTCACCTCCTCAAAAATATTCAATCAAATTTGTTACACATGATCTGCCACTAACAAAGTTATGCTAACTATCCTCAATTTATTTTTGCCTCTCCAAGTGGAGATTAATTCTGTCCCTCAGAATCTTTTCCAATAGTTTCCCTACCACTGATGTTGGACTCACCAATAGGACTTTATCTGTTAGTAGACAAATGCTATGGTTTCCTAATTTATCCTTACCTCTTTTCCTAAATAATGGTACCACATTAGCTGTCTTTCAGTCCTCTGGCATTCCTCCTGTGGCAGAGAGGATTTGAAAATTCTCCTCCCTTGCATCTCTCAGCAGTCATGGACACCTGTCATCTGGGCCAAGGGATTTTTCCAATTACAAGTCTGCTTAAACCAATAATACTTTTACTATCTCAATACTAATTTGTTCAAATAGATTATAGTTCCTTTCCCTGAATTCTAGACCTACATTATCCTTCTCTATTGTGAATACAGATAAATATCTGTGAATTCAGATTTCCTTCTTTAAGATTATCTTAAAACCTATTTTGGGACCAGCATTTGACCATCTCTCTTAATATTGCTTCATGTGGCTTAGTGACAAATATTATTTGAAGACAATCCTTTGGGTGTTTTACCACAGTAAAAGCATTATATAAATACAAATTGTTACTGTTCAATTGATTCATTGAGCTACAATTAAACCTTTATGTTGTTATTGATGTCCAGTTACAATTTGCAGGAACTGCAGTTAGAGCAAAGTTGTACACAGGTGACAGGACTACTAAAAAAATTACACAGTAAAATCTTGTGGGCTGCAACTGCATGAGAAGTGACTGATTCTAGACTTCTTTTTAAAAGAAATGTGGCCTAAATAATGTTTGGGAATGCACTTTCACAGTATTTTAATTTACTTACTTGTGATCTGGGGTATTTTGAATGTAGTGACTGGGGTGACACCTGAGGTCTTTTTGAGCAATGCAGGGCAATGCTCGATCAAATAGATTTAGCCAATGAGGAGCTCTGAAATCCAGCTTCCATGCTATGACAGTGATTTGAGAAACTGCAATTGAGAAGTTTCTGAATCATTTTCTGGTCTAGGTGAAGGTAGTTTTTGCCAAATAGGGTGAAAAAAAACCTTTCACACTATTTAGTTCTGACATTGTATATGATGTGTGGAAGTCCTGTTAATCCCTAGGTTTCTTTTGATCTTGCTGGTGTGTTTGTCCCAGTTTCCTGTAACACTGTGAAATCATTAGGATCACAGTTGACAGGTACTGTGCACAGATTGAATATATTCTGAGTCACTTTTTTTTATTCATCCACAGGATGAGGGTGTCACTTGCCAGGCCCAGTATTTATTGCCCAGAGGGCAGTTAAGAGTCAACCACAGTGCTTTGGGTCTTAGTCACATGTAGGCAGTTTCATTCCCTAAAGGACATTAGTGAACAAGATGAGTTTTTCCAATAATTGACAACGGATTCATGGTCATCATCAGACTCTTAATTCCGGATTATTTTTATTGAACTCAGATTACACCACCTACAGTGGTGGGATTCAAAACTGAGTCTCCAGAACGTTACCTGGGACTCTGGATTAACAGTCCAGCAATATTACCACTAGACCATCACCTCTCCAAAAGTAACTTCCAATTTAAAGAAATTGAATCAAATTATATTAGAGCTTCTCTTGAAAATTGTAACTAAAGTGAATCATATATTGTGTTAGAATGGCATAGTCCATTTCTGTGCTGTACAAACTTCTTTACCAAATAGATTTATGTTATTGTTTTTGCTCACATGGACTTTCACCTGCTCTTCTTAATCTCTTCCTATCAGCATGATTTTCTATTCCTTTTCTTCATTTGCTTTTTTGTCTCCATTAAAACATGTTAGTCATCTCAAAGACTCGCCGTGATAGCAAATTCCACATTTCCTCACTACTCTGGGCAAAGAAGCTTTTTTTGAATTCTTTATTGGA
Organism: Ginglymostoma cirratum; assembly: GCA_024137785.1. Lineage (NCBI taxonomy): Eukaryota > Metazoa > Chordata > Chondrichthyes > Orectolobiformes > Ginglymostomatidae > Ginglymostoma > Ginglymostoma cirratum. The sequence goes on from JAHRHZ010000083.1 coordinate 2,628,749, forward strand.
TTTATTAGCAATGACTTTAAATTCATGACCCCATTTTATGATCACCATGATGAGGCAACATGGTGGCTCAGTGGTCAGCACTGCCGCCTCACAGTACCAGGGAACTGAGTTTGATTCCACCCTTGGTGACTGTCTGTGTGGAGTTTGCACATTCTCCCCATGGCTGCAAGAGTTTCCTCCAGGTGCTCCAGTTGCTTCTCACAGTCCAAAGATGAGGTGTGCAGGTTAAGTGGACTGGCTGTGCTAAATTGCTCATAATGCCAGGGGATGTCCAGGCTAGGTGGGTAAGCCATGGGAAATGCAGGGTTAAAGGGTAGTGGGGTGGGTCCAGGTGGGATGCTCTTCAAAGGGTCAGTGTGGACTTGATAGGCCAAATGGCCTGCTTCCACACTGCAGGGATTCTATGATGCTATGTTTTATTTATGTTTATATTTAGATTCACCTGCAAATAGGAACATCATCTTTACATCTACCCTACTCCTATCCTAATCCTTCCGTAGCCTGAAAGACCTGTGTCAGATGAGACCTCCAGCTCTACACCTTGTTATCTCAGATGAGACCTCATTGTTCACCATGCTGGTGTTTCTTATTTATCTTTTTTATCCTCTGTTAGGATTAAAGATATATTACCAGACTGATTCCTCGGATGACGGGACTGACGTATGAAGAGGGACTGGATCTGTTAGGACTATATTGACTGGAGTTTAGAAGAATTAGGGGTGGTTTAGAAACATATAATGTTCTGACAATACTAGACAGAATAAACATAGGAAAGGTGTTCCTGATAACCAGGGAGCTAAGAACCAGAGGTTGCAGGCTAAGTATACTGGATAGGCCTTTTTTTAAAACTTCATTCACAGGATGAAAACATCAGTGACCAGGCCAGCATTTATTGCCCATCCCTAATTGCCCAGAAGGCAGTTAAGAGTCAACCACATTGCTGTTGGTCTGGAATCACATGAAGGCAGACCAGGTAAGGCTGGTAGTTTCCTTCTCTACAGAACATTAATAAACCAGATGGTTTTTAGAACAATCAACACTGGCTTCATGGTCATAATTAGACACGTAATTCCGTATTTTTTTTAATTGACTTCAAATTACACCATCGGCAGTGATGGGATTCAAACCTAGGTCTCCAAAACATTAGCTGGGTCTCTGGATTAACAATCAATAATACCGCTAGGCCATTGCCTGCCCTATATAGGACTGAGATGTGGAGAATATTTTCACCCATAGAATGGTAAGCCTGTGAAATTGTCTGCCATGGAAAGCTGTTGACGCCAACACATTGAATGTTTTCAAGAAGGCATTAAATGCAGTTCTTAGAGCTAGAGGAATCATGGGTATGGGAAAAAAGCAGGAACAGAGTACCGAATAGGATAATCAACCATGATCATATTGAATAGCAAAGCAAGGTCAAAGGGCTGAATAGCCTATTCCTATTTCTATTTTCTATGTTTCTACCAGCCATACACCACATCCCCAAACAAAAGCCTGCTCAATATTTAACTTCAGGTTTTTACATTCAAGCAACAGTAAGTATTCAATAGTTCATTAATTAATTAATGTGATATGGGCGTTGATGGCTGGGCTGGCATTTATTGACTGACCTTGGTTGCCCTTGAGAAGGTATTGGTGAGCTGCCTTCTTAACCTGCTTCAGTCTTATTAAACAGATTTTGAAGGTCATTTGGCCAACTCCTTGTCCCTGTTACTTTTGTTCTTATGATGAAAAGGAAGTTATAACTGCCTTTAAAGTTTCTTGGCAATGGAAAAGAACGTAGCTGCTCACTCCCTGAGGTACATAGTAAATAAGGGGATCTTGATACAAACACATATTTATATCATCTTGTTCAAATCAAAATGATTTGATGAAGAATCAGAGACTGCGCAGGAAAATGAAGAAGAGTTCAATATCACAAACTAATGAGTAAATGAATGTGGATGAACGATTTATTCATCACCTTTTCTGCCCTTTTCAAGGTTATTGGTTCTTCAAAATGAAATCAATCCCTTAAAGAAAGTGACAATATTATGGATGTAGCCTCATCTTTTTTAATAACTTTGCAAAAGTCAGAAAAGTAAAAACGAATGTATTGAATTAAATAATAATTCATTGCAACTAAATGTAAAACTTAGAATTATCCTGAAGAAGATGAATTAATATTGGAAACTCTATTTTAATTTGACACTCCTGGTCATCAGATGAATTGACAAGTCAGAATGTTTAAAAATGGTTAAAACTGTATCTTTTCTTTGCACTGTATCTTTGATTTTGGACTGACATGATTTGAAAACCAATGATTGTGGTAGGGATTGCTGCACTTTTTAAAATCAAGGTTCCAGCACTTATTGTAATTGTTGTTTACACTGTCATGTGTTCAACTGGTGGGGAAGTTTGGTTGTAGATGACCTGGCACCAGGAAGTGTGTACAAAATAAGATTTGGCTGACAATTACCTGATTGGTCTGTGGAGTAGTGACCAGCTGTCATTGAAAAAGACCTTCTGCCTGCCAACAACAATGTGATTGGCTCTCAGGTAGTTGAACAGCTTGTGGATGGTTGGATGCCTTCGGATCACTGGAAGGGGACATTGTGTCCTTGTCTCTGGAGCAAAAAACGCTGAAAGGAAACCAATTTATTTTCGCTTGCCAATTGCTGTAAGCTGTTGATTTTACCCAGTAAGGCAGTGACTTTATAAGTTGTGAAGCAGTTGCTCTGGGCCTCTTGCAAGCAAGTGAAGAGACAGTTTGTCAAACAAGCCAAAAGTCCCTGTCGACAGGGACTATAAACTGCATTCCCAGTTATTCCCTCCAACCATAATATCAATTATTTTGGAATCAGTCTAGCTGTGTACTGGGGGAGTTTTCTGAGGAAGTTAGAGTTTTAACTATCAGAGTTATATGTTGAGATTCCATAATTATTTATCTGTAGCTAAAATCAATTAATTTCTAATAAATGTCAAATCTTGTTAAGCACAGAGACCAAGACTATGTTTTCTACTCAACCTGGATGTAAAAAGACAGGTAAATTGGAGAATTTTTGCATACTTTTATCAAATGTTTAATTTTGTGTTAACTCCAGGAAAAGCAGGTTTTACTTCCAGCACAGTAAGGTGAGGCGTGACAAAATAATCAAAATTTATGAACAATTTTCAATTTATGTATACTCAGAGCTGACTATGTGACTTTCTGTTTAACATCATTGCTGCAATGGATGATTACATGATGGTTGACTGAAGTTTAAGGGGATCAAAAGTTATGTGGTGAAAGCAGGAGAATGGGGTTGAGAAACATTTCAGCACTGATCAAATAACAGAGCAGACTCGATGGGCTGAATAGTCTAATTCTGCTCCTATATCTTATTGTATTATGTTATATAGTGCAGGACAGTAATTGAGTTTGAGCTTTACTTGATTGTACGGAAAGGATATGTTTCAGAGTTAAGAGGGTTTATGCTACTAAAGGCTAGGATTAGGATGAATCTGTGTTTGGGTGATTGGTTGAGGGTGTGTTGACATGATGAATTAATAGCGCATTGGAACCAACTGAGATTCGTGTATTAGAGGGTGCTGGATTGAGTGGTCCAGGAGTCCTGGTTTCAATTATCACCTGCTCCAGGCATATGTAATAACATTGCTAACCCTGCTGATTAGAAAATTTCTAGGACTGAGTAGTGGGTGCATTGCAGGAACTGGACTTGGGTGGAGATTTGTGGGAGAGAGTTGGGATTTTTGAGGTTCTGTTGCTGGGACACATTGTTGCAGAAAAATGGAAGCATTTGGAAATAAAATCCTGAAATAAAGTATGAGCTAAATTTGCATTTAAAAAGATTTAAATTGTACAATGGCTAGAGTCACTTTACCAGATAGCTGTGTAGGCGTTGGTAAAAGAGACTGTGCCATAAAGATATCTTGGTGACGTTTAACTGCACATTCAGTCAGGTTTGTTAAAGAAGCATTTTTATCAACGATGAATATTGTGTATGAGGAAGTGACCAATTATTCAAACAAGTGGGAGTCCTTCAATTCACATTGCTTTCTCACCTGCCTGTCCAGCGGGGAATATCTGCTTGGAAACCTCTTCTATCCACATATGAAGTGATATTAGAGCGCAAAGATTGGTTTAAAGGAAATTCTTAAAGGAGAAACATTAGGTAGAGAGGTTTACAAAGGGAATTCCACAACTTAGAACCCAGATCATAGAGAACTCAAATTTCATCATTGCAGGATTTGAATTTCTGTCCCCCAGATTGTTAACCTTGGGTTCTGGATTACTAACTCAGTGACATTCCATTTAGCTACTAACTCTCTATGTGTAGTTGAAGGCACAGTGTATGGTGGGACAATTAAAACTGGGATGCTCAAAAGACCAGAATAGGAGCCCTGCAGATACTCAGAATTTTGTTGGTTTGGAGGAGATTACAGAGAGATGAAGGGATGCGGCCATAATGAATTTGAAAATGATGATAAGAATTTTGGAAAAAAAGGTGCTACTTAACTGGGAACAAATTTAAATAACAAGTACATGTGTGATAGTCAATGGGATTGGGTAGTGAGGTTTGGATGACCTCAGTTTACAGAGGGTAGGATGTGGGAAACCATTCAGGGCTGATGGAAATGGTTGGGTCCATTGATAACAAAAGCATGAATGAGAGTTTTAGCAGCTGATAAACTGAGATAAATTCAGGCAATGTTACTAAGCTGGAACCATTTAATGATGGTGCAAATATATGTTTGGAAGATATCTTTGATGTCAACTATCACACCAATATTGTGAATGACCTGGTTTAGCCCCAGACAATGTCAAATCGAGGATTAAAGAATGGAGCTTTTAGCAAAAACCAAAGACAATGGTTTTAGTCTTCAACATAACTAATCAGATGAAATGTCTACACATCCAATACAGGATGTTGCCAGGGTTGAAGGGTCTGAGCTATTAGGAGTGACTGAATAGACTAGGGTTATTTTCCATGGAGCATAGGAGGCTGAGGGGTGACCTTATAGAGGTTTATAAAATCATGAGGGGCACGGATAGGGTAAATAGACAAGGTCTTTTCCCCAGGCTGGGGGACTCCAAAACTAGACGGCATAGGCTTAAGTGAGAGGAGAAAGATTTAAAAGGGACTAAGGGGAAACTTTTCATGCAGAGGGTGCTGCGTGTAAGGAATGAGCTACCAGAGGAAGTGGCGGAAGCTGGTACATTTACAACATTTAAAAGTCATCTGGATGGGGACATGAATCATAATGGTTTAGAGGGATATGGGCCAAACACTGGCAAATGGGACTAGATTTATTAAGGATACCTGGTTGGCATGGATGAGTTGGACCGAACGATTTGTTTCCGTGCTGTATAACGTTATGACTCCATAATTCTATAGATGTTCGACAGGCAGTCTAGCAATTTAGTGGAGATAGAGGCATTTATTGAGATGGCAGTAAGGTAGAGCTGCATGCCATCAGTGTACATGTCAAAGCCAAGATTATGTTTTTATGTCACTGAAGGGCCAGCCTGTAGATAAGAAATAGGAGGAGACCAAGGATGAGTCCTTGCTTAATACCACATGTAAGAAAAACTATTGCAGGTAATTCTCTGGCTGTAATGTGATAGATGAGAATGAAACTAGGTGAGATAGTCCTACCCGGCTGGATGACAACAGTGAAGCAGTGCAGGAGGATGATGTGGTAAAATATCTCAAAGACAGGCCATGTACAAAGTGTAATTGATTGTCTTTATCATTGTCACATCAAATGTCATCTGTAACTTTGATAAAAGCCATTACAGTACATTTGGAGGAGTGGACTGATTGAAGGGGTCAAATATGAGTTCTAGGAAAGATGAGTAAGATTTGGGAGGTATCACACATTGATGGGTTATAGAAAGCAAAGGGAAGTTGCAGATAGGGCAATAATTTGCAAGAGTGAATGAGGTTAAGGGTGAAAGGGATCAAGTTTTGGATTTTTGACAAGAGGGTAACAATTTCAGATTTGAAATGAAGGGAAACAAAAGCAGAAATTCCTGCAGAAACTCAGCAAGTCTGGCAGCGTCTGTGAGCAGAAAGTAAAGTTAACGTTTCAAGTCTGGTGACGCTTCATCAGAACTGTTAGCAGCAAGGAAAAGGTGGTATTAATGCTAAAGCCGAAATTAGGGGGCAGAGAGAGGTGAGCAGACAGGTGGAGATGGACCCCCAGAGAAAGAGAGAGAGAGAGGTATAAAAGTGTCGGGAAACAACGAGATTATGAATAGCATGCCAAGACAGTAGAGAAGCTTAATATGTGATATTACGAGCTAAGAGTAGGAGAAAATGGGTGAGCTGTACTGAATGCAACACATGTCATGACAGGACCAGATGTGGGATGGGCAAAAAACATGGAAGAGTGGAATTTGGCTCTAAAGTTATTGAACTCACAGTTGAGTCAAGAGGCTGCAGGGTCCCCAAGCTACCCTGTTATATCAGGACATTTACCCTATCCTCCACAATGCCCAACTTCAGCTTCAACATAAATGCCACCTTTTCCTAGCTGCTAACAGTTCTGATGAAGAGTCACCAGACTTGAAATGTTTAACACTGTTTTCTCTCCATAGATATTTTCTTTCATTCAAGAGGTGAGAACATTGTTGGCTAGGCCAGCATTTATTGCCTGTCCCAGAAAGCAGTTAAGAGTCAACCACATTGCTGTGGATCTGGAATCGCATGTAGTCCAGACCAGGTAAGGATGGCAGTTTCCTTCCCGAAAGGACATTTGTGAACCAGATAGGTTTTTCCATTAACTGACAATAGATTCATGGTCATTGTTAGACATTTAATTCAAAAGTTTTAGATGCTGCCAGACCTGCTGTGTATCTCCAGAAGTTTCTGTTTTTGTTTCAGATCTCCAGCATCTACAGTCCTTTGTTTTATTTTGTTGAAATGAAAGGGGACAGTGAAGACTTGAAGAGAACAACCGCTAACAATATCAGCTAATGAGGGCCTGGGAAGGAAACTGGTGATCAGCAGTTTATGGATTAGTAGCAAACTAATTGGGTGTGATTTGCCACCCAGGTTGATAGGGTTGTTAAGAAGGCGTACGGTGTGTTAGGTTTTATTGTTAGAGGGATTGAGTTTCGGAGCCACGAGGTCATGTTGCAGCTGTACAAAACTCTGGTGCAGCTGCACTTGGAGTATTGCATACAGTTCTGGTCACCACATTATAAGAAAGATGTGGAAGCGTTGGAAAGGGTGCAGAGGAGATTTACCAGGATGTTGCCTGGTATGGAGGGAAGGTCTTATGAGGAAAGGCTGAGGGACTTGAGGCTGTTTTCATTAGAGAGAAGAAGGTTAAGAGGTGACTTAATAGAAACATACAAGATGATCAGAGGATTAGATAGGGTGGACAGTGAGTGCCTTTTTCCTCAGATGGTGATTGCTAGCACCAGGGGACATAGCTTTAAATTGAGGGATGATAGATATAGGACAGATGTCAGAGGTAGGTTCTTTACTCAGAGAGTAGTAAAGGCGTGGAATGCCCTGCCTGCAACAGTAGTAGACTCGCCAACTTTAAGGGCATTTAAATGGTCCTTGGATAAACATATGGATGATAATGGAATAGTGTAGGTTAGATGGGCTTCAGATTGGTTTCACAGGTTGGCGCAACATCGAGGGCCGAAGGGCCTGTACTGCACTGTAATGTTCTATGTTCTATGATTTAAAGATGAGCTTTGAGAGTGCATGATAGGAAAGAGACCAAAGAAGGATACAAGTACTCAGCTTGTTCTTGGGGGGGAGCTTTAGAGCATATGTGCCTGGTGAGATATTGGAAATGAATAAGTGGCAGAATCAGCTGATTTCATTCTTAGTGACAAAGAAACTCTGAGCTCCTCACACTTACTGTTGGAGGTGAGGTTGGAAAAGCAGGAAAGAACAGTTTAAGAAGATACTGCCGCAAAGAAACTGGATTCATTTTTGCACTCTAGGATGATCCTGACACAGTAATGCAGATGGAGAGCAGGATCAATAGTGCTTTAGATGGTCCAACTCGATCTGGCAATGAATGACTAAACCTGTTGCTTTTCCTATCTCTTCAACTCTGTTCATTGGAGTTAGGGAGTTGAGATTTGACCTATATTGGGGGAATTACATTCATCAGAAATATTAACATAAAACTCTATTTCTCCAACCATTGATGCTGCCTGATCTGCTGAGTGTTTCCAGCATTTTCTACTTCTGATTTAATATTTCCATAATTTGCAATATTTTGCTTCAAAATGATAAATCTATAATGAGAAGGATTGAGATTCCAAGGAACCAGGGCAGCAATGTATGCAGACTGAAACAATCCTGCTCTGGTATTCACTGGGTAAATGCAGCAAAAGAGCATGTTTTAATTCTGAAGCTTGTTTGTTCTTGGCTCCATGTACCCTTGAATACAACATTAAAGAAATTCAGAAAACAAGAGCACAGCAGCTCTCCATTTACATAAAGATCTTCAAAGGTAACTGCCTCAAATCTGATGCAGTGTCGTGTAACATGGGGTGTCTTTGGTATCTGTTAGCCAATAAATTAATAATGTGCTTATGTGTCTCACAGAGTCCAGTAATTACTGGAGGGGATGAACATTTCTTGCAATCCAAAAGCATAATTTTTTTTTCATTCCAACACCAAGTGCAAACTTTGTGCAATGAGGGCAGATTATTACTGTATCCAACAAAAACAAAGAAGGAAGTGTATTATCAAGTGAAAAAGATCAAACCTTTAGTGGAAAAAATCATTTATATCAAAGAACTTAAGGACATAATCTTTCAAGACACAGTAGCTCAGTGGTTAGCACTGTTGCCTCACAGCACCAGGGAGCCAGGCTTCATTCTGACCTCGGCCAACTGTGTGAAGTTTGTACATTCTTCCTGTGTCTGCGTGGGTTTCCTCTGGTGCTCTGGTTTCCTCCCACAGTCCAAAAATCTGTAGGTTTGGTGGATTGGCCACGCTAAAATTGCCCACAGTATACAGGGATGTGTAGACTAGGTGGAATAGCCATGGGGAATGCAGGCTTACTGGGTTAGGGTGGGGGTGGTAGGTCTTGTGGGATGCTCTTCAGAGGGTTGGTGTGGATCTGATGGGCTGAATAGCATGCTTCCACACTGTAGGGACTCTATGATAAGAAATAGGTGCTGGAGTAGGCCAAAAGGCCCCTCAAGTTTACACCACCATTTATAAAGATTGCGGCTGATCTGTCCCAAATCTCAATTTTTTTTTTGTGCCAACTCAGAATAGCTATCAAATCCATGATATTTCAAAATCTATTTACTTCCTCTTTAAATACTTTCATTGATGTAGTCTCCTCAATTCTCTAAGCTAGATAATTCTAAACATTCACCACCCTCTGGGAGAAGAATTTCCTTCACATCTTACTTTAAATGAGTGTCCACTTATTTTAAGACCAGATGATGTAGGAGCAGAATTAGCCATTCATCTCATCAAATCTGCTTTGCCATTCATGAGATCACGGTTGATCTGATAATCTTCAAATCCACTCTCCTGCCTTTTCCCCATAACACTTGACTCACTTGCTGATTAAAAAATCTCTACATCTCAGGCTTGAATATACTTAATGTATGGACCTTTGTAGTAAAGAATTCATTACCTTCTAAGAGAAAAAATATCCTCCTCATCACTGTCTTATATGTGCAACTCCTTGTTCTGACAGTATATCCTCTGATCCTAGATTGTCCTATTGGGGGAACAACTTGATCTACCCTGTCAATTCCCTAAGAATCTTGCACGTTTCACCAATTGTTCTTCTAAACCCGATTGAGCACAGGTGCATCCTACTCAAAAATAAAAATAAAAGTTGCTGGAAAAGCTCAGCAGGTCTGGCAGCATCTGTGAAGAGAAATCAGAGTTAACATTTCAGGTCCAGTGATCCTTCCTCAGAACCCATCCTACTCAACCCAGTCCTCATAAGACAAACCCTCCAAACCTGGTATCAGTCTTGTGAATCTTCTTGGCACTGTCCTCTCACCAGCTTCTGGTGAAAAGGCGTGTGAGATCCAAGAGTTGACGTCACTGCCAAGCCAGTAAGTGAATGGCTGTTTGATGGGTGAGTATAACTCTTTAATTTTTTACTCAATCAAATAATCTGTTGAAATTACTGCACTGACTAGCTAACTGTCAGTGTGTATTCGTGAGAATTAGATTTTGTTTTGTTTTGTTTTTAGCAGGTAATTTTTAGGTAAATTAGAGGGATGGCAGGCCAACTCCTTCCAGCGTTATGCTTGACCTGGAATATATGGGAGTTCTTGGATGATGATTGCATTGATTAGCAACATGTGTGCAGAAGGTGCCACCATTACCTGTAACTCAAGCGCCAGGTTATGGAGCTTGAGTGAGGTCTGAAGGCACTGAGGAGCATGCGGGACAATGAGAGTTATGTGGAGAGTTACAAGGTGGTGGTCACCCCACAGAGTAAATGGGTGCAGGAGGATATGGAATGGGTGGCCTCGCACACAAGCATAATGCAAGGCAGGTAGTGCAGGAGTCCCCCAAGGCAATTTCAATAGCCAACCGGTACTCTGTGCTGAGTTCTAGCGACAGTAATAATGCCTCAGAGAACTGCAGCACTGCGGGCTGCTCAGATGCACAGAGTTGCGGGGAAAAAGGCAGTTAGGACTGTAGTGATACGAGGCTCACTCGTAGGGGAATGGAGAGGTGCTTCTGCAGCTGCTCTAGTGACAACAGGATGGTGTGGTGCCTCCCTGGTGCAAGGGTCCTGCAGGTTATTGAGCAGCTGCAGGGCACTTTGGGTGGGGGAAGGGTACCAGCCAGTGGTTGTGGAACATATTGATATCAATGATATAGGTAAGAAGAGGGATGAGGTCCTGAGGCTGAATTTAGGGAGTCAGGAGCCAGATTGAAAGCTAGGACCTCAAAGATAATAATGTCCGGAATACTACCTGTGCCACGTTCCAGTGTGGGTAGGAATTGGCAAATTAAGTAGTTTAATATGTGGCTGGAGGAGTGGTGTTGGAGGGACGGTTTTAGACTTCTGAAAAACTGGGACAGTTTCAGGGGAAGGTGGGACCTGTTCAAGAGGGACAGTCTTCATCCAAACAGTGACAGGACCAATACTCTTGCGGGTGGTTTTGCTAGCACCGTTGTGTGGACTTTAAACTGGTTTGGCAGGGGATGGGACCATAAGGATCTGAGTTAGGTAGAGTGGTAAGGGCTTAAGGAAAAAGAGAGTCAAGACAGTAAATGAAAAACAAGAAACAGCTGAGCAGTGTAGCATTGAGGTAGTAACAGAAAAAGTGAGAATTTTTGAAAACAAAGGTTCTTCTGGTGTCGGTGTGAGGATTCGAAAGAAGGTATTAAAGGCTAGGTATAAGGAAACTTTACCTGAATGCTCACAGCATTCGAAATAATATAAATGAGTTGATGGCTCATATCATCGCAAATAGGTATGATTTAAAGGCCATTGAGAGATATGGTTGCAGAGAGATCGTGACTGGGAGTTAAATATCTGGGGGTATTAGACTATTTGGAAGGACAGATAGGAAGGAAAGGGAGATGGCGTAGTTCTGATATTTAAGGATGACATCTGTGTGGTAGTGAGAGATGATATAAGTTTTATGGAGAAAAGGGTTGAATCAATGTGGGTGGAAATCAGAAATAGTAAGGGGGAAATGTTACTGATAGGCATGGTCTATAGGCCTCCAAATAACAACATCACGGTGGGGCAATAAACAAAGAAATAACTGATGCATATAGGAATGGTACAACAATTATTATAGGGGTTTTTAATCAACATATTGATTGGTTAAACCAAGTCAGTCAAAGCAGCCTTGAGGAGGAATTCATAGAATGTATCCATGATAGTTTCCTCAAATAGTATGTAATGAAACCTGTGAGGGAGCAAGCTATCCTATGTCTGGTCCTGTGTAATGAGACAGGAATAATTAATGATCTCATAGTTAGGGATTCTTTCTGAAGGATCTATCACAATATGATTGAATTTAAAATACAGATGGAGGGTGAGAAGGTAAAATCCAATGCCAGTGTCTTGTGCTTCAACAAAAGACTTTTTTTTATTCATTCATTCACGGGATGAGGGCATCGCTAGCTAGGCAGCATTTATTGCCCATCCCTAATTGCCCAGAGTGCAGTTAAGCATCAACCACATTGCTGTGGGTCTGGAGTTACATGTAGGCCAGACCAGGTGAGGATGGAAGTTTCCTTCCTTAAAGGACGTTAGAGAACCAGATGGGTTTTTCCTACAATCAACAACAGATTCACAGTCGTCATTAGACTCTTAATTCCAGATATTTATTGAATTCAAATTTTACCATTTGCTATAGTGGGATTTGAACCCAGGTCCGCAGAATGTTATCTGGGTCTCTGGATTAATAGTCCAGCAATAATACCATTAGGCCATCGCCTCCACCTACAATGGGATAAGGGAAGAGTTGACTAAGATAGACTGGGAATAAAGACTTTCTGATGGGACAATAGAGGAACAGTGGAGGACTTTCAAAGTGATTTTTCACGGTGCCAAGCAAAGGTATATACCAGTGAGAAGGAAGGACTGTAGGAAAAGGGAAAATCAGCCATGGATACTGACGAAATAAAGGAGGGTATCAAATTGAAAGCAAATGCATACGAAATGGCAAAGATTAGTGGAAAACTAGGGAATTGGAAAATCTTTAAAGGTCAACAGAAAGCCACAAAAAAAATTATAAAGAAAAACAAGACAGATTATGAGAGTAAACTAGCTCAGAATATAAAAACAGATAGCAAAAGTGTCTACAAATATATAAAACGAAAAAGAGTGGCTATGGTAAACATCACTCCTTTAGATGATGAGAAGGGAGATTTAGTAATGAGAAATGAGAAAATGGAACTGAGGCGTAGAACAGGTATTTTGTGTCGGTCTTCACAGGAGAAGACACAAATAACATGCCAATAATTGACGACAAGGAGGCTATGGCAGGTGAGGAGCTAGAAATGATCATTATTACTGAAGAGGTAATGTTGGGCAAGCTAATGGGGATAAAGGTAGACAAGTGTCTTGGCCATGAAGGAATGCATCCCAGGGTACTAAAAGAGATGGCAGGGGGTCATAACAAATGCGCTTGTGGTAATTTACCAAAATTCAATGGATTCTGGGGCAATTCTGGCAGATTGGAAAACAGCAAATGTGACGCCACTGTTTAAAAAAGGAGGCAGGCAGAAAGTGGGTAACTTTAGGCCCATTAGCTTAACATCTGTAGTGTGGAAAATGCTTGAACCTATAATCAAGAAAGAAATAGTGAGAAATCTGGATAGAAATTGTCCCATTGGGCAGACACAGCATGGGTTCATGAAAGGCAGATCATGTGTAGCTAATTTACTGGAATTCTTTGAGGACATTATGAGTGTGATGAACAACGGGGAACTGGTGGATGTGGTGTATCTGGATTTCTAGAAGGCATTCGACAAAGTGCTGCACCAAAGCCTGCTGCATAAGATAAAGGTGCACGGTGTTACAGTTAATCTATTAATATTGTGAAGTTGGGTAGAGTACTTGTGGATTGGGAGAATTTGGTATTTGTAAAATGCTAGGGAGCGGGGGAAGCATTGCATGGTCCCTTTAAAAGATGATGTGCTTTTTCTATTCTTAGAGATTTAGAATGGACGTCTGTGAGCAGCAGCTTGAAAGTTGCAAATACACAGACAGCACCTGAATAGAAACATTTGTATCAAAAGGCCATACAATTAGCAGGCCAAGCAGCAGCTTTTACCAACACAACAAGTTTTGAATTTAGCCAATCAATTTGAACCAGGCGCTTAGATACCAAAAACCAATTACATTTAAATCTAATAGTTTTGACAACATAGGACCAATCAGATTGTAAGAAATAGTGATATGTCATCAAGGGTATAAAAAGAAGAGGGCAATTGGACAAAGCCTGCAAACTAACTGCCATCTGCCAGAGCTAACAGCTGTCAGCTCTCAAGAGAGGATCGTTGGCTCTCACCCACTCCTCTATGTCTTAGAGAAAGCACCATCTGAATAACAACGGGACCAAGGGTACAATTAGTTAACATTCCTGATGGAAGAATCAACGGAGAAGGCATTCCTAACAGAAGAATTGACTGAAAAGGAACATAACATTCGGAAGATGTCGCCTGGCTGTAATTTCGAGAGACTAAATTCTATTCTTAAAAAATTTTATTTTATTTTATATACATGGGACTTGTATTTATTGGAACACCATACCATTAGAATCTTGTTTTATTCAGGAATAGCTAGTAGTTAGAAGGGATTTATTCGGTTTGTAATAGTTTAGTTAATTTGTTCACTGTTAGAGTTAGATAAATACATTGTTACTTGTTGATTTTAAAGTGAGTGTCAGGGATTTATTTTTATTTATCCGCTAGAAGTTGCTGAAAAGCATCTTACACTACTTTTCACACTCCTTTTACAGATTATAGGGCAAGGTGCTCCTCTTTGGGTGTTTCGGTTTTAGTTCTCGGGAGGGGAGGGGTCAACGTCTATGTTATAACAGTTAGCACGGATAGAAGATTGGTTAACTTACAGAAGGCAAAAAGTGGGGATAAATGAGTGTTTTTCTGGTTGGCAATCAGAGGCTAGTGGTCTGCCTCAGGGATCAGTGTTGGGACCACAATTGTTTACAATTTACATGAATGATTTAGAATTGGGAACTAAGTGTAGTGTGTCAAAATGAGTGGTAGAGCAAAGGGTACACAGCGCACTGAAATTCTGCAGAGGTATATAGATAGGTTAAGTGAATGGGCAAGGGTCTGGCAGATGGAGTACAATGTGAGTAAATGTGAGGTCATCCATTTTGGTAATAACAGCAAAATGGACTATTATTTAAATGGTGAGAAAATGCAGCATGCTGCTGTGCAGAGGGACCTGGGTGCTCTTGTGCATGAACAACTAAAAGTTTGGTTGTAGGTGCAGCAGGTGATTAAGAAGACAAATGGAATATTGTCCTTCATTGCTAGAGGGATAGAGTTTAAAAACAGGGAGGTTATGCTGCAGCTGTATATGGTGATGGTGAGGCCATACTAGGAGCACCGTATACAGTTTTGGTCTCCTTACTTGAGAAAGGATGGACTGGCACTGGAGGAGATGCAAAGGAGATCCGCTAAGTTGATTCTGGAGTTGAAAGGGTTAACTTATGAGAACAAATTGAATAGACTGGGACTATACTCGTTGGAATTTAGAAGAATGATTGGGATTCTTATTGAAATATATAAAATTATGAAGGCAATAGATTAGATAGAGGCAGAGAGGTTGAAATTAGAACTAGAGGCATAGCCTCAAAATAAGAGGGAGCAGATTTCGGACTGAATTGAGGTGGAACTTCTTCACCCAAAGGGTTGTGAATCTATGGAATGCCCTGCCCAGTGAAGCAGTTGAGGCTACTTCATTGTATGTTTTTAAGCCAAAGATACATTTTTGAACAGTAGAGGAATTAAGTGTTATGGTGAGCAGGTGGCTAAGTAGAGCTAAGTCCACAAAAAGATTAGACATGATCTTATTGAATGGAAGAGCAGGCTCGATGGGCCAGGTGTATTACTCATGCTCCTATTTCTTATGTTGTTATATTATATTCAGTGTATCTTTCCTCGGGTAAGGGGACCAAAACTGGTCCCTATATCCCATGGTTCAGAATATTGCAGCTGTGGTTTGACTTGTGCCTTGTATAGCTTTAGTAAGGTCTCCCCATTTTTATACTCCTTTCCCTTTGAAATAGAGACCAACATCCAATTTGCCTTCCCTGCTGAACTTGGTTGCTAGCTTTTTATGATTTATGTACAAGTACTCCCAAATCCCCTGTGCTGTAGCCTTTTTGCAATCTTTCTCCAATTATATAATATGCAGCTCCTCAATTCTTCCTGCCAAAGCACATAACCTCACATTTTCATATTTTGTAACTATATCTACTACTTTGAGATTCTCCCACTCATGGAAACATCTTCTCAACATTCACCTGGTTGAGTCCCCTCAGAGTCAAATAAGATCACCCTGTCATTCTCCTAAATTCTAATGAATGAAATTCTGACTTATTTAATTGTTCTTGTTAAGTCAACCTTTCATCTCAGGAATCAGCTTAGTGAATCTTTTTAGACAGGGAGGAACATGTAACCAGTCAACATTACTATGAAGCGTTCTGAGGAAGGGTTACTGGACCCGAAACGTTAACTCTGTTTTCTCCTCCACAGATGCTGCCAGACCTGCTGAGCTTTTCCAGCAACTTTGTTTTTGTTACTATGAAGCGGATTGAGAGGAATATGCACTGAGTCAGCATCGCTGTGAAGGGGACAGGGAGGAGTGTGCAGTGAATTGGCATCACAACAAAGTGGACTGGTAGCATGTAGTAAGTCAGCATTGTTGTGAAACAGACTGGGAGGAGTGTACAGCAAGTCAGCATCAGTAGGGAACAGAATGGGAGTATGTAGCAAGTCAGTATTGCTGTGAATCAGACTGAGCAAGAGAGAGGAGGAACCTTTGCTTCTGAAACAGTTGAGAGAAATCAGGTGTGCATAACTGTTGGTGCTGCTGCACATGATGCAGGTCTGGCCCATTCACTGAACCTGCACCTTTGCAGTTACTTAAGCCATCTTATACTTCATCTGGAGGTCACAGGCAAACTGTCTGGAGAGAAACTATTTACAAAGTTCTGGATAAGGTCAGGAGAAGATGTACCCAACGCAGCCCTCATGCCAATGGCCACGTTCATTTGTGGTTACATTAAGCTGCACGTAGAAGGCCCTCAGTACACAAACACCAAGTGTCACTATGTACTGAGGTCCCACCTGTCTCCAGTATTGCAAAGGATGGGTCTGGCGTCAATGCCATGGAATGCTCCAAATAATTAAACTATCCCTTCATGGAGAAGTTTCCAAAGAAAAACATGTTTGACCACAAGTCCATCAGCAAGTGGTCAGCATCTAGCTTCCTCAAGACCCTATGGGAAAAGGAGAGGGTACTTCCCTGAGCAGACTGTCAAAGTCATCTGGCAGAATGCCTCATTGCCACAACTTTCCAAAAAGCATCAAGATGTAAGCTTGGGTGGTGGTGAGAAGGTCACTGCCCATCAGATCTTCCATGCATGCCCAGTCTCAATGTGCCACCATACACTGCCCTCAAAGAGGCTGCACTGGCAAAGAGAATGTTTTTCAAAATTCATTCACGGGATGAGGGCATCACTGGCTAGTCAGCATTTATTACCCACTCCTAATTGCCCAGAGGGCAGTTAAGAGTCAATCACATTGATGTAGGTCTGGAGTCACATGTAGTTCAGCTTCTTTCCCCCAACAATTGGCAATGGATTTACAGTCATCAATAGATTCTTAATTCCAGATATTTATTGAATTCAAATTCTACCATCTGCCATAGTGGGATTTGAACCTGGGACCCCAGGATGTTATCTGGGTCTCTGGATTAACAGTCCAGCAATAATAGATGAGGTGGTTTTTGTTGAGGTTTGTCTCGAGCAGCTCCATGAAGGAGGACTCTGTGCTCTATAGTCTTTTCGGCAGCACATACATCGAGACAAATATTGACTGCATCTGGAAGACCATCAACTCAGTGGAAGATGCTCTTTAGTCTGCCCGAAACGTGTTAGTCTTCCAGTGTAAAGTGTTGACCTCGACCAAGTGTTACACATTGGCATATTCCAAGGTCCAGGAATACATGCTAAGGGACGTACTATGCTTGGGGCAGAAGGTCATGGCGCAATAGGAAAGACCATTGTCTAAGGTCTTTCTGCAGAAGTATAACGAAGGTCTGTTAAGTTATCAGACCCTTTCATTGCTTCAGTGTATGTAATTAGTGATTACTGCACCTGATGAAGGGGCTGTGCTCCAAGAGCTTGTGTGATTTCAGATAAACCTGTTGGGCTTTAATCTAGTGTTATGTTACTTCTTACGGTGATCCTGCATGAGTAAGAAATGCCTTTGGTTTTGCAACTGCAGGGAATGTTAAATTCCATTGTTTCTTTTCCTTCATACCCAAAGACTATACAAAGTGCTTTAATATCAGTGAATGTAGATTGTTTTTTAATGAATAAGGTATATTTTTGCAATTAAAAATGTTGAGAGCAGGTTCAAAAAGCACAGGACTAGGAATGGAGTTTGCCACAGTGGAGCTTGATTAAAAGAAGAGCAGACCTGTTTTCTGCATGCGAGTAACCGAGTAGATAAACACATTAACTCTGGAACATTTAAGTCTTGTGACTTCAAGGCCAAGGAAATTTTGGGCTGATCATCAGATAAACATCCAGTTCCCCAAGTGAAAGCTCTCTACTATCCATGTGGATTAAATCACAAGGGTAATGGAGTACTCCCTTGGATGGATACTGAAACAAATATATTCACTATCCCAGACAATGCACCTTGCTTGATTAACATCTCTACCTCTGAACTCAATATCCACCAGCCCTCTCCACCACCAACAGCCAGCTGTGTCTGCAGTGAATACTAATAAGAAGTTGCAATACAGCACTTCACCAAGGTTCCTCTGGAAGCACCTTCTATTCCCATGATCTCCACCACTCTAAACGACAAGATCAAGGGAGTCAAGTGTTCAGGGGAGCATCCCTATATCTCTACAGAGTACCATCAAGTCACTCACAATTCTGACTTTGACATGCTGTGTTACTACATCTTCCATGGATGAAATAAGCTGAAATTTCTAACTAACTGCAGAAAACTAGAAACAATTTTAGGAGACAGTCCATTGCCACTTTCTCTGGCAAACTTGGATTGGTAAATGCAGGATTGTTGGCATTGCCACTTCCTGAGAATTTTGTAAACTATAAATACAGCACAGAAGTAGGTAATTAAGTCCAACTGGTCCATGTTTATATAATGCAAAAGTCTTCTTCCACTGAACTGATGGTTCCAAAAGTTGTCTGGCAGATGGCTGATTTTGCCTATAACAAATTCTAAAAATGGCGAGGACCTCGTTATACAACTTAATGACTTATGGAAATTAAATATTTGAGACAGAACTAAGATCATCCATGTGATCAATTGCCACAGGATAATTGCAGCTAAATGAAGCAAGTTCGTTTGGAATTAATGCTGCAATTAGCAGCAGGAAATGTAACTATTGTTGGAGGTGGCACCTTTTGGCTGAAACATAAACTGAAGTCTCATCAGTCTGTTCAAGTAAATATAAAAAATGCATGACAACATTCAAAGTGCTATCCTAATGACCTGGCCCAACCAAAATCAGTTATTTATCTTGTTGCTGTTTGCAGGAGCTTGCAGTGGAGACGTTGCCTGCTATTTGTCAACAGAACATCTGTGGCTTACAGCCTTATAGAAGAAAAAGCTTTTGGATTTAAGGATTTGGATTTTAAGGATTTGAACAAAACAGGTGACAGCTATTTGCAGGTTCATTTCCTAGGGAACTGTCTTGACCAATCAGAGACAACCTGCTTGGTTTAAACTCTAAACAACGTTTGGCAGTTCAAGCTCAATCATTATTAATTGGTGCATTTTCAAAGGAAATGCCTCTCCTAATCAGTCCACATGCCAACCAATCAGCACTCTCCTCTAGTGCCATATCCCATTGAGTTGATATTTCTGCAAATTGTCCTGATGAATGTAAGATGAAAAGCTTCAACATAATGTGTATTTCTCAGCAATATTCAAGTCTGTACAACTCGATGATTATTTGAGGAACTGAAAAATACAATACAAAGGAGAAAAATCTTTGCACAATCAAAGCTCCAGAGCACCCAAAGCATAAAATCTCACAATGAGACAATTTCTATACAGGAGACTCCCAAGTCAGCAATGAAATAAATACTGATATAGGTGATATTAGATGGCCAAGATAGACAGACAACTCCATGGCTTTCTTCCTATTAGTATGATGGGACCTTCCACAAAATCTACATACATTCAAAAGGGAGGATAGGACCTTAGTTGTAACATCCCATCTGGAAGATTGTGTTTCTGACAGTACAGACCTCCCTCAGTACTACAGCTCATATTTTGACCTCAGGTACCACAATAAGAGACTTAAACCCACAACCTTGGTGACACAGAGGCAAAAGTACTAATTAACCAAGCCACAGTTGATGCTTAATGGAATTTTTTTTCAATGATTCTAAAGAGTTGAAATGTGTGAGAAAGGAAACTTCCAATTCTTCTTCTTGACTTTAAATTTGATTTCTCCAAACAGATTCCAGATAGAGAACATCTCATCTAATACTTTTTGCCACCTTGGTGTTTCTTAAGCAAATTTCAAGGTGAGGATTGGTCTTTGTGACACATGGTATGTCTTACTCAGCAGCAACATATCAGGGAAGAGGAATTAGTCAAGAAAACAGAAAAATACATTAACAAGCATTGGGATCTGGCCTGACCACCTCCTGCTTTTAAAAGCAGCAGGATTCTGTGCTACTTTGAACCTGTTCTCTATTAAATAGCTTCCTGAGATGTCATGGATGAGTTTGAAAGGAATATATGCATTTCATGATGTAAATTCGTTATTCTGATCTCTTTGAAATCTTCACATTCACATCCAATTTAATGCAACAAGCAGCCTCTTCCCTTTTAATATTTTATGGTGCTTTAACCGTGGGAGATTTCCATTGTTCAAACTGCTGAACACAGCAAATATATTTCAGACACTGACTCTGAGTTTGGGCATATTTAACTTGTGTCTCTTACAGTTTTTATTTCTCTCTGTTATTTTAATTGTGACATCTCTGTTCCGTGCAGATAATATAACTGTTCAAAATCGTGTGTTGATATAGCTGTTCTAGAGGGATTGTTCATAGTGTACTTCAGCAGTTGTCGTCAATCTAGCTGACACAGCCCACAGGATTATGAAGCACGTGAAGTATCAGACCACATCAGAGGTCCAAAGAGTCACAAAAAGCCTAAAGAACAACAAAGCACCTGGGATCAATGAGATACCATTGCAGCTGTTGAAACATGGCAAGAACAATATCTAAACAGAGCTCATAGGCTTGTGCAACAAGGTCTGGCTTGTGGACGACATCTCGGATAACTAGGAGTGAGGAGTGATCATCAAGCTGACAAAGAAAGGGAACCTCAGCAACTGTAACAACTACAGGAGCATAACACTGTTGTCAGTACCTAATAAAATCTTCAGCAATGTTTCTCAACAGATTGAAAACAGAAATTACCATTTGTGAAGAACAGGCAGACTTTTGGAATGGTAGATTGTGGTGCAAACAGGGACATACTGTGCCAGAGCCTAGAGTATCAGAATCCACTTGCAATCAAATTGATTTCAAGATGGCTTTTAGTAGTTATTTTTGATATTCACATGAGTAGTCACTTTGGTATATCATAAGACAGTATGGAATCTAGAGTGGTACATTAACATCTTCAAAGCTTTATACTGAAATTCCATTTGGTGAATCAAGAGCAGCACATGAACCACAGATTCCTTTGACACCATCACAAGAGAACAGAAAGGCTGCATACTCTACTCATTTCTTTTTCTCTTGGTTATTGGTTTCATCATGTGGGAGTTGATGGTGGGTGCAGAATTGGGCATTCCATGGCATTACTGCCAGTCAACAGACCAGTATTTCGCAGGCAACATTGCTTTGCTGTGCACTCCAAGACATGACTATATCATGGCACCAAGAGGACTGGCACCAACATTGGTCTATGTATCAGCTGCAAGAAGACCAATATAATGGCAACAAGGCTCCCTATCCTTGCAACAGAACTTTGAAGATGTCAACCACTTCCCATACCTGGGAGGTATCATGTCCAGGGAGAGTGTTGTAGAGATCAACTTTTGTTCAAAACTTGGCAAAGCAGCATTGAACGTCACAGCTCCCATGGTCTAGGCAGCCAACACCATGGTCATAACGCTGTAACACTACAGGTCCATTATAGTATCAAATGAATGTAAGTCTATGAGACAAGGAAGAGGAAAGAAAGGTGTCGCATAAGTTAACGGTCTTTCACCTGTATTGCTTACATAAGATCCTGGTCATCACAATACAGAGTCATCACCACCAGTGAAAAGTGGTACAGAGGACCAGTCAGGGATGTCTACAGTATATTGTGACAGAGAGATCACTGAGACTAGGGATGCCTTGGTGCCCAGTGTCCTGCACAGGACTGGAGGAACAAAGTCTATGGGCTATCATACAGAAAGTAATGATTGTCTAAACCTGGGGTCACTGCCCAATGATGGAAGAACTACTTTTCCACAATATGAGGTGACATTACAAATGGATTAATGGAAATTATCTCCAAAACAAAAACAGCGAACTCGTTCAAAGGGAATACATACTTTTGATCATGAGCCTGTGTGACCGGAATTGTTGAAAGAGTTGAAGAATATTTCTTGTTCTTCTACACTGTACCAGCCAATCCCTTTTGCTAGTCAAATGTCTGCCATGGTTCTCGCTTCTGACACAGAAGGTTGTGAGTTTAACTTGCATTCCAGGGTTTTGATGCTATACTTCAGTTCTGCACTGAAGCAGTATTGCTGTCTTTTCAACAAATTGCTAACCTCAAATAAATGCAAAGAACTGTGGATGCTGATACTGGGGAGAGGATAACTAGAATACATGGTGACGGAGCCCAGAGCTAGAGAGAAAAAAGGACAGACAGATAAAAATGTAGCTGATAATAATCCGAGAAAGAAAGATAAATGTTAGATAAGGTGTGAACAAGAAATGTGAATAATTGAAGCTGGGTTTGTTGTGCCGGTAGCAACCCATGTAATGCAGGATCAAGAGATGTAGGGGGAGGGTGACTGACATTGAAGAGGTTGATCATGTTCTTAAATTATTAAACGCATTGTTGAGTTCTAAAAGCTGTAATGTACCTAGGTGGTTTGCTAGTGTTGTTGGCAGGAGTCTAAACTAGTCTGGTGGGGACGGGGACAGCATACGGAAGAAATAGAGACACAACATGCTACAGCAAAGGAAGCAAATCAGAGTGAGTACAGTTATGGAGATAATAGGACTGCAGATGCTGGAGAATCCAAGATAGCAAGGTGTAGAGCTGGAGGAACACAGCAGGCCAAGCAGCATCATAGGAGCAGGAAAGTCTCAGTGTGAACTTCCGGCACAGTGAAACGTGAATAAGTCGCCACTTATGGTGCCATCTTAGGTATGAAGGTCCCTGGGTTATAGTTCTTTGAAAAATAGGGAAGTAAAAAAAGTCCAGCATTGCAGATTTTAGGAATAAATCACAAAATGAAAAAAAAAGATCAGGGCAACAGGTCATCTAACCCAGTCCATGCTGGTACTTGCAAACAGGATTGGGAGAATCCTACCATATTTTATAAATACATTAAAGGGAAGAGGTTAACCAAGGAAAGAGTAGGGCCCATTGGGGACAAAGAGGGTAACTTGTATATGATGCCTCAGGATACTAGAAGTGTATTAAATGAATACTTCTCTTTGGTCTTCACCCTGGAAAGGGCGAACATAGGTATAGAATTCAGGAAAAGGGACTGTGAGGAACTTGAACTGTTTAACATAGGAAATGGGGAGATATGGGCTGCTCTGACAGGCTTAAAACAAGACAAATACCCTGGCCCGGATGAATTGCATCCTAGGCTGCTGAGGGAGGCGAGACACGAAATTGCAGGGGCTCTGACACAAATTTTTAATTCCTCTCTGATCATGGGGGAAGTGCCAAAGGACTGGAGGATAGCTAATGTGGTTCCACTTTTCAAAAAAAGTGGTAGAGATGAACCAGGAAATTATAGACCAAAGAGTCTCGTGTCAGTGGTAGGGAAATTATTGGAGAAAATTCTGAAGGAGAGAATTAATATGCATTTGGAAAAGTATGGTTTAATTAGGGATAGCCAGCATGGCTTTGTCAGACGGCGGTCATACCTAACAAACCTGTTACAATTTTTCAAAAATGTGATCAAGTATGTAGATAAGGGAAACTCAGTTGATGTAGTTTATATGGTTTTAAGGAAAGCTTTTGACAAGATACCACATGGAGGACTGATTGAGAAGTTTGAAGCACATGGAATTCAGGGAAGATTGGCAATATGGTTCAGAAACTGGTTTAGTAATAGGACAGAAAGTGTAGTGTAGAAGGCTGTTTGAGTGACTGGAGGTCAGTGTCTAGCGGTGTACCACAAGGATTGGTACTGGGACTCTTATTGTTTATTATACACATAAACGATGTAGATGAAAATATAGAGAGAATGTTAAGCAAGTTTGCAGATGATGCCATGATTGGTAGGGTGGTTAATAATGAAGAAAATGTTTGTGGATTGCAGGAAGATATAGATGGGCAGAATAGTGGCAGATGGCATTTAACCCTGATAAGTAGGAGGTGATGCTCTTTGGAAGAAGAAACAAGATGAGGGAGTATTTAATAAATGGCAGGACGCTGGATACCTAAGATGAAGAGAGGGATCTTGGGGTAATTATTCACAGATCCCTGAAATTGGCAGAGTATATGAATAGGATTGCTAAGAAGGCATATGGGAAGTTGCTTTCATCAGTTGTGGCATAGAGTATAAAAGCCAGGAGGTAATTTTGGAGATAGTCGGAACTGCAGATGCTGGAGAATCTGAGATAACAAGGTATAGAACTGGATGAACACAGCAGGCCAAGCAGCATCAGAGGAGCAGGAAAGCTAAAGTTTCGGGCCTAGACCCTTCTTCAGAAAAGATAATTTTGGAGTTGTGCAGAGCACTGATTAGGCCACAGCTGGAGTTTTGCATGCAGCTCTGGTCACCTCACTGCATGAAGGATATGATAGCACAAGACGGGGTATAGTGGAGGTTCACCAAGATGTTTGCTGGGATGGAACGATTGAGCTATAAGGAGAGACTAGATAGGCTTGGATTATTTTCTTTAGAGCTGAGGGGGAACCTGATTGAGGTGTATAAGATTATGAGAGGTATGGACAGCGTGAGTAGGGAGCAGCTGTTCTGTTGTTTGAGAGGTCAATCACAAGGGGCATTGTTTTAGGATAAGGGGCAGGAGATTTAGAGGGGATTTGAGAAAAAACATTTTCACTCTCAGGGCGGTGGGAATGTGAAATGCATTGCCTAGGAAGGTAGTGGAGGCCAGCAACCTTACAACCTTTAAAAAACATTTGAGTGAGCACATGAAATATCATAACATTAAAGGTTATAGGACAAGTGCAGGAAATTGGGATTAGTGTGACTTTAGTGCTCGTTATTGTCAGTGCAGACAGTATGACTCTATGACTCTATGAGGTGTCATTACTCCAGCTTGTGTTGAACCTCACTAGAGCACTGATGGCCTAAAACAGAAATACTGGTGTGGGAAATTGGTGGTGTGTTGAAGTTGCAGGCAACTGGAAGCTTGTGGTATTTTTATGGAGTGTAGGTGCTCCGCAAAGTGGTCATTCAGTCTGCATTTCGTGTCCCCAGTGTCCAGGAGACCACATCATGAGCAGTAAATACGGTAGACCACGTTGAATGAAGTGCAGGTAAATCACTGCTTCACCTGGAAGGTGAGTCTTGGGTCTTCAATAGTGAGGAGGATGGAGGTAAACGAGCAAGTATTGCACCTTTTGTTATTGCACAGGAAAGTGCTGTGGGAGTATATGGAGGTCTTGGGAGTGGAGGATCAGTGGCCCAACATTTCCTGGAACAGTCTTAGTGGAATGCTGTCAAGAGAAGGGAGGGGAATAGGTGTCTGGTGGTAGCATCCAGCTGGAGGTGTCAGAAATAGCAGCTTGTGATCGTGCCTTGCCTCTGTTCTTTTATTTCTTCACGCAATATTGCACTGACACATACAACAGTATTGTCTGTTTTCCACAGTCAGCAGCATTAGTTTGCTAGCCTTGATTAAGAAACAAGTATTGCAAAAATGTCAGCAGGATCTCAGAGAGGGTGTTTCCCCCTTTAACTACTTCACCCTGCAGTAGAAGCCAACTGACTGAAGACGGCAGCACAACAGCATGACAACAAGACCCCAAAGCCCGAACGTTGTAGTTTCTGAATCCACTTGTCAAATACAGCTTCAACAAAAAGTGACAACATGTTACTATAATACAGTTCACAGCATCACTTATGCATTGCCCTTGCAGTTGAGGAGTTTAATACCAAATGACCTCCTCCTTCTTCCCTTTGCCTGGCCTCCCACAGGGGATGCAGGTGTTGAACCACATTTAGCTTCCTTAGAGCTAGGGAGATTAGCAATTAATTTGTTCCAGGACAGACTGGGGATGGCTAGCGGTGTGGTTTGTAGATTTAATGGCTCACTGTAACCTGCTTGAGTGAGGTGTTCAGCAGGTGTGTTAAATTGCTTGCAGGCTGGTGTCAGATATTCAGAGATCAAAGCCTCAACACCTGACATCATAAAACACTATCCTGAAGGCCACTGGGCACAGTATTAAATAAAATATTAGATACTCTATGAAGTGCTATATAAGATGCACTATTAACATAGTATGAGGTCAAGTATTAAATACAGTAACAAAGAGATTAGGTATTAAAGTATCAGGTACAATATTATATTGTATTGCAATATATTAAATACATTATTAAATATGATATCACGTACTGTGTAAAATCCAGTATGAGGAAATAACAATAATGACTTCTATTTGCATAGCATCTTTAATGTATTAAAATATCACAAAGCATATCACATGACTGTTAACAACATGTGATAACAAGCCACAGGTGTTAGGCCAGATTGCCAAAAGACTTAGTCAAAGAGCTAGGTTTTACGGAGAGGTTTTGAGGAAGAACGAGAGGTAGGGAGATGTAGAGAATAAGGGAGGCTTCAGACCATGCTTATTGAAAGCACACTATCAATGAAGGAGTAATTAAAACCAGTGATGCTCAAGAGGTTGTCTGTAATATGGGGCAGGAAGAGGGTACAGAGATAAGAGGGGTTAAGGACACAGAGGGATTTGAAAACAACAATGAGAGCTTTAAAAATTAATGTGTTGCTTAACCAGGACCAATGCAATTCATAAAAGCACAGAGTCAATGGACTTAGTGCAAGCTGGGACATGAACTGGAGTGTTTTGGACAACTTCATGTTTTGGAGACTAAAGATGAGATGCTGGCCAGGAATGCTTTTGAATGATCAAAACTTAAAGTAAGAAAGATGTGGGTCATGATTTCAGTAATAATTAAACAGAGGTACATACAATATTATGATATTACAGTGAAAAATGGGCATTATTTTACTTATTGTGGTTTTCTTGGTGTCAAGTATAACACCAAGGTTGTCAACAACTGGCTCAGGCACGCATAGTTGCCAGGAGGAGGGTTAGAGTCAGCAAGTATAGGGAATGGAGTTTGTGGCAAAGATCACAAACAATGATCTTTCCAATACCCTCTTGAATGAAACTTCTGCTCATCCAGTCCTGGATGTCAGATTGGCATTATGACAGCTTAAAGGCAATGGAGATATCTAGATAGCAAAGTAGCAGTGAAAGTTGTTAGCATTCACATGGAAACTGATACTTTATTTTTGGGCAATATTATGTCAAGCACAGCTATAATATTGTACCAGATACTAAATTTAGTAAAATATTGATCAGAGTATCGAGTACAATTTTAGATGTAGTTTTCAATACAATATTTAAAATTGCAAGGTGCAATCTCATTCACTAACTGTTTATATCCTACACCAATAGTGATGCATACCCATAATTGCCGTACCATCTCACTCATCATCAGTGTCATGTAACTCAGTTCATTTTTCACTGAATGTCCCAAGGTAAATCAATTTCTCACCGTCTACCCTTCACACAAACTCATTTAAATGCTATCAGAGTTACTCAGAAATATCTATTAACAAATTCAGTCATTTTTTTCTGTCCTTGAATGTCCTGTGAAGGTCTTTGGTGTTAACAGTTCTAAACACTTTCTTATGAGACATGCAGCACATTTCCAAAGTTAAGTTGCATGTTAAATATGAAACTGGCTGGGAGAGATTTGCATAGTCTCAGCAGGTCCCCAGGCTAACTGACCCACATCCTCTTTCATATTTTATATCTTTCTCAGTAGGTCCACTGAAGCTACAACTTGGGACAAGAATGTGCTCATGATCCAACAAAATCTACTAGCAGAATGCACCTTCCTGTTGTGCTCAATCACAATCAAACAGTGAATCTCTGCTGGGCAGATATTTGGACTAGATTTCAGCTGCTATTTCAGGTAGTAATTTATTTAGTAATGCTTTCAATTTATTTAAATGATCCTCAAAATTGTGTGATGGCGTTGTAGATTCCTGGATTTTTTTCACACTCCAGGAGATCCAGTCATGGATAAATGCAACCTTCATTGACTTGGCTCCAGCTCAAGGAGCTTTGAAAATCACTGAGGTATGAAAGGTGCATTGTCACTCCCAAAGAACAATATTTTGACTTTAAATTTGATAAGTTTCCTTTGATATTTTGATTTTCATTATGGGACAGGCTGACTGAAAAATCTCCCTCAGCCTCCTTTAAGTGGCCCTTATCTAGTCTGATCTTCATTTTCATTTTCCCCAGTCATCAGTTCCATAAATTTACAACTCCTCAAACTTTCCTCCTGGAGAAGGACTTCATTTTCCATCCAGGGACTGCATTGAAAGTCAAAGTGTTGATAAATGTGATAGGTGGAGAGTATATCCCAGTTCTACTGTACGAGGTCCTGCACTGCAGCAACTCATTAAGCTCCTTCAATAACACTATACAAACCCACAACTTTCACAAGGATAAGGACACAGATATATGGGAACCCCACCACTTGCAGATTTCCCTCCAAGTCATACAGCATCCATACTTTTATTGCTAGGTCAAAGTCCTGGACCTCCTTTCCTAAGAGCACTACAGGTATACCCACCCCAATGAACTGCAGTGGTTCAAGAAGTCAAATCACCACTACCTTCTCAAGGGCAACAAATGCTGGTTTAGCCAGTAGCACCTACATCCCATCAATGAATACCCGTAATAATAATTTTTGAAAATTACAATAATTGAGTACAATGTGCATTTTAGAAATCTACACTGGCTTTCCTTAATAAAGTCAAACATCACCAGGCACCTGTTGAGTTTTCCATGACAATTATTTCTTAAGCTTTACCCACAACTGATGATAAACTGAATGGCTTGTAGTCGCTAGGAATGTCTTTATATCCAATTGTTTAGATAAGAGTTCCACTCTGGAGTGATTGGAACGAGGTTGGCCAGATGGATCTCATTGGGTATGAGTTCCTTGATTGGAGTTGTTGGCCTGGGCCAATCAGGGACCCCTGGCTGATAGATATAAAGAGGAGACGCAGAAATTCTCCTAATTCTAGATAGTGGCTGTGAGCTAGCTGGTCAGAGTCTATGTACTGTGCACCTGTAAATAGAGAGTGACTTGGTGATGAGATACCAGCCTCTGTGGAATTGTTTCAGTGGTGATGAGAGGAAAATATTATGTTCCTGAAGAAAATTCACTTGCAACAATTGTCTGAGTTGAGGTAAGTACTTCTGGCATCACACCTTTATTTGGGAAGCTTGACTTCTTCAATCCTGCTATTGAAGACTGGGCCTAGTATGCATAAAGAATGTATTGTTCCTTGTGGGCAACTGACATTGGGGCAGATGAAAAGCAACAAGTCATTCTTCTGAATAAAAACCAAAAGAACTATGGATGCTGTAAATCAGGAACAAAAGCAAAAGTTACTGGAAAACCTCAGCAGGTTTGCCAGCATCTGTAAAGAAGAATTAGTTAATATTCTGAGGAAGGGTCACCGGATGCAAAATGTTAACTCTGATTTTTCTTCACAGATGCTGCCAGACCTGCTGAGCTTTTCTAGCAACTTCTATTTTTGTTTGTGAAGTAATTCTTCCCACTGCTTGTGTACCTGCAGCATTTTTGGTTAATAGGAGCCTGAGGCACCAGGTACTAAAACCTTTCAAGACTTGATGGATTTAGTTAAGGAATATTATGGCCCCCAAGCTGCTTCTAATTCTGAGATGCTATTGGTTTTATTTGGAAGTTTGAGAACCAGGGAATCCATATCATGCTTTTGGATGAGGTTAATACTACTGGCAGAGGCATGTGACTTTTGAGTTAACCCTGAATTAGAAGCTGAGAGACTGTTCAGTATGTGGGCTTAATGATGTAACCATGTAAAAGTGCCTATTGGCTGAAGCCCAACTGGCTTTGCCATCAAAAAATGGAGCCTGAGCTGAAGGATACCACAATGGAAACGGACACCCTCTCCTGCCCAAGTGAGTTTTTGGGAACACCATGTGAGTGTAGGCCATTGCATAGTCTCCCACCTCATATCTGGTGCAGAGGACTCGCGGTCAGCCCATAGCAAAATCCCAAAACAAAGTCAAGCTTTGGCCAAATGGCTAAAATGTTCTTCAGGATCTGACCAGCAAGCTATTGTTGTTGCTGCCAGTATGTGGACTCAGGACAGCAAAGGAGTCCTACAAGGTCTGATTTGACACATAGAACTCTGGCTGGTATCCAGGAAAGTTGAACCCTGAAAGGTCCACCTTTGAAACAATCCTTATTTTGAACAGTTAAATTGCTTAGAAATGTCCAAATCTGAACCAGTCAAAATAAATGTATGGTAAATGGTCACCTGGTTCTTACAGATGCCAATAACAGCACAGCTGTATCAGTGATTGCAGAAACAGTCTTTAACAAATTACACTCTGGACTCCAACCCTCAAGTTTACATGAGACCTTGCTCAGACTGAGAACATATACCACAGAACTCTTATAGATTAAGGGTACCATTTTGGCTCTGGTCTGAGAAGTCAGTGGTGCAGTTAACACTGTAGTAAAAAGAACTGAGGCCACTTTGCATGTTGATCAGGAAGCATTAAGAGTCTGAGGTGGATGCAGCCAATGTCGCAGCCTCAATACCATTATTGCCTGAAGAGGAGGAATTTCTTCCAAGGTGCTCTGGGCACAAGAAATGGGCTATCGTCTGATACATGACGCCCTGTGTCCAAGTCAGAGTCAGAGGAACCGGACCTGGGGCGAAAAAGTCCCAGGAGAAGCTACAAGAGAAGAGGCCTACATCCTGGACATAGTAGTGGAGGGATGTAGTGATTGTAATGAGGGCCAGATGGATCTCATCAAATGAGATCCCTGTCTGGGGTGGTTAACCTCTGCCAACAGGGAGTCTTGGCTGACAGATAAACAAATCTCAGGGATTATCCTCACTCTAGGGACTGGCTTTGAGCTAGCTAGTCCATGTACTAGGCACCTGTAAATAAAGAATGACTTAGTGATGGGATACTGATGTCTGGGGTTATTTTATACTCATCCTTTGAAGCCTCCTCTTTACTGAAAAATGGTAAAGTCCTGCTGCTATCTCCATCTCTAGTTCCCCCTATGATGCAGCTACCTGGACCAGATAACTTATTCATGCCAAGAATAGCCAACCTTTGCAAAATGTCTTGTCTCAATTTTCATACATGCATTATCTCCAGCATCTCTGCATCTGCCAATATTTCCCCAGCATCTTTTACCTTTATAAACAGCAATACAAAATATCCATGAACAATTCTAGCATTTCCTGGTGCCCTGAAGCACGTATCACGGTGCTTGTCCTTATTAGGCCTCACCCTGTTCCTTAACACTGGCATGTTAAATGCCAGCAGAAGACTGTGGAGTTCCTTTTTGTGAACTGTCATTCTACTCCCATAGTTTCTCTTCCCCTCCACTTCCTCTTTTAAAGTGAGAACAGACCAAATAAAGCAAGAGTTTATCTGACCTGTATCACATACCTTTTCTTCTTTTCTTTCATCATATTCTCTATCTCCCTCCTACATCTAAGGAGATGTAGCTTTTGATCTCCATTCTTCCCCCTTGTTGGATGCACACAGCCTATAAATGAAACCTTTTCCTCCTTAAACACAACTGTTTGTTCTGCTACTCTTTCCTGTCAGTCTCTAGTTCCCTTTTACTTTGGATAGATTCCTTCTCACTACTTTGAAGTTTGCCTTCTTCCATTTTAGAAGTTCTACTTTAGATAAGAAACCTTTTGATATGGCAGTTATTCTAAAAATCTTGACTTCTTTGAGGTCTCACTAATAAGGTACTTAGCCACCACTAATGTGTGATGCTGATACACAATGATGTCACAATTATCCTGTGCACAGTCTCTCAGTTTTCAGTGTGAAGATACTTGTGCATGATATTGTCAGTTCACTTTTTTGTGAAGGTTAATAATAAAACATTGACTAACCAGTCCCTGATCATGTCACCTTTACAAACCATCACCCTTTCTTCTCAAGTCCTTAAGCATATTTCCTCCCAAATTTGTGGCCATTGTTCTCCAAGTTCCATGTTCAATCCTTCAAATTGGGTTTCAAGCCCTTTCACAGTATCAAAATGGGTCAAAAGTCACAAATCACAAATGTGACTGTGACAAAGGAAAGCCTTTCTTCCTTGTCTTTCTCAATCTATTGACAACTTTTGATATGATTGATCACATCTTCTCTAACACCATCCCCCCCCACCCCCACCCCATTATCCAACTGAGTGGGACCACATTTGCCTGATTCCATTCTAATCTGTCTAATCATAGCTACAGTATCATTTGCAATGGTTATTTTCCCCACTTCCTCACCTTTATGTTCAGTGTCCCCCAAAGATTTATCCTTGGTCTTTTCCTATCTCTCATTAACATAGTATTTTTAAGCAACATAACTCGAAAGCACAATGTTAGTTTGGATTCATAGAATGGTTACAGCAAAGAGACAGGCCATCCCTCCCTCTGTCTGTGCTTGGTCTCCAAGAATTACTCAGTCTCGCTTTCCCATCCTATTCTTCAAAGCACTGCAAAATTTTTTAACCCTGATAATTATCAGTCTCTTTGTAAAACCATCACTCAGTTAGCCTCCACTTGCCAATTTCTCAGGCAACAGATTCCAAATTCTAATCACTTGCTGTGTAAAAGGATTTATTCATGTTACCCTGGTTCTTTTGCCAATCACTCAAACTGAGTCCTCAGGTTATTGGCCTTCCCACAAATGGGAACAGTTTCAACCTATGAAATTAAGCTTTTCTTCAAGGAGAACAGCCTCTGTTTTGTCAATTTATCTAAATAACCTGATTGTAATGTTCATAATCTTTAGGGGTCGTAGGCAGAAACCGTTCCCATTGGTGAAAGGGTTGGTAACTTGAGGACTGAGTTAGAGCAATTGTTTCTGTGAATGAGACATTCTCAAGTCTTTTCTGCATCGTTTTCATTGCCTCTCATTCTTCTAACACCTAGTATCCAGAATCGGTCACAATACTTCAAAACAAACCATTGTTTTATAAAGATTTACCAGTGTCCATGCCATTGCACTCTCTGCCTCTGTGCTGATAACTCTTGACCTTACTCACCAACAACTCTTGACTCCATTAAAGTTTCTCAATTGTCAGATTGTTTATCTGATAGTAATACTTGATAAGTAGACATGTATTCCTTTATTAAAAGCAAAATATTGTGGATGCTGGACAAACGCAGCAGGTCTGGCAGTATCTGTAGAGAGAAATAGAGCTAATGTTCCAAGTCTGATATGAATTCTCCAGAACAGATGTTGGAAAACAGTTTTTTTACAGATAACAAGGTGTAGAGTTGGATGAACACAGCAGGCCAAGCAGCATCAGAGGAGCAGGAAAGCTGATGTTTCAGGCCGAGACCCTTTTTCAGAAATTTTTACATACTTTTGAGAGAGGAGGAAGAGAAGCAAGAGGGTGGATAGTAGAAATGCCAAGTCAAAAGACAGAGGTGGTTATTGGTGAGGGGGCTATGTAAAAGGGTGCAATATAAGGTGTGAAACGGAGAGAATTGGACTAGTGCAAAGTAAAGAGGATGCAAACATGACAGGGGGTTTGGGTAGGAATATAAGGAAAATGGAACACTGACATAATGCAGTCAGTTTCTAAAGGTTTTGAGTTTAGTAATGAAACTTAAAATAGGTGTATCATGGACAGTGAGGAAGGTTATCAAAAATTGCAGCAGGGTCTTGATCAGCTGGGGAAGTGGGCCATGAAATAGTAAATGGAGTTTAATTGAAGTATGAGGTCTTACATTTTGGGAAGTAAGATCAACGTAGGAGTTTCACTATGAATGGCAGGGCCTTAGGGGGTGTAATGGAACAGAGGGACCTTGGGAGTTCAGGTGCATGATTCTCTGAAAGTGGAGTCACAGGTATACAGGGCAGTGAAGAAGGCTTTTTGCACACTGGCCTTCGGTCAGGGCATTGAGTATAGAAGCTGCAAAGTATGTTGCAGTTGTACAGGATGCTGGTGAAGCTGCACATGGGGTATTGTGTTCAGTTTTGGTCACTTTGCAATAGGAGGGATGTTACTAAATTGGAAAGAGCACAGAAGAAACTTAGAAAGATGTTGTCGGGACTCAAGGGACTGAGTTATAGGGAGGTGTTGACCAAGCTAGGACTTTTTCCTTAGAATGCAGGACACTAAAGGGGATCTCCTAGTGTATAAGATCATGAGGCATGGATAGGGTGAATGCATTCAGTCTTTTTCCCAGGACTGGGGAATCAAGGGTTAGAGGGCCTCAGTTTGAGGTAAGAGGGGTAAGAATACATGGAAACCTGAGGGGCAACTTTATTACCAGAAGGCAGAACAAATATGGAATGAGCTGCCAGTGGAAGTGGTTGAGGAAGATACATTAACAACATTTAAAAGGCATTTGGATGAATACATGGATGGGGAAGGTTTCGAATGTATGGGTCAAGGGCAGGGAAATGGGGTTAGTGTGGATGGACATTTTGGTCGGCATGGACCTGTTTGGGCTGAAGGGCCTGTCTCTGTGCTGTAGGATTTTGATTCTATGACCTCAAGGCTGTAAAGTGCATAAGTGGAAAATGAAGTGGTGTTCCTCATGCTTGCATTGTCCTTTGCTTGCATTGCTGCAGGCCCAAAATAGAATTGTTAACATGAGAGCAAGGTGGTTTATTGAAATGGCAGCAACTAGTGGGTTGGGGTAATTCCTGTGGACTGAGCAGAGGTGTTTCACAAAACAGTCACCCAGTCTCTTTTGTGTCTCCATTGTAAGAGGCTGCTTTGAGTTGATTCTATTGAAAGTATAACAGATACTGCTCCACCTGGAAGGTGTGTTTGGAGCCTTTGACAGTGAGGGGGGAGGTAGTGAATAGGCAAGTGTTACACTTTCTGATTGCAAGGGATGGTGCCATGTGGAAGTGAGAAAGTGTTAGGAATGGACCAGGTGTCACAGAAGGAACAGTCCCTGCAGAATGTTGACAGTGGAGGAGAGGATGTGTTTAGTGGTGGCATCCTGCTGAAGGTAGCGAAAATAAGACCATAAGCAATAGGAACAGGTGTAGAACATTTGGCTTATTGAGCCTGTTCCACCATTCAGTAGGATCGCAGCTGATCCAA
Organism: Ginglymostoma cirratum; assembly: GCA_024137785.1. NCBI lineage: Eukaryota > Metazoa > Chordata > Chondrichthyes > Orectolobiformes > Ginglymostomatidae > Ginglymostoma > Ginglymostoma cirratum. Next base: position 2,664,065 of record JAHRHZ010000083.1, read on the forward strand.
CATTCCTCACATCTTCTTTCCTGCTCTTTCCCTGTAACACTTGATTCCCCACAGATCAAGAATCTATCTATTTCAGCCTTAAATATACACAAGAACTCTATCCCTATAGCTGTCTGTGGCAAGGAGTTCCAAAGGCTCTCAACCCTCCGAAGAAATTCCTCCTCCTCAGTCTTAAATTGGTGCCCCTTAATTCTGAGACAATGCCTTCTGGTCCTAGATAATCCCATGGGGGCAAACATTCAGGGGTAGACAATGGCCTAATGGTATTATCACTAGACTGTTAATCCAGAGACCCAGATAACATCTGGGGACCCAGGTTCAACCTGCCATGGCTGATGGTGGAATTTGAATTCAATAATATCTGGAATTAAGAGTCTAATGATGACTGTGAATCCATTGTCTGTTGGGGAAAACCCATCTGGTTCACTGTCCTTTAGGGAAGGAAATCTGCCATCCTAACCTGGTCTGGCCTACATGTGACTCCAGGCCCACAGCAATGTAGTTGGCTCTTAACTGCCCTCTGGGCAATTAGGGATGGACAATAAATGCTGTCTAGCCAGTGATGCCCTCATCCCATGATTGAATAAAGGAGAAAAAAACTTCTTTCAGCATTTAGAATTTAAACTTGGGGATGCATAAATTCTCCAGATATTTCTGCCCAGTTCAGAACTCTGGTCTATTGTGTGGGAAGCAAATGTGATCATTACAACACTACAGAAATGCTGGCAGAAATAGAGAATGACCCTTTGAATGCAGAGACTACTAGGGTGGAAAGTAAGGACAAGTAAACTCTATCCTCCTCAGAAGTTAAGAGGAGGAGTGAGGACAGAAGTGTTGGATGCAGTTGAAGGCCCTGTCATCCATGATGGGGAGGGAGGGATTCTGTGGTTGAGGAAAACAGGAAATCACATCAGAGGCAGTCCAGTGGAAGGTAGCATCAGAACAGATGTGAAGGAGATCAAGAAACAAAGAATGGAATGGAATCCTTGCAGAAATTAGGATGTGACAGTGTAGTTGAAGTAACTCTGCGTGTCAGCAGGCTTGCCATGTGTAATGGTGAATCTGCTGCTAAAATGTTTGTTCATGCCTTTCATATCTCCATTCATGTGTATTCCAACTCAATTCTAGCTGATATCCTACATTCTAGTCACTGTAACCCAAGGTCATCTAAATGCTTCTGCCCATATCCTTAATCAGACTAAACACCACTCACCCATCCACATTGTACTCAGTGACCTGAATTCCTTGATTTTAAATGTTTACACTTTCTTTTAAAAAAAAAATCCCTCCATGGTCTAGGCATCTCCCTATCTCTGCAATTTTTCTTCTATTGAGCAGAATATATAGAAGTTTGTATACACATGAACAACTTCTTCCTAGCTGTTATCAGACTTTTGAATGGATCTCTTTAATGTAAACGTTGTTCTCTCTCGCTCTTTGCACCTTCTCAGCAACTGTAATGTTGTATCCTGTACGCTATTCTGTTACCCTGATGCACTTGTATAGCATGATCTGACTGTTAAGCAAGTGACATTTTTCACTATACCTTGGTGCACGTGACAATGAATCAAATTAAAAGATTTCTGCATTCATCTACCTCTGGATTCTTGGGCATCTCTGATCTTAATTGATCCACCATTAATGGCTGTGCCTTCAGCTGCCTAGGTCCTAAGGTCTAGAAATCCCCCAAGACCTCACTGACTTTCAACCTCACTTTCATCTCTTAAGATGCCTGTTAAAACCTACCTCTTTGCCTAAGCTTTTGGTCATCAACCTTAGTTTCAATTTGTGGTTCATGCCTGAATTCTCTTTACAACACTCCTGTGAAGTGGTGTAGGGAATTATTTTACATTAAAGATGCTAGGTAAATATCAATTGTTGTCTTTCAGCTTTCTGATGCCGTGGTATTTTTAGAATCACTAGAACTTTGAATATAAAGTTTTAGAAATTAACACTTTTATATTTTAAAATTACTTCAGGAGTTGGATTGCAATTACAAGCTTTTGAAAAGCCCATGCAGCATCAGGTTATGATATCAACAGCTTTCTGGAAGCTCTGTCACTCTTCCCTGAGGAAGAGTGACAGTGCTATGTTTTCTGGTAAATGTGTCTTGTTCAAATACAGACTTTCTCTCTCCAAATATCAGAATGCTTTTAACTCCTATTGAACCTATGAACATTACAATTCCACAATTATATACCAAAGAAGAATAAACCATGTCTAAATAGACAATTAGCAGCAACTAGTTGGATATCAGCTAAATCCACTGGAAAACTGATCAATAACAAGGATAACTTCAGTACTTGCAATGTCATTCTTGTTGAGACTCTATAACTAGATGTAATATAAGGACTGAACTTATCCATGCCCTACAAAACTGAATAACACTCTGGTAAACCCTGGAAGGGGGTTGGTGGCGGTGGTGTAGTTGGGTGGCTGGGGTGGGGGGGCAGTGGTGACAGGATGAGGTATTAGATCATCGGTATCATTTGAGATTGAATTGTTTTTTACATGGTAGGACTGAGAATGGTAATAATTGTGACAGGATTAAGTCAAGAAATTAATTTGAAAAATAAACCTAAACATGAGTGACTGTCATGAAATACAAGAAAATCTGCCAGTTAGGATTTCCTATATTTATGTTGAGAGGAATAAGGAAGTTATAAGAATAACAATTGGAAGAAGGAACAAGGAGCAGGAGGAGGTGGCCAAGGGCAAAAGGCAGGTGAAGGACAAGACAGAGGGTAACTGATGAGGAAAATTAGAGCAAGAGAAAAGATGACAGCATGGAAGGATTCAGGGTAGGATGGTGATAAGATTCCCTTGAGGAAAGGTGAAACAGTGGCAAGAGTGAGGAGGAGAGGGTAAGAGCAAGGAATAAGAAGGTGCAGGAGAAGGCAGGTAGGAGGGTAAAGGGAAAAGTAAGGAGAAGGAACAGGGAAAGTGGAGGGTAAAGACAAGAGGTTAACAGTCTGTAGGAGCATGAGGCAAAAGGGTGGGTAACAGTAGATGTGAAATAGAAGCAGAAATGCCATGCAAATACTAATTAATTATTGAATGAAGTGGGGACATAATTGAGACAGCAGACATTGTCCAATATTATGCTGACATTACTGAAAAAGAGCACAAGGACAACATTATCAATTATACAGAAGTTTGAAGATAGGGGGAATGAAGGAAGGAGCAAGAAAGTTTAACTTACTCTTGTCTATTTAGTAGAAAATTCATTGATTTGGCAAGAAATCCTGCCCACTGACAGTACATAATATAAAATGAAAAGAGCAGGTACTGTCCATGATCTGATAATCCCCTATCTTTAATCTTAGTCAGGAGCTGTGGTCCTGGCTCTGCAGCCTGATGCCTTAGTGACTGTGGTAATAGCAACAAACCTTTGATGTTCCTCCTCATTCAACAGTATGTTGCTTTCTTCAAAGTGAAGAACAAAGGCTGTTTCTGTGCTTTTAAATTATTAGCTTGCTAAGTCCTCTGTAATGATATAGTTAGACTGAAGTGTGCATTTTATTAGTTGCATAAAGATGATATTATTAGGAGCAGCAGTGAGTTTTGCCTTTCACTTTAGCAGCAGGGGCTTCCAGCACTTTGATCTCTATCACTACTAAATGTCTTTGTGAGATAGTGAGAGCTGCTGAAATTACCTTTGGGCACCGAACCCCATCAATTATTCACCATTCCTTCCCTTCTAAATTAAAGTGTTTCTCTGTCTCATTTCCCTACTTTTATTTCCACCCCCAACTATTTAAATACTTCAATCAGTTAATAATATTCAGTCTGACCTTTTGAGCTCTTAGGATGATTCTCTTCATTCCTGCCAGATTTCCTTTGTAAAGATTAAACAGATTTTTGATTAAAAACAAATTAGAGAAATAAATGGAGAAGTCTCATTGTCACCAATCATTTAGTTTGTTATTTAACTTCTAAGAATGTTTTCCTACATCCCATTAATTAGTTTGGTGTCAGCGGGTATATTTTTGCCTCTGATCCAGAAGGTTGGGATCTGAGTCCCACCCCAGGGACTTAAGTGCATAATCTTCTGGGCTGGTATTTCAATACTGTGGGAGCACTGCTCTGGAGGTTCTTTTGAATGAAACATTAAACCAATGTCCCATCTGCTTTCTCAAATGGTATAAAAGATCCCAGGGCACTATTTAGATGAAAAGCAGGGGGTTCTCCTCGGTCTTGAGTAATATTTATACCCCAAATAACATTAGTAAAATACATGATCTGATCAGTTCTACATGACCACAGTCAGTCCATTTGATCCAAATAGTTCTTGCTAATGTTTGTGATCTACACGAACCTTCTCACACACTTTCATACAATCCTCCAGCATTATTTTCTCCTTCTCATATTAAATTAGCACCCCCATAAAAGTATCTGTCATTTGGTGCAACTACTGTGGTAGCCAGTCTGACATTCTAACTACTTTTTAGATTAAAGTTTCTAATTGCTTCCATAGGAGCTTGTATTGTCACTTTGCCCTAGATTAAAACTGTGATTGCACTTAGTATTTCATTAGCTATAAAAGTACCTTGAGATGCCCTGAGTTGGTGATGGCTGCTATATAAATTAATTATTTTCTCTCTCTTTAATGTCACTCAAGTTAACAGGAAACAGATTCTGATTGGGTGTATGGGGACCAAGTATCTTGATCACAAATCAGGAAATCTGATGGTGTATTGTGGGCTATGTAGCTGCTATTTTGTGATCTCCCTGGTTAGACTTGGGTAGAGTTAGCAGCAAGATAATTTTAAAAATTGGCCCCATCATGCAAAAATCTGCCAATGCAGGTTAATAGCTATTTGACTACAATTTGTTAATGGCAAAGAGATCCAACTTATTGATAGGAATTTACAAGAAATTCTCCACAAAATAATTGATACAATTGGATTTTTGTAGATTTCAATGTTGCCAATTAAAATATGGTTTGGATGCAATTTTGCATGTTCATCATAGATAGACCTAGGTAGTTAGCTTTTAGTTTAACTTGATTATTTTTATACTGTACTTAAATAACTACCAAGGTTAAGAAAACCATTTTAACACTAACAAGTAGGCTTCTTCAGCTATCTCATAACCTGCACTTCGTATTAATTACATGCACTGATCAAACTATAAAACCAGCCATGAAACACTATTGAATTAATTTAATATTTATGATTAGAGAATTAATGAGTGTATATATAATGCTTTCTTTACACGATATTGTTTGAACAAAGAAATATTTAAAATCTGGTAAGGTACAATACATCATTGCATTGTGCAAGCCTGCCTTTGCTGTTCAAGATCAGTTTTAATCTGATCTTGAAGTCATGGTCCATCGTGAATGATAGATTGATATCCATTCATGTCACATCAACTGAAATACATACAAACAGACCCTGGGATACAAACGGTTCCCAATCTTCAGTACGTTAGTAAGTACCTTTGTACGCAAATTGGGACACAAAAAAGTCGTTTGGAAGTATGAAAAACGTTTACATGTCGGACGCTTAAAATGAGTATTAATACGAGATCCCATTTGTAAGTATGAGTGTTCGTAAGTCGGACAGTCATAAATTGACGACCGCTTATATTTAAGATCCAACTATAACTGCCTAGCAACAATTAGAACTAATCATTAAGTTAACAATAGCCCAATTTTGACATGCTGTGCTGATTGTGGCATAGTGGTCGTGTCCCTACCCTGGAATTGAGTTCTGGGTTCGTTCCACCTGCTCCAAAGGTGGGTAATAATATCGTTGAACAAGTTGATTTGGAAAGAGTTTGGGGGAAAAAACTTGAAGGAATAAAAGTGGAGCTTCATTGCTAGCCAGAGCTTAGATTTCGGAGTACAAGCCACATGTCAATCTCAAGTTGAGGCGAGGGAAAACTAAAATGGTCTGGTTTCAAAGAATTGATCAGGTGACTGCGAAAGTTATTGTGCTAAATTTGCTAACATAATCTTTTGCTTGTTTTAATAAACTTTCTAAATTTGCTATGTAGAGTTTTACTTTTTTAATTGGTTAAGGTCTTGTCTAAACAAAAGTACGCTTACAATTTGGTAATTGGAGAAGCTGAATGGGAAAAATCAAAATTATACGGTCTTATTTGCAAAGTGTATCAGCAGCTCATTATACATCAACCTTTCAAATTTTCCTCTTCTGTTGAAGTCAATGGATTTTAAAAAATAAAAATCTGATTGTAAGCACATTATATTGTGGGTTGTAAGCGTTAACTGATCATTTCACATGAGATTCACTGGAAAATCCAACCCAACGAATGCTGGCCTTTACACTGAAGCATCACAATGAGCTGATAAGTCCACCAGAGGGCAGCATTGTCCTTCTACTCAAACCGCAGAGGAGTGATGTCCCTTCTAAAAAGAACACGAAGAAAATCAACAAATGACATTTTTGATCTAAAAACCTGAAAATTCCAGAAATACTCAGCAGTTCATCCAAAACCTGCAGTGAAAGTTAACCCTTCTTGTCCTTCAACTTTCATCAGAGTATTTTCCCATTGCTCAGTTCTAAGTATCAGCTGGTGGCTTAACAGACTTGCCTCTGATTCTGGGCTAACGAGGTGTAGAGCTGGATGAACACAGCAGGCCGAGGAGCAGGAAGGCTGACGTTTCGGGCCTAGACCTCTGATTCTGTCTGGGTTCACAGCGCAGTCCAAGTATCAAGTACAAAAATTAGGATTGATACCAATGTAAAATACCAAGGGAAAATTATAGTTTTTGAAGTGCTGCCTTTAATGTATGTTAAATTGAGACATCTGTCTGTCGCCTAAGGTGAATAGAAAATATTTCATAGTGCCATTTTAATGAAGAGCAGAATTCTCCTCAGTTTCCAGGTCATTTTGACAATACAGATTACCTGGTCATTATCATATTACTGTTTGTGAGTATGCTATGTAAAACCTATATACTGCACTTCCTACATTAACACCACTTCAGAAGTACCTAATTGTCAATTAAATGCTTTGGGTTCTCCAGCAGTCCTGAAAAGCTTTCTATCAAATCATGGATTCTCAAAGGTAAAGGACGATGTGCTGAAGGATGCACTAAAGCTTGTGGGCTGTACTGTGGAGGTGCAATGGGGGAAGGTTGTCTGTCGAGTGGGTCACACTGTATACAGGCAAGTTGAATATTTATTGTAAATACTGAGTCAAGTTGAACTTATGTAATTTATTTTACAAATATTATGAATAAAGTATATATTTTTGGAAAAAGAACTTGGACTTCAATCAAACTTACAGTAGAGGAAATTCAGCCCTCTTAATCCTCAGAAGTCACCAGTGAACTAAGATATTGGCCAGAATAAAGTGATTTTCTGTATTTGAGTCTGCCACTGAGGGTCTGAAATGGGAAAGTGTTACATTTTCCCAGCTGTGATTCTGTACAGCAGTTTTGACAGTAATTAGTGCAAATGTCAAATGGGATGTCTGCATCACTGGCAAGCTTTTCCTGCCCATCCCTGAGTAGGGTGGGTTGATTGAATTGGTCCTGTCATCAGGTAGCTCCTGCGGATCTCTGATACATCAAGTGGTGTCTTTGGTAGGCTAAGCAAAGGCAGATGCCAAAGAGGAAGACATCACCCCTTAGGAAACCCCAAGGGGGCACCTAGTTGATAGGGACTCATAGAATCTCGATGCAGAGCTGGAAAAGCACAGCAAGTCAGACAGGATTGGAGGAGTGGGAAAGTCAACATTTTGGGCTGAAACCCTTCATCAGGACTGGGGAAGGGGGGGGAGCCCAGAAGTAAATAAACTCAACTGCTCCAGTTGACCCACTTTCTGCCGGCTCTTGCTCCAAACAAGCTCATCTCCTCCTACCTTGACTCCATTCTCACCCCTTTGGTCCAGGAACTCCCTATCTACATTTGTGACAGCCCACATCCTCCGTTTTCCAAAACGTTCAATTCCCCAGTCCCCAACACCATCTTCTTCACGGGTGTGCAGTCCCTTTACTCCTATATCCCCCCACACAGGGCCTAAAAACCCTCTGCTTTTTCCTCTCTCAAGGCTGAACTAATCCACTGACACCTTCATTCACTTGGCAGAACTAGTCCTCACCCTCAACAACTTTTCATCTGATTCCTCCCAATTCCTACAAACCAAAGGAGTGACCATGGGCCTGAGCTATGCTTGCCTCTTTGTAGGATTTGTGGATCAGTCCCTCTTCCAGAATAACACCAGCACCATACCCCACCTCTTTCTCCACCTTTATTGGTGCTGCCTTGTGCTCCCATGAAGTGCTCAAACAGTTCATCAACTTCAACACCTTCCACCCTGCCCTCAAATTCACCTGGACCATTTCTGACACCTCCCTCCCCTTTCTGGACCTCTGTCTCCATCTCTGGAAACTGACTCACCACTGACATCCATTTTAAACCTACTGACTCCCGTAACTAGCTCAACTACATCTCCTTTCTCCTAACCACCATTTTTAAAAAAAAAGCTATCCCATACACTCAGTTGCTCCACCTCTGCCACATCTGCTCCTAGGATGAGGTGTTCTACTTCAAGACACCCCAGATATCATCCTACTTTAGGGATGGTAGTTTCTCCCCCTTTGTAATGCCCTCAAGCACATCTCATCTATTTCCTGCACTTCTGCCCTCAGAACCCCTCCCTCCAACAATGAGGATAGTCCCCTTAGACATCAAGTACCAGCCCACCAATCTCCAAATCCAATGCATCATCCCTGACATTTCTGTCACCTACAATTAGACACTACCACCAAAAAGATATTTCCTTCTCCACCCCTGTCCACTTTCTGCAGGGACCATTCATTCTGCAATTCCCTCATCAGTTTTACACACCCCACTGATTTCTCCACCACACTCTATCTTTCTTTACACCACAAGTGCAACACCTGCCCCTATACCTCCCCTCTCTTCTGTCCAAGGCCCCAAAAAATCCTTCCAGATCCGGCAGAGATTCACCTGCAGTTCATCCAGCCTGATCTATTGTATCCGTTGCTCCCAACATGGCCTCCTGTGTGACAGGGGGATCAAACAGTCTCGGTCCGGTTCGCTGAGCATCTGCACTCTGCATACACCAACCCACCCAACCTTCCAATTGCCATCCATTTTAATTCTCCCCCTCCCCTCTCCCTGGTGACATGTCCATCCTTGGGCTCTTCCACTGTCAGTGAGGCCAAAGGTAAACTGGAGGAACAACACCTGATTTTGCCTTAGGAGCTTACAGCCCAATGGCCTCTATTGACTTCACCAGATTCAAAATCCCTCTACCCCCAACCTTACTCTGTCCAGCCCTCCCCCTCATCCTTGCCTCCCTGACCTAACCTGTCCATCTTCCTACTCACCTATCTGCACCACCCTTCCCACTGACCAATTACAATAACCCCCATGGCATCCACCTACTGTGCCCCCAGCCCCATCCCTCTCCATTTACTTATGGGCTCACCTTGACCTCCCCAGGCCTGACAAATGATTTTGGCCTGAAACATTGACTTTCTTGTTCCTTGGATGCTGTCCGACGTGTGATTTTCCAGCTCCACATCTATTGACTCTGGCTTCCAGCATCGGCAGTCCTTAGTGTCTCCAACTCGTGGAATCTCCCTCAGTCTGAGGATCTGAGAGGTTGGTACTGTTTGTGGTCTTGCTGACAAGGTAACTTGATATGTGATTTTGAAGGGAGCTAGTGAAAGGAAGGCAACAAGCACACCGGCTCCCAACTTTGTTTCTCTCCTGCAATTTGGGTCCAACTTTAAGCCCACTTTGCAAAGAGTAGGTTGAGGGATAGAGGAAAGATTCAGGATGACAACCTGGCATTCCTACAGAACTAAACATACCAACTCCCATTGATTACTACAAGTCTGCAATACTTGAATCAAGAGGGCATTGAGCTTTCAGTGATTTGAGTATTTAAAATGCACTTTAAGATATGGTAAACTAGGGCAAAGTCAGTATGGTTTCATCAAGGGGAGGTCATGCCTGACAAATCTCCTAGAATTCTTCGAGGAAGTAATGAGCAGGGTAGACCAAGGAGAGCCAATGGATGTTATCTACCTAGACTTTAAGAAGGCCTTTGACAAGGTGCCACACAGGAGGCTGAATAAGATAAGGGCCCATGGTGTTAGAGGCAAGGTGTGAGCATGGATAGAAGATTGGCTGTCTGGCAGAAAGCAGAGAGAGTGGGGATAAAAGGGTCTCTCAGGATGGGAGCTGGTGACAAGTGGGGTTCTGCAATGGTCGGTGTTGGGACCACAACTTTTCACTTTATACATTAATGAGATAGATGAAGGAACTGTGGACATTCTGACTAAGTTTGCAGACGATACAAAGGTAGGTGGAGGGACAGGCAGTATTGAGGTGGGGAGGCTGCAGAAGGATTTGGACAGGCTAGGAGAATGGGCAAAGAAGTGGCAGATGGTGTACAACGTGGGAAAGTGTGAGGTCATGCACTTTAGCGATAAGGATAAGAGCATAGACTATTTTCTAAATAGGGAGAAAATTCAGAAGTCTGAGGTGCAAAGAGACTTGGGAGTTCTAGTTCAGGATTCTCTCAAGGTAAACTCGCAGGTTGGGTTACTAGTCAGGAAGGCAAATGCAATGTTGGCATTTATTTTGAGGACTTGAATGTAAAAGCAGGGATATACTTCTGAGGCTTTACAAGGCTCTGGTCAGGCCACATTTGGAGTATTGTGTGCAGTTTTGGGCCCATATCAGGAAGGATGTAGTGGTCCTGGAGCAGGTTCAGAGGAGATTCCCGGGAATGGAAAGCTTAACACATGAGGAATGTTTGAGGACTCTGGGACAATACCCATTGGAGTTTAGAAGGATGAGGAGGGAATCTAATTGAAACTTACAGAATCCTGAATGGCCTGAACAAAGTGGATGTTGGGGAAAATGCTTCCATTGGTAGGAGAGACTAGGACCTGAGGGCACAGGGTTAGGGTAAAGGGAAGACCTTTTAGAACGGAGATAAGGAGAAACTTCAACCAGAGTGGTGAATCTATGGAATTCACTGCGACAGAAGGCTGTGGAGGCCAGGTCATTGAGTACATTTAAGACTGAGATAGGTTCTTGATTATCAAGGGTTACAGGGAGAATGGGGTTAAGGAACTTATCAGCCATGATTGAATGGCAGAGCAGACGCGATGGGCCGAATGGCCTAATTTCTGCTCCTGTCTTATGGTCTTATGTTTTAAAGTATTGAGCAAGAGGCATCCATTTTTTAAAATTCCTTTAAGATAAGTTTTATGGGTTTAATGCTGATGGAATTAAAACTTAAACTGAAACTTTTGTGTATTGTGTTTAAATCATGAGTTACACCTGATTGCTTTGAGGTGATGATCTGCGTCTTCAAATCAGTGTAGTCCATGTGTGGCTACATTTAGTTCTGTCTGAGGAGAATCTTAATCCAATGACTGTCAGGATAGTGTAAGGCTAAGGTGAACTTTAGGATATCACAGGAGGAGCTGGTAGGGGGCTAGTTCCTTTAAAACATTACTCGGTGGAATGAATATATTTCCATTTAGGTTAGTGGTGTTTCAAGGGACCTATTACAGAACCCCATTTCTTTTAAAAAAAAAAAAAAAACCCTAGAGCCAAGAATGAAACTTAGTTGTGGCAAAGTCAGTTCTTTTGGTTACACTACTCAAACTCGTGGGTTCCCTCAAACCCTTGAATTGGTCCCTCATTTAATAACCAGTGCTGGTTGTATTTTGTCCATCAACAATCCTACCCCCACACTTAATGTGGTTTGCACATTTTCACACTTTATAAGAACAGCTTATCCAATATTCTGCTCTTTTGACCCCAATCTAATTTTAGTCAATCAATCAGTTTCCTCTGCACAGCTCCTGCATCTAAATCAGTCTGTTGTAAAATGACCAGACTTGTGGTTCATAAGGCCAATGACTGCTCTTCCATTTATATTTGCCCTCATGCTATTTATTTACTGCAACTCAGTGGCTCCTACAGAACTCATTTGTCCTACATTTAGTGCAGTCAGGATCATTCAGTGTTAAAGTAAAATACAGTGGATGCTGGAAATCTGAAATACAAAGTGTGGGAGAAACTCAGTCTGGCAGCACTGGCAGAGAGAGAAAGTATTAACGGTTCGAGTCTGAAATGACTCTTCTGCCAGACCTGCTGAGTTTCTCTAGCACTCTGTGTATTTCATTTATAATGCTCTCTGCCACTGCCTCTATTCTACATCTTCAGCTGCAGAATTCTCCTGATGTCTAGCATGTGTGTTTTAGGAGATGCAGTGCAAAGTTATGACCTCCAATCACAAAGCCCTTTTTCTATGTATTACTTTTGAATCCTAGGTCAGTGGCTTTAAAAAGGTGGGTCAAAGACCCAAGGACTCATAAAAGGAGATCTTGAACCAATGATTTGCAACCTAGAGGTCTAACAACCTTGATCTGCAAGATTGTAATCCCTTCAAATGTGGACTACGAGCAAATCTGTGGAGGTCAGTCGGCTGGACAGCTGCTTTACAATGTAGAGTGATACTAATAGCATGGGCACAATTCCTGCACCTGCTGAGGTTATGAAGGATTTCCTTCTCAATCTTGCTCTCCCCTCACCTAAGGCATGGTGACTGTCCACTTGAGCCATTATCAGTTGTCTCTCTAGTGAGAGTAGCCCTATGGTCTGGTAAGATAATGGTGACTTTACCTCTTACAATAAGTTCTCAATTAAGATTCTGGTAAGTGGTTTAGAAAGACAATGACCAAAAGAGTTGAATTTATAAATACTGCTACCAAAATGGATAACTTCTACAGGATCATTCATGTCATCCAAGCTGGTTGAATAAAAGCTTCCCCACCCCCCCACCCTTCAAGCTCTGGAAAACAAGATACATAAGTGGAATTGAGGCTGGGAACATGCAGGGCAAAAAAATTCAGCCTGAAGGTAAATCTCTGGGTTAACTGTTTGTTGACTAGTGGTATTCATTAACACAATTCTTGGAGATTGAGTATTTACTGGAAGTTTTATTTAATCATTCAGTGATGTGGGTTATGCTAGCTGAACCAACATTAAATGCTTTCTCTAGTTGCCCTTGAGAAGGTGTTGGTGAGTTGTCGTCTTGAACCACTGTAATCCAAATGCTGCAGGTAGACCCACTATGCTGTTAGGTAGGGAATTCCAGGATTTTGACTTAGCCACAATGAAGGAATACAGGTAGCTCTGCTATAGCGCATGTTTTATTAATGTGATGAATAGTGGACACTGTTTGGTTAAAGTGAACTTTCCACTGTACAAGTATAGTGATTTCCCCATAACGTGATTTTTCTACAACAGCGGTCACAAGAATGCAACTACTATGTTATAGGAGAACTATCTGTAGCAATATATTTCCAAGACATGATGGTGAGTGGCTTGGAGGGGAATGTGCAGACGCTGGTGTTCCCACATATCTGCTGCTCTTGTCCTTCAAAATGGTAGGTGGTCATGAGTTTGGAAGGGACTGTCTAAGGAACCTTGATGAATTTATGCAATACATCTTGTAGATTATATTTAATGCTGCCTTTGTGCATCTCATTAGAGGGCAAAATTAAGAGGAAATCAAAGGTGTTTGAAATTGAGATTATGGCAGATCAGGTACCCTTTTAATGGTGAAAGGGTTAAGAACCAGAGGATGGATTGCAAGTGTTGGAAAAAGAACCAAATGTGACATGATAAAACCTTTTATACTCAATGAGAGGTTGATTTGTGGTGTGGGCAGTTTCAATTTTGGATTTCAAATTCTCTCCTGAAGAGAAAATAATTGGAGTGCGAGAGGAAAAGGATGGGGAGTTTAATTGGCTAAATTTGCTTTTGCTTGTGGTCAAAGGCTGAATAGTCTCTTTCTACACTAACCATTCTTTGATTCTATGCAGATATTACTTTTCAACCACTAAGCCTTTGTTAAGCTCTGTTGTACAGTATGAGACAGACTTGTTAGAAATGTGCAGAATGGACCATCTATTAGGCACACAATGGGCACTTTTTTCTGGTTAAGGAGTTTGTATTGATTGGAACCAGGTGTACCACATTGACCATGAGATCCCTGGCCAAGGTTAACGACCCCAATCAATCAGGAAGCCATGGCTGATCAATATAATCAGGGGATTTTGGATTTAGAATTTCCTTAGTCCAGGGGGCTGAATCCAAGCTAGCTGGCCACAGTCAGTGTACTATGCACAAGTAAATAAAGGATGACTTGGTGACAGGATACCAGCCTTTGTCTAGTTATTTCAATGGCAACTGGGGGGGAAAGCAACATGTGCCTGAAGAACATTTTGCTCACAATATTCATAGAGTTGGGGTAAGCATTTTTGGCATGTCCTTATTTGGGAAGCTTGACTTGTTTGATCCTGCTGTCAAAGACTGGGCCCAGTATGTGGAAAGAATGCAATATTTTTCCCAGGCAAATAACATTGTGGCAGATGAAAATCAGTGAGTAATCCTTCTGATTGCTGCGGGTCTGCAAGTAATTTTGGTTCTAAGAGGCTTAACCTTAGAGGCACCAGCTTAAACCTGATAATTCCCAGACCTGGGAGCAAGGGTGAAGTGGCAGCTGGAATGCTAATGCTGGCCATGTGCCTCCTCTAAGCAAGAGACAATTTAATTCAGGGGACTAAATTTGGTGCCAGAACCACGGAAATGGCCCTATATGGGTATGAGGCAAAGTTGATGTGAGGTCAGGCCATGTGACATACAAACTTTGTGTTAGTGAGGTGGTCCTGAACAAACATGTGGATCACCTGAAAGCTGTTACCTTGCAAATGGAACAAGAGCAAAACATACCTAGCCCCTCAAAACAGCCAGAAGGCCTGTCAGAAACTGCAGGTTCTCCCCCTCCATCTAGTGTCAAGGAAACCTTGGAGTCTGAGATGGATGCAGCCTTGATATCACTTTTGCCAGAAGAGTTCTTTCCTGAGATGATCCAGATGCAAGAGGCAGGCTACGGTCAGGTACGCTCTACCTGCGTCACAGTCTGAGTCAAAGGTACTGGCCTGGGGTGAAAACATCGCAGGAAAAGCTACATGAGGAGAAAGACCAGCTTACATCCCTGGACTTGGAGCAGCAGGGGCAGTGGGGGATGATGTACTGATTGGAACCTGGTGGACCTTGTTGATTGAGATCCTTGATTGGGGTTGTTAACCTTGCCAATCAAAGCCCTGGCTGACCAATATAATCGGGGTTTTAGAATCTCCTCAGTCCAGGGTACTGAGCTGGCCACAACCAGTGTACAGTGCACAAGTTTTTAAACAAAAAGGTGACAGGATATCAGCCTCTGAGTAGTTATTTCAAATTCAAATTTGCTGAATAGCTTTGCATTTCAAACATTTTCAATCAGATCTGATGCAACTATAAATCTGTACTAGGGGCCTCATCTAGGTTCATAGTCAGTTATGTAGACCAACTACAATGAAATGATCACAAACTGTTTTTCCATTCCTAGTTTTAAGAATTCTACTTTTGGTGGTGTCCTTTCAGTTGTGAGAGCTTAATTTCTGAAAAACCTTCCTAAGCTGTCTCTTTATTTCTCCTTCCTCCTTTTAAGACATTAATGAAAATGTATCTGTTCAACTAATCCTTGACCATGTTCCCTACATCTCATGTACCTCCATGTTGAGTTGTTTCCTACCGTTCATGGAACATTGTAAAATGTTAAAAGACCTATAAACATAGGTTGTTGAATCGCACTGCATTAAAATGAAGGTCAGTCAAGGACTGTTTCAAAAATAATTTATCATTTAGTTCTCATTAAAAGGTGAGGTACCTGTGTCACAGACAGAATGTTTCCACTTTAGGCACACATTATCACGTAGCAATCTCCGTGCTTGGCATCTGGTATAGGTAGGGCTTCCTTATCTCCTCCTCGTATTCCATTTTAACGTAAGACTGGCTGTAACAATGCAATTTTTGTTTCGCTTACAAGCAATTCATATGATCTGAGAAAGTGATTTTGCTTTCAACTAAAGCTCATGATGCCAGTTATGGATCATTGGATAGCATTCATGGGGAGGTGATGGTCAAGTGGTATTATCGCTGGACTGTTAATCCAGAGACCCAGATAATGTTCTGGGGACCCAGGTTTGAATCCCACCACAGCAGATGGTGGAATTTGAATTCAGTAAATATCTGGAATTAAGAATCTAATGAAGACCATGAATCCACTGCTGATTGTCATGGGAAAACCCATCTGGTTCACTAATGCCCTCTAGGGAAAGAAACTGCCATTCTTACCTGGTCTGGCCTACATGAGTCTGGACCTACAGCAATGTGGTTGACGCTAATAAATTCCACCTAGCCAGCAACACCTTCATCCCAAGAATGGACAAAACAAAAATCCTCTTGGATAGGAATACAAGAGTGATACCTGGATTTCGGGGGTTCTGAGGACAGATTACACAAATTAGGCCTATTTTCTCTAGAATTTAGAAAATTAAAAGATGATCTGATCGATGATTTCAAGATAATAACAGGAAAAAACAGGGTAGACAACTATTTCCACTGGTGATTATAGAACTCTGAGGCATAGTCCAAAAAATTAGGGCCAATCCATTCAGATGTTAGGAAGTACTTTACACTCAAGGTGGCAGATATTTAAAATTCTCCTCTACGAACTGTAATGGATGCTAAATCAGTTAATTTAACTGTTCAACTAATACTCTTCTCTGTTACTTTCTCATTGTGATGAGTAAGAACAGCTGGGAATGGTTGTAGATTCACAAGATGTCCCACTAGTCGCCATAACTGTACTGCAACTCAATGAGAGTTGTGATCATGGTATTTAAATATCTCAATGCTGTGCAATTTGCCCAAATTCCAATTCTGCTCATCTCCGTACCTAATCCTGTGATGTGACATACTTCTGCTTACTTGTGGCTAACAATCTCTCTCAAGTTGATTTGCAGTGACAGGAAATATGGTCTTGTTGTTTTTACACCCACTTTTCGAGTCTTTCTAGTCACGTAGACTAGCAGGCTGCAAGAGGGTTGTAGTGGGAGGAGCAGGTGGAAATGGTTGAGGAGGTTTACTGATGGTGTTGTGATAGGAATGGTTGGGCAGGAAATGTGTTGCTAGTCCCAAAATTTTTGAAAAAACATACCTGTCTCTGGGTTTTTAGAGCAAATTCTTGAGATCCAAGGGCAGAGGTGAGTCTTGTGTGCTGACCACTGCAGATTAAAGAATTGAATTTGAACCCTTTTTACAGCACATTGGTTTAGTCACAGAGGACATAATTAACCAAGAAAAGTAATCAGCCTAAATTTAAAACATGGTCTCATGTCTTGACTTTGAGGATTTTTAGCCTTTTTTGTCATCCTGCCCAACAACCAAGATACCTGCCACTGGCTCCTTGCTCTGACCTTGATTTTCCCCTGTCTTAGCTACATAGCTGGTGGTGGGTGTTAAGAACAGGCCTCCAAGGCCATTACTCTGCTGTTCTCCCTTCATCCTGCTTCCTGGGACAGGCTTCTGAAAGGTGATCGGGCCAAACGTTGCACGCTTTTTTCTAACAGTTTCTGGCATATGCCTGATCTCCCTCTGACCCTTTTACTTACAGTAGGCCTCAGTCTTGGCAATGGAAAATTTGTTACATTTTGAGCTTCCTGCGGCACCACCACCTCCCACCCCCCACTACTGTTCCTTCCTGCCACTTCTGGTGCTGTGGTTCTAACATGGTGGTCAGTGTTTTGACTTCCTTGGGTAGGACACAAATTCAGGGCTTCCTGCTCACAGGCAAGATTAAAAACCATAATTAGGAGCAGACACTTCAGCCCCTCAAGCCTGCTCTGCTGTTTAATACAATCATGGCTAATCTCATCTCAACCTCAACTCCACTTTTCTACCTGCTCCATAACCCTTCAACTCATTACTAATTGAAATCAACCAGATATCCTAAATTAATCTAGTCCCATTTGGCCCATATCCCTTTAAAATTTTCCAATTCATGTACCCATCCAGATGCCTTTTTAAGTGTTGTAATTGTACCAGCCTCCACCACTTCCCGTGGCAAGCTTATTTCCATACATGCACCACTCTCCATGAAAATGTTGCTCCTTAGTTCCTTTTAATACCTTTCCTCTCTCTCCTTAAACCCTCTGGATTTGTACTCCCCTACCCTGGAGAAAAAGGCCTTCGATATTCCCCCTATCCATGCCCCTCATGATTTTATAAACTTCTATAAGGTCACCCCTCAGCCTCTGACACTCAAGGGAAAATAGCCCCAGTCTACTCAGCCTATCACTATAGCTCAAACCCTCCAACCCCAGCAACATCCTTAAATCTCTTCTGCACCCTTTCAAGTTTAGCAACATCTTTCTTAAACAGGGAGACCAGAATTCCTAAACTTGGACCTGCACTTGTAGCCACCACATTTTATATGGTGAGTTGAGATGAGTTTCTGCTCTGGTAACCCCCAGGATGTTAATAGTGGGGGATTCAGTGATGGTAATACTATTAAAAGTCAAGGGGTCATGGATAGATTGCCTCTTATTGGAGATGCGCACTGCCTGGCATTTGTGTGTGCAAATGTTACTTGCTGCTCATCAACCCAAGCATTGATATTGTCCAGATCTTGTTGCATTTGAAGGTGGACTGCTTCAGTACCTGTGGAGTTGTGAATAGTGAGAACACTGCAATTGTTGGCAAACATCCCCCGCTTCTGATTTTATGATGGAGAGAAGGTCATTGCTGAAGCAGCTGAGAATGGTTCAGCCAGGGCCACTATCTTCAGGAACTCCTTGCAAAAATGTCCTGGAGCTGACATTGAACTCCAACAACCATCTTCCTTTGTGCCAGGTATGACTCCAACTAGTGGAGAGTTTGCCCCGATTCCCATTGGTTCCAGTTTTGCTAGGGCTCCTTGATGGTCAAATGTGACCTTGATGGCAAGAGCTATCACTCTCCCCTTGTCTCTAGAATTCAGCGATACATTTCTTTTCTATCCAAGTTTCAGCCAAGTCTGTAATGAGATCAGGAGCTGAATGACCCTTGCAGAACCTAAACTAAACACATGCGAGTGCTGCTTGACAGTACTGTTGATGACTCCTTCCATCACTCTACCAATGAATTTGGAGCAGACTGGGGCAGTAATTGGTCAGATTGGATTTGTCCTTTTTTGTATTGGTACATACCTGGGCAATGTTCCACATTGTCAGGTGGATGGCATTGTAGCTATACTGGAACAGCTTGGTTAGGGGATCGGCAGGTTCTGGACCACAAATCTTCAGCACTATTACGGGAACGTTATCAGGGTCCATAGCTTTTGCGGTATCCAGTGCCTCCAACTATTTCTTGGTGTCACGTGGAGTGAACTTAATTAGCTGAACACTAGCATCTATGATGCTGGGACCACTAGAGGATGCGGAAATGGATTATCCACTTGGTACTTCTGGCTGAAGATTGCTGTGAATACTTCGGCTTGTCTTTTGCAGTGATGTGTTGGCCTCCTCCATCAATGAGGATGGGGATAATTGTGGAGCTGCCTCTAAGTTTTTTTTAATGTCCACCACCCTTCAAACCAAATGTGGCAGAACTGCAGAGTTTGGATCTGAATAGTCAGTTATGGGATTGCATAGCATATCTATAACTTGCTGCTTATGCTGTTTGGCACGTAAGTAGTCCTAAACTCATTTTTAGGTATGCCAAGTGCTGCTCCTGGCATGCCCTCCTGCACTCTTCTTTAAATCAGGGTTGGTTCCCTGTCTTGATGGTAATAGTTGAGTGGGGTTATGCTGGGCCATGAGGTTACAGATTGTGCCAGAGTACAATTCTGCTGCTGTTGATGACCCACAGCACCTCATGGATGTCCAGACTTGAGTTGCTAGATATGTTCAAAATCTGTCCCATTTAGCACAAAGATAGTGCCACATAATACAATAAGGGGAATTCCCAAATGCGAAAGTGGAATTTTATCTCCACGAGGATTGTGCAGTGGTCACTCTTAATACTGTCATGGACAGATGCATCTGCAGTCGGCAGATAAGAACAGATGATGTCAAGTCTGTTTACTACCTGCCACAGACCCAGTCTAGCACTTATGTCCTTTGGGACTTGGCCAAATGGATCAGTTATGCTGCTGCTGAGTCACTCTTGAGGACACTGAAATCTCCCACCACAATATAGTCTGTATCCTTGCCACCCTCAGTACTTTCTCCAAGCGTTGTTCAACACAGACACTGATTCATCAGCTGAGGGGGGATAACACATGGTAATTAGCAGGACATTTCCTTGCCTATGTTTAACCTGAAGCCATGAGACTTCAAGGGGTACACAGTCAATTTTGAGGACTGCCAGAGCAACTCCCTCCAGACTTATGGAGATATTTTGGTGAACTGAGATTTTTTTTGAAGATATTCTTTTGTTTTGCTCCGAGTTTGTTTTATCAAGTTTAGGATGTGCGTGTTGGGAGGTAGCAGGGAAATGTTCCAGTTTGAACTGGAGAAGTGTTCTACATACTCAAACTGAAGGCAATATTTACTCAAAAAGAGAGCCATCTCTTAATTACAAAGACAAAACTGGGGGCTTCATGGTTTCTGCATCTAGTGATAGAATCATTTTTGAGGTTGGTTTTAGTGAGTCAATGCACTCTAATCCAGCAGAGATAGAGATCACTGCAGTGACCTAAATTCATGATCTAAACTTCAGATGAAACACTAAATAGAGATCTCCATCAGCCTGTTCTTGAAGATGAGTTCCCTGTCCAATATTTTTAATCTTCAACCAATAAAACATCGTCAGGTTTACCCAGAAACTTAGGTGAAACCACTGTTAGAAGGAAAGGAAGAGTAGCAGTATTGTTTAAGGAGACCATTGCGGTGGAGAAAGAGGTTGTCTCAGGGTCCAATGAGAATCAATTTGGTAAGATCTAAAACAAAAATGGTACAATTACATTGCTAGGTGTAGTCTATAAACTGCCAACTGGTGAGAAGGACAGGAACAAATCTGCAGGGAAATTAGAATTGCCAACATTATGGAGTACTTTATAGGAGACTTCAATTATTCAAATGTGGACTGGGATACATGTTGCGTAAGGGGCCGGGAGAGTTTCCTACAGCAGCATATATCCAGTCCAACAAAAAAATGATGCACTGTTGGATCTGATTCTTGGAACTGAGATCGCTAAGTGAATCAAGTGTCACTGGGGAAATTTAGGAAACAGTGATCATTGTATGCTTAAGGTTGGTGGAGAATGAAATGCAATAATCCAGAGAGAAATCACTTGGCAGGAAGTTGACTTGAATGAGGCGAGGATGCAGCTGGCAGGACCGACCAAAACTAAAGGCTGGTGGAGATTTGATAGAAATTTTCAAAATCATAAATAGGCTGGATAAAGTAGATAAGGAGAAACCATTGTCACTTGTAAAGGGATCAAAAATGAAGGGCATAGGTTTGAAATTTTTTGTAAAAGAAGCAAGGATGATATGGAGGAAGAAAAATTGCTCAGCGAGATATCAAGGTATGGAATACAGTTCTGGAGAAGGGTCACTGGACCCAAAACATTAACTCTGATTTCTCTCCACAGATGCTGCTAGACTTGCTGAGTTTTTGACAACTTGTATTTAATGGAATACACTGCCTAGAAGTGTGGCAGAGGCAGGTTCATATAAGGTATTCAAGAGAATGTTGGTCAATTATTATATTAAAACAATACACAGTTATGATAGAGCAGGATGTTGGCACTGGGCAATGATTCTCATTTGAAGAGACTGAGCTGGCATGTTGGGCCAAATGGCCGCCTCCTGCACTAAGACTTGTGATACTACAAGCAGCATATGGAGAAATCTTTAAGCTTACTATCAGTCACATTTGGTGCTGAAGCCTTTTTAACATTTGGGAAACAAGCTGCATGGTCAAATTTTTAAGCCATTATTTTTAGGGAGGACATGTAGGATTATGTATTTATTATTTTGCGACATAATACTGACCAATCTATTTCCTTATCAGCCATTTTTTCTTGTCATCTCTCATCAATAGTGTGATCTGTCGTAAACTACAGCCCCAAGAGAGCATTGTGTGAACAATTATTTCCTTATGGAACAGAAAATGTGATGGCAAAATATGCCAATAGCTCATAGTTCTAAAAATAAACCTTTTGATCTTAATAGAAGCGTGGACTGTATTTTCCATTCAGCTATCTCTTTAAGATTTCCCCCACCCCCACTCTATTAAATTTTCTTCCTTTCTCTCCTAGCACTGACTTACTGTGAAGCTGCAAAAACACCAACTGCCCTGTTTGTTCATCCAATATTTTACTCTTGTTTGAATAATGAATATATGCTAGCAAATTATGAGCACACCCACGTATTCATTCACTTGTTTTCATGTGCCAGATATGGACATCACTGATATGGCCAGCATTTATTGCACATTCCTAGTTGAGGCAGCACCTTACACAAATAAGTGAGAAATTCCATCATCAAGCCTGCTATAGGGAACAGTTCAGAGGTTTAGCGTCACCTTCTGGGGCAACCAATGCAGCAATTGTTTCCAGCCCAGCCTGTACAGTGGGACCTGTTTAAAACAGTCCCCACTTGGTTAGTCCAAGTGTGTGCTTGACATTTGCGTAGCAGGACTAATCTTGTGCCATGCAGATGTGATGTCAGAATCCTGGTTTTGGCAATGAACCACCATCTTATTCTGAGAAGAACAGGAATGAGGTTGTAAGTTAGGCTTTGCACTAGCAAACCTCAAACAGCCAGGTACCTGAATTGCAAGTAAAGTCATCTTTTGATAACATTTAGAACTTTACATGTGACAAAATAGTCTACTGTTTCTGAAGGGTTCTGACCCAAAATGTCAAATTTCCTGCTCTGCTGCTGCTGCCTGGCCTGTTGTGTTCTTCCAGCTCAACACTGTTATATCTACTGTTTCTGTGTTGCTTTTGTGTTGTTGCTGGATTTGAAGAGCACTGTCTTGGACAGCAGAGGAGGAAGTAACCTGTGCACAAGAAGGGTCTAACAGGTAGTGGAGGCAGAAGGGGCAGTGCCTGTGGGTCAGCTGCATTATAGACAGATGGAGCAGATACAGCAAAGGGAAATTCTAAAGAAAACCCTCTACAACTTGGGACTGCTCCTTGCAGCAGGCCAACCGATATAACGCAGCATCGGAACTTAAGTCTGTCAGCATTTTCCTACATGCTATCTCATTGAGGTCTCTTCAGAACTTATTACAGACTTAAAGATATTTACAGCACAGCATGAAATCACTTGGCCCACTGTGTCCATGCTGGTCTACAAAGATCTGACTACACTAACTCCATTTTCAAGCTTTTAGCCAGTAGCTCTGAAGCCTATGACAGCACAAATGAATATCAAAATAAGGTAAAGTCACACAGTCCCAGAAGACTGCTCTCAGAGAGACAACAAGTGGTATTTTAAGCTGAGGGTCACCAGATCCCAGGCCAAAGGAGAATCCTTCATGGTAACCTCAGCCTGTAGGAATTGAACCCATGTTGTTGCTGTCAGTCTACATGAACCAACTGTGCAGCTAACTGATCCCTGCTACTTCCTAAAGACTGCTTAAATGTTACAAGAGTTTCCAGAGTCCCACCACTCTCCATGGGGGAGAAAAAAACTCTCCAGCTCTCTTAGCTTTCTACCTTTTATTTTGAATCTGTGACTCATGCACTAATGGAAAAAGTGCTTTCCTATCCACCATATGCCACTCAATCTTATGTACCTTTACCTTTATCAGGTCATCTTTCATCTTTCACTGCTCCAAGGAAATCAGTCCTAGCTTATCCAATTTTTCCTTGTATCACCAACTCTCCAGCCTAGTCAGCATCATGATAAATTTCCTCTTCACCCTCTCCTAGTGCAATTTTATCCTTTCAATATTGTGGTCACCAGAAGTCTGCAATCCACCTTTGGTAAGCAAACAAAGGAACCATTCTTCCCTCCTGGCCTTCTGATCCTAACTCCACAATTGCTTCCAAGTTACCTCCAATTACAATACCAGAACTGATGGCTCAGTATCAGATAAGTACCAAGGCCTCTTCAATGCAATGCTGTTGCTTTCTCCCTTCCTCCTGTGGCTCTGGTGGGTGAGCAGACAGGAGTTCTTGTTTCTGAAACCAGAAATTCAGGAGAATATTGGTGTAAGGAAAAGAGGATGGGGTAGGAAACTTTAAGTCTATGCCATCAGCAGTTTGTTTATTATGCTAAATACCTGGATGACAGTGCTTGGAATTGATGAGGCATAAGGCAGGAAAATCCCAACATTTTCAATGCTTTCAGTATACAAATTTTATTACGCAGACAACTATATTCTTTGGATTTAGGAGATGTAGACTTCCATATCCTACTATCCAGCTCTGCTCTGCCATCTCCTATTGTAAAATGGGGATAGGTTCAGCCAGTTGACATCACTGGTCACAGGTGCCACTTATTTTACAAATAATATGCATTAGGAAAAGTAGGCCATTGTGCCCCCAAGCTATCTCCATCACTTAAGATCCTGCCTGACCATTTTGTTTTGAATTCCATATTGCCATATACCCCCAATAACCTTCAATCCCCTTGCCCAATAAGAACTTATCTACCTCTTTGAAGTATTCAATTATCATGTCTCCATAGGCTGTGTTGCAAAGTTCACAACCCTCTGAAATAAAATTATAACTGCTGTCTTAAAAGGCTGATGCCTAATTTTTAATCAGTGCCCCTAGCTTTGAACTCACCCACAAGAGGAAACATCTACCTTGACAAGCTGTTTAGGATCATACATACTTCAATCAAGTCCCTCATTTTCTGAAGGTAAATCACCATAGTCCCACTCTCTCATTAGAGACACTAGTGGTGAGTTTAATCTGAGGGCTATCACACCTCCAGCAAGGGGCAAAGTTTAGAAGGCAGGATTTTATGGTAGTCACAGCCTGTTCAGGAATTAAACCCATGCTGTGGTGTCACTTTGCATTGGAAAGCAACCATCCAGCCAACTGCACTAACATCTATCCAGCCTTTCCTTGTAAGCAAACTTGCCCATTCCAGCTATCAAACTGGTATATCTCCTCTGAACCACCTCCAACATATTTACATCCTCCTTTTAATAACAAAAACAAAGCTGCACGGTTTGAGATATGGTCTTACCAATGCCCTATAACTGAAGGATAATATGCTTACTTTCATGTCCAATTACTCTTGTGAAAAAAGAGCTTTTTATTAGCCTTTGCAATTACTTATTGCATCTGCATTCTAAATTGTTTCATGTAGATCCCCTAAATCCCTCTGTACCTCCAGAATTCTGCAGTTGTTTATCATTGTATCATCTACAAATTTAACTACCATGTCTTCACTTCCTTCACTTAGTGATGTAAATTGTAAAAAGCCAAGACTCCCACAGAAATGCACATGGAACTCCAGAAACCCACAGCTCCTGTTTTCTCCCAGCCAGCCAAACTTCTATCCAGGCTAATATGTTATCTCCTGCACCATGAACTTTGTGTGCTATAACCTTTTAGGGAGGGACTTTGTCAATTATCTTCTGGAAATCCAAGTTCAGTATGTTTAAAAGTTCTCCTTCTACCAGTGCATAAGAACACTAAATTGGTTAAACATGATTTCTCGTTCACAAAACCATGCTGACTCTTCCTGATTAACTTCAGTTTTTTGCTAAGTTCCCAGCTATAATCAAAACAATGATTAACAATGGGCAGACAGGAATCAAACAGTTACTATAATCGCCCCTTTTTTCTAAATGGCAGGCAGTGACTAGTAGGGTCTCCTGGGGATCAGTGCTAGAATCCCAGCTATTCACAGTATATATTAATTTGAGTGAACAAAATATCATGTTTCCAAATTTACAGATGATGCAACCCTGGGTGGGAGAGCAAGCTTTGAGGAGGATGCAGAGATGCTTTTGTGCAACTTGAGGTGAGTTGGTAGCAATTGCATGACAATTGCAATATAATGTGGATAAATATGGGATTATCCACTTTGGGAGCAAGAACAGGAAGGCAGATTATTATCTG
Source organism: Ginglymostoma cirratum (assembly GCA_024137785.1). Classification (NCBI taxonomy): domain Eukaryota; kingdom Metazoa; phylum Chordata; class Chondrichthyes; order Orectolobiformes; family Ginglymostomatidae; genus Ginglymostoma; species Ginglymostoma cirratum. Next base: position 2,690,009 of record JAHRHZ010000083.1, read on the forward strand.
GCAATAAATTGAGGGAAATGTGCAACGAGACCTAAGTTTCTTCATACTCCAGTTGCTGAAGATAAGCATGCAGGTGCAGCAGGCAGTAAAGGCAAATGGTATGTTAACATTCAGTGAGAGAATTTGAGCACAGAGCATGCATGTCTTACTGCAATTACACAAGGCCTGGGTTAGACCATATCTGGAATATAGTGTTCAAATCTGGTCTTGTCTGAGGAAGGATGTTCTTTTTAGACTGCAGCAAAGGTTTACCAGATTGATTCCTGGGATGGCAGGACCGATAGAGGTTGAATCGGTGGGGTTTAGAAGAACGAAGAGGAAATCAGACTTCTAAAATTCTAACAGGACTATATCGGGTAGATGCAAGAAGGAAGCTTCCAATGATGGGGGAAGGTTCAGAACCAGGAGTCACAGTTTAAACATAAACTAGTTAGGACTGAGAGAAGGAGAAATTTCTTCACCCAGAGTGGCAAGTCTGTGGAATTTGTGACCACAGCAAGCAGTCGAAGCCAAAATGTTGCATGATATCCAACTCCTTGAAATAGCACTTGGAGCTAAAAGGATAAGAATATGGGGAAAAGCAGGAACAGATTATGAATTGAATGATTAGCTATAATCAAAGGGCCAAAAAGCCTACTTCTGCTTCTATTTTTCTATCTTTCTAATTCTAACACTTCTCCACGACTGGTCAAGCTAATTAGACTATCTTCATTACTTTATTCCTCCTTTCTTGAATAAAGGAATTATATTTGCTACTTTCTAGTTTGATGACACTTTCCAGAATTTAGTGAAACTTCAGAAAAATGACATCAACACACCTATGAATTCATTAGCCATTACTTTAAGACCCTGAGACGAAGCCCATCAGGACATAGAGCTGTGGGCTGACAAATCCCTATCAGTTTGTTCTGTCCCGTTTCCCTAGTGGTTTTAATTTCACCAAGTTACTCTCTCTTCTCTACCTCCTGCTTTGCAACTAATACTGGAATATTTTTGCATCTACTACCCCAAAGACAGCAAAGTTATTGTTTAACTAGATATTTCATTTCCTTTTTATTTACTACTAACTCCCCAGTCTCTCTCTGGAAGACCAACATTCACTTTACTCTTTTCCTTTTTAAATATTTGTAGAAAATCTTCTGCTTTTACACTTTTTAGCTAACTTTCTCTTATGCTGTAACTTCTTTCTCCAGATTAACCTTTTAGTCACTCTCTGCAGTTCCATACATTCCAACCAATCATTTGATCGGCCACTCGTTGTGCAATTACATACTTTTTCCTCAAGTATGATGCTTTGATGCTTTCCTTTACTCCAGTTAATGATGGGTGGTGCTTTTTTTAGAAAAGGCGGTAGGAATATTCTTGAGTATTTGCAAACATCCCCTAAACGTCTGCCACTGCATATTGATCTGTCCCCTTGCCCAGTATTCTAATGCTCATCCACTAATTTGGCTTTCATTCCCACAGAGAGGCCTTGACTTAGGTTTAGAACATAGAACAGCTGTACAGGCCCTTCAGTCCTCGATGGTTTCACAGGTCAGCGCAACAATCTGAAGCCCGTCTAACCTACACTATTCCATTATCATCCATATGTTTATCCAATGACCATTTAAATGCCCTTAAAGTTGGCAAGTCTACGACTGCTGCAGGCAAGGCATTCCACGCCCTTACTACTCTCAGTAAATAACCAACCTCTGATATCCGTCCTATATCACCCCTCAATTTAAAGCTGTGTCCCCTCGTGCTAGCCATCACCATTGGAGGAAAAAGGCTCTCACTGTCCACCCTATCTAATCCTCTGATCATCTTGTATGTCTCTATTAAGTCACCTCTTAACCTTCTCTCTAACAAAAACAGCCTCAAGTCCCTCAGCCTTTCCTCATAAGACCTTCCCTCCATACCAGGCAACATCCTGGTAAATCTCCTCTGCACCCTTTCCAATGCTTCCACATCCTCCCTATAATGCAGTGACCAGAACTGCACGCAATACTCCAAGTGCGGCCGCACCAGCGTTTTGTACAGCTGCAACGTGACCTCACGGCTCCGAAACTCAATCCCTCTACCAATAAAACCTAACACACCGTATGCTGCCTTAACAACCCTATCAACCTGGGTGGCAACTTTCAGGGATCTATGCACATGGACACCGAGATCTCTCTGCTTGTCCACACTACCAAGAATCTTACCGTTAGCCCAGTACTCTGTGTATTCTTGTTACTACTTCCAAAGTGAATCACCTCTCACTTTTCTACATTAAACTCCATTTGCCACCTCTCAGCCCAGCTCTGCAGCTTATCTATGTCCGTCTGTAACCTGCAACATCCTTCCGCACTATCCACAACTCCACCGACTTCAGTGTCATCTGCAAATTTACTAACCCATCCTTCTATGCCCTCATCCAGGTCATTTATAAAAATGACAAACAGCAGTGGCCCCAAAACAGATCCTTGCAGTATACCACTAGTAACTGAACTCCAGGATGAACATTTCCCATCAACCACCACCCTCTGTCGTCTTAAAGCTAGCCAATTTCTGATCCAAATTGCTAAATCATCCTCAATCCCATGCCTCTGTATTTTCTGCAATAGCCTACTGTGGGGACCCTTATCAAACACTTTACTGAAATCCAAATACACCACATCAACTGCTTTACCCTCATCCACCTGTTTAGTCAAAGAACTCTAAGGTTTGTGAGGCACGACCTATCCTTCACAAAACCGTGTTGACTATCCCTAATCAAATTATTCCTTTCTAGATGATAAATCCTCTCTCATCCTTTCCAACACTTTACCCACAACCAAAGTAAGGCTCACTGGTCTATAATTACCAGGGTTGTCTCTACTCCCCTTCTTGAACAAGGTGACAACATTTGCTATCCTCCAGTCTTCTGGCACTATTCCTGTAGACAATGACAAAGATCAAAGCCCAAGGCTCTGCAATCTCCTCCCTAGCTTCCCAGAGAATCCTAGGATAGATTCCATCCGGCCCTGGGGACTTATCTATTCTCAGACTCCTCCAGGATCGCTAACACCACCTCCTTATGAACCTCAATCCTGTCTAGTCTAATAGCCTGTATCTCAGCATTCTCCTCAACAACATTGTCTTTTTCATGTGTGAATACTGATTGAAAAATACTCATTTAGCGCCTCTCCTATCTCTTCGGACTCCACGCACAACTTCCCACTACTGTCCTTGACTGGCCCTAATCTTACTCTAGTCATTCTTTTATTCCTGACATACCTATAGAAAGCTTTAGGGTCTTCCTTGATCCTACCTGCCAAAGACTTCTCATGTCCCCTCCTGGCTCTTAGCTCTCTCTCTTTAGGTCCTTCCTGGCTAACATGTAACTCTCAAGTGCCCGAACTGAGCCGCCTCCTTCCTCTTGACAAGAGATTCAACTTCTTTAGTAAACCACAGTTCCCTCGCTCAACCATTTCCTCCCTGCCTGATAGTGACATACTTATCAAGGACACGCAGTAGCTATTCCTTGAACAAGCTCCACGTTCCAATTGTGCCCAGCCCCTGCAGTTTCCTTCCCCATCCTATGCATCCTAAGTCTTGCCTAATCGCCTCATAATTGCCTTTCCCCCAGCTATAACTCTTGCCCTGCGGTATATACCCATCCCTTTCCATCGCTAAAGCAAATGTGACCAAATTGTCATCACTATCACCAAATTTCAAACCAAATGTAAAATTCAATTGTGGTAGTTGCTCTCTCCCAAGGTTGCCTTTCCTGAGGTTTTCCATCACGTCATTTTATGCAATACCGAATCTAGTCATCCTGAGGGTCCCCAAACCAGTGTCTGTATCAGGTTCTCCTGGGTGAGATGCAGCTTGCTACTAAAAATACCTCCTTGTGCAGTACATAGCCACATTTTCTGAAGTATAACTCAATGTTATATCTTTCGGCACCCAATTCAGAAGACAGCTACAACAACTTGATCCTTGTCATGCCACTCATATCTTTTTTTAAACATGCAGAACAGATAATTTGACATGAAAGATCAAAAGATAACATTTGTGTTTAGCAAAAGCGAGCAGAGATGCTGCTGCAGAACACTGAATTCAGGGCATCTGTGGTCACTTCCTGTAAACCACAGTTCAAAGTGATGGCACATTCTTGCTTTGCTGACTGATTTGCCCACGTATGAAACCACCGCTAGCTTTTCACGCTATTTTTGCTGTTGTGGTTATTTTCTTGGACTAACAATGCACAGCATGAAGATTCAAGGACACCATTGCTTTTGAGAATTACAATTTTTAAAAAAAATCTTATGATGGCTGTTAAATTGATCATGAGCTGTTGGATTGTTGCAAGAACCCAACTACACACTTTTGGGAAAGAATATATGCTGTCCCTGCTTGGTTTAATGTGACTCCAGTTCCACACCAATTGACGCCTAACCCTGAGTGGCTCAAATAATCAAACCAGTGATTTGAAGTCCACCTTTCCAGAGCAACCAACAGTGTGGAATAAATGTTGGCTTTATTAATAATGCTCACATTGAGTATGAATTTTCACACTTTTTTAAAAGTGATTTAACTTTGAATTTTGAACCTGTTGCAATATTAATCTGTGGTTAGGTGTGACTCTTATGGAAGAACAACAAACTGTGAAGGGCATAGAGACATGAGAAAAAGGGAGGTGTGAAGTGTTTGCAAGGATGAGGCAAGGTATACTGAAGGGTTTTCAGTATTGATGATTTTTGTCCGTGAAGGCCAAGTTCTCCTTGTTGTTTGCAGGTCCATCTTGATCTCTCCAGAATAGGCACCATACTGACAGAGGGCTGAGATAACCCACTTTGATACTCCCTCTCCAAAGAAAAGATTTCAACTTCACCTTAAGACTTCTCACCGAAGCTGTGGAATGGAGACTAGCAACGTCAGTTCATGGTGGCTTAAGACAAAAGTCAGTGTACAAAAGGATGCTCTTCAGCATTTTGTCTCTATCATTGTTGAGTCAATCACCAAGCTGGCTTGTTTTTGTTCAGACATTTTGTCACCATGGTAGGTCACATCATCAGTGAGGCCTCCAATGTAACGATGTTCTACACTGCTTGGAATTTATACTCCGGTCTGTTATGGTGAGTAGTGTCATTTCCTGTTCTGGGTTTGTATATGGGGTCTAAGTCTGTATGTTTGTTGACTTGCACTGTGGGTTGAGAACTGCACCTCTAGGAATTCCCATGTGTCTGTTTGGCTCACACTACTGTAGTTACTGTCCCAGTTAAACTGATGGCCTTCACGGTCCTAGTGTATTGATAGGAAGGAAACTAGCAACTTTTCTTAATGTCTGTCTGACGTCATGCCTGTGGTAGCTGTTGCATGGTATTTTGTAAACTATGTTGGTCCTGCATGTTGTGGGAATAGGCCCACAGCCACTCTACGACAAACTCTCAAGGATAAAAGACCCCACAACCCGAGCTACAAATCTTTGCCAACATTTTGTCTCTATTGAAACATTACCAGAGCAATCCAAAATTTGTTACAAGATATATCAGCACTGTTTTGTTGGAGGGTGACATTTATAGCAAGTTAATATTTTACCTAGCATTTATGTAAACATAGTAATGGGCTGATTGTTTAGCAGCTCTTTTTAAAAGCAGTGTGTTCTGTTTTAGACAGTGAGAGAGTGAAAGATAAGACAGTAGCATGATCTTTATACTCTTATTTATTGAGGTGCATGTTACAAACATGCATCACTAAATCCAACAACCCCACCTTTAGTCTGTTCCCATAAAGAACAGTACAAGTGAATGCCCACCAGCTGAATACAATTAAGCACTCAATTAGTACACAATGATCAGTGAACATCAAATTGTCATAAGTGGCAAAAGACTAATGGTTTTCAATTTCCATTATCTCATTTTAATACCCAAGACCTCATGGACTAAAACATTTTTAAAATAAAAGGAAGAACAAATCTAAAATGGTGGCAGCAATCACCTTGGCACACATTAAGGTAGGATCAAGAAATCAATGTGAGGTAAACAAAATTAAAATTTTATTTTTTAATTTATGGGACATGAGTGGCACTGGCTAACTAGCATTTTATTATCCCAGAGAAGGCAATGGTGAACTGCTTTCTCAAACCACTGTAGTCCTAATGTCTGCAACAGTTGAAGACAGTCAACTGTCATGATACATATCTCCCCTGTTTTAGTTTACACTTTTGATAATATGTACATATTGGACATTAAAGATTGCCTGCAACTATCCAGCATGGAAAGACATAAATGAGCCACATTTCAGTTACTGCTTTGCAGAACACCAGAGAGCGAAAATGGATCATTAACAGCAAGAACCGGAAGATACTATCTCTCCAGCTTTAGCATCTGGAAAGACTGCACCAGTAATAAAACATTGACAAATATCCATTCAGCAAGAACTGAGTCTACAACTGTTGCTAATGTCAAGGATACATTGAGTAAGCAATAGTAGCCTCAACTACTACTCAAACAACTGAAGAACTCTATTGGATGTTGTAGTTTAGTTTTTTTGATGTAACTACATAATAAAATGCTGTAATTTCTTTCTTTAAAGATGTCGGAACAGGAGTCGACCATTGAGCCCTTTGAACCTGTTCCTCTTATCAATGAGATAATGGCAAAGTCTTGCAACTGGCTCCTGAATTCTGGTCTTGTGGCTACACTTTAAGTGATGTCGTATGCTTAAAAATTAAGTGTTTGATGGAGTCAATGATGGCTAATTCACTTCTCACCTGCTCATAACAAATTCCATTACCCCTTTGGTGTAGTGGGTGCATTCAAGAGGTGGCTGAACAGGGAGCGAAGTATCTGGACAGATAAAACTGCCCCATTATCTCTGAATCTAGTCAGGAACAGTGGTTTTACAGCAGCAGCCAGATATATGCATTCATAGGCTATAGTTGGTGCATATAATGACTGATTTTTGATGAACTGAGTGGGTGAGGGATAGTTTATCCCCTTCTTATTGCAAGTACTTTATTAATGAATTAAATGGCCAGGAAGTGTGGGAACCTGGTGGTTCAACTTTGCCTACCTGCTTCTTTTCTTGACACCAGGTAATAGTCCAACATCTTCAGTTGACACCAACACCTGAAGAAGGAGTGAGACTCGAGGCTTGTTTTCAAATAAACCTGTTGGACTCTAACCTAGGGTGTGAGATGTTTGACCTTATCCACCCCAGGCCAACACTGGCACCTCCACAACATCTCTTACTTAGTCAATGTGGCATTTATTGAGTTATTCTGGTGCCCGCCTTGTGTTGGAAAGATTAGACTCCCCTAAGCTGCGGTTTCCTAAAACCTTACTGCCATTCGCATCGTTGCTATTGTGGTTACTAAGTAGGTCACTTTACATCTGAAACTCCGCTTTCTTTCAGACTTTCCAGCGAGAAAGGAAATATTAAAAGCCAGCCTTCCTCCCCTCTCTATACATAGAGAGGGGTAAGTGCAGCAGATTCAAACTGGGTTCTTTCACATTCGGGACGGTTTAAACTGCTAGATTCTCAGGGGAGGAGGAAATCTCTTGAGGGCAGGCGGTCATTCAGAGGCAAGATGCCGGTCAGATTCAGTGACATGAGTAACCTGACCTCTCCGAAGAGAGTGATCCAGCTGCTGGAGATGCTGTTCACCTGCACGGCTTTCAGCCTGACGAGTTCCGCCGGGTTCAGTAGCTGGAGCGGGGCCTTCACCACTTTCGCCATGTTCTCCTGGTGCTTCTCCTTTGTCGCCACCACACTCGTCTTCCTGGCAGAGTTCACACAGTTCCACAGCCTCCTCACCCTCTCCTGGAAGAACCTGCCGGTCACGGTGGCCGCCTTCGCTGCCCTCATGAACCTGGCCGCCTCGGTCACCTACCCGCTGATGGTGCTGAGCGTTACCCCGGCCCAGGAGGGCTGGAGAGAACACCCTTCTCCCTACCAGATCGCCGCCACCCTCGCCTCCTGTCTGGCTTTTTTGGCCTACTCGGCCGAGCTCCTCGTCCTCCTTAAGAAGGACGAGGGCAGAGCTGCTTACATGGCGACCTGGCCTGGTCTGCTCAAGGTTCTGGAGGTTTCTGTGGCCTGCGTCGTCTTCGTTACCCTGGCTACCGTGAGTAGTCCGGAGTTCGCGGGCTTTCGCTGGGCCGTTGGTGCGCTCTGCACCTGCGCCCTGCTCTCGCTAACGGTCATCGTCATGATGGTGAGCGACTGCCGAGCGCATTGCCCGTTCCCAGTCCTCCGGCTCCTGCTGGTCTTCAGTGCCCTGGCCTTCCTCCTGCAGGGGTCCGTGTTGGTTGTCTGGACCCTTGAGCTCCTCCGCAACACCCAAGGCCTGGACAAATGCATACAGATGAATTGCCGCTGGACCCAGATGCTTCTGTCTGCTGCTCTCATCGCCCTGAATCTCATGGCCTACCTGACCGATCTGATTTACTCCATCCAGCTGAGCTGCTGCAGGAGCTGACGTTCTGCCAGCCTGTGTAATTGGCAGAAGGTAAGCTGCTTTCCCTTTTACCCTGTCTGAAAAAGGGTCACTGGACTCGAAATGTTAACTCTGTTTCACTCTCCACAGATGCTGCCAGATCTGCTGAGTTTCTCCAGAAATTTCTGCTTCGGTGTCCTCTTTATTCTTTCTTATTCGTTTTCTCTCCATTTATTTGCCTGTCTGAAGCATTCATTACATCCAATCTTCTCTTCTTTACCCCTTCACATTAATTAAATGTCTTTTTGGCCAGCTGATATAGATAGGGGCATGGATAGAGTGAACAGCTAAGATCTTTTTCTTAAGTTGAAGCGAGTCCAAACCGAGGGTACAGGTTTAAGTTGAGAAGGGAACGCTTTGCAAAGGAACTGAGGGCTAATTTTTTCATGCAGAAGGTGGTATGTGTATGAAATGAGCCGCCAGAGGAGATGGTAAAGACAGGTACAATTAGACTTAAGAGGCTCCTGGATAGGTTTACGAACAGGGAAGCTTCAGATGACTTTGAGCCAAATGCTGGCAAATGGGACTAGGTCATATTGGGATGTCTAGTTGGTGTGGGCAAGTTGGACCAAAGGGACTGTTTCTGTGCTGTATGACTCTGCAACAGACACAGTTTTTTAAAAAAATCACAAATGAACACTGCTGCAGAAACACACCAGTCTTGAAACCTTAATTCTGTTTATGTCTCAATGAATGCCAGATCTGTTGAGTTTCTGCAGCATTCACTAGAATATTACTATTGCAAGCAGGAGTAGGCCAGTCAACCCCTCAATCCTCCTCCACCATTGAATACAGTCATGATTGATCTTATCTCGGCCTCACTTCACTTTCCTGCCCAGTCCCCATAATCCTTCAACCCATTTGTGATCAAAAATCTGTCTCCTTCTTTAAATGTTACAATATCCTCGCACCACCACACTCAGGGCTACTAAATCCCACAGATTCATGACCCTTTGAGCAAAGTTACTTCTCCTCATCTCTGTTGTAAATCTGCTATTCATTATCTTAAAACTACGACCCTTCGTTCTAAATTGTCTCACAAGAGAAAACATCCTTCTGTACAACAGATATTACCTGCACATCATTTTATAAAACAGGCAGTCCCTGGGTAAATCGGACACTTGTAAATCGGAGAGATCATCTGTACACATACCTACAAAATTGTATACGTTGTTAATTATTATACACCAACTATGCTCTCTCCCTAAGGGCAAAGTAGAAGTTATAATTATAGATAAGTTACTGGTCAAATGACATGATTGCTACATTGTGTACCCTCTGTCCAGATAGTAAAGTTGAAAGAGATTATAACAATGATGTTGGAGCCGGTGAAAACTTTATAGGATGACGTAGCACAGGATGGTGCTTTTTGGCCAGATGCTTAACAGAGTTACTACATCAAGCTCATTTCCCCCCTCCTTTTCCCACTGCCTGAAATTATTTTCCTTTTTTTTGTATTTGTAAAATCCTCCCCAGAAACACTGTTTCCACCATCATTTTATGCAATTCATTCCTGAATGTAACTTATGTTAAAAGCAAGCTTCCTTCTGTTGCCTGTGATTCGTGTGCCATTTACTTTAAATCTAAGTTGTTTGGTTGTTAAGGCTTCTGCTACTGAAAAGAGTTTCTCCTCCATTTACTCTATCAAAAACCATTCACAATTTTGAACACTTCAACCAAATGTCCTCTTCAACCTGTCTGTTCTCGATGCAACAATTGCAGATTCTTCAGTATATCCATTTAAGAGTCTTTCACCCATAGTTCTTGTCTATTAAAACTCATCAGCACCTTTTGTCTAAGGTCCTGTGTCCAGTGTGAAAAAAAATACTCAAATTGAGGCCAAACCAAATTTTTTTTTAAAAATTCAGCATGATTTATTTACTTTTGTGCTATTTGCCTCTTTTTGATAAGACCAAGTTTCTCCTAACTTTCTCAACTTGTCTTGTAACTTTCAAAAGTTTGTATATGTACACTTCTTTTTAGGGTCTGTCTGTTCCAACTTTTCCTTTATAATTGAACAGGAAGACTTTGGAAGAATGTTGCATATGCCTAGACTGTTAATATATGTCAAAAAGTGTGATCCCAATGAGGAACATGAATACACACATAGCTGTGTCTGTAAAACAATCATCATTTCTGATGAAGGGTCTAGACCTGAAACGTCAGCTTTCCTGCTCCTCTGATGCTGCTTGGCCTGCTGTGTTCATCCAGCTCTACACCTTGTTATCTCATATTCAGCACTTTACTCTGTTTTATGTCACTTAATCAGTTTCATATCTATATTACTACTGTTTCTTTAATCCCACGAGCTTTGATTTTGCCAACAAGTTTATTATGTGGTATGTTGTCAAATGCTTTTTTGAAAATCTACATGCATAATGATAGGGTTGTGAATCTGCGGAATTCACTAACCCAAAGTACAGTGAATGCTGTAACACTGAATAAATTAAGAATTTTTATATAGATTTTTAAATAGTAATGGCTTAAAGGGTTATGGAGAGCAGACAGGAAGTGGGCTTAAGGCCAAGATGAGATCAGCCGCGGTCATATTAACTAGCAGAACAGGCTTGAGGTGTTGATTTGCCGACTCCTGGTCCAATTCTTATGTTTTTAACAGCAAACTTACTACTCTCTGTTACTGTTTTGTTTTAGTTCACTCAGGGAATGTGAACTTCATTGGCTGGTCCAGCATTTATTGCCCACCCTTAACTGCCTGCGAGAACGTGAAAGTGAGCTGCCTACTTGAACCACTGTAATCCATTTGGTGCAGGTACACTGTTAGAGAGAGGGAATTCCATCATTTTGACCTAGCGATTAGGTTAGAATTGTGGGCCAGATCAATTGAGAACTCAATCAGAACAGTCAAATGCGATTTTTCCAGTACTGAATCTATGCTGGCTTTTTAAAATTAGTCTTTTTTTTTTCAAATGCCCGTTAATTTTGTCCCGGATCATTGTCTCTAAGTTTTTCCACCATTGGCTCTAGACTAACTGGATTGTAGTTACCAGGTTGAATGCTTTTTTAAACAGGGATGTAATATTTTCAATCCTCAGATCCTTTGCATCACCCCTGTATGGGAGAACGATTGGAAGGAATGTGGGCAGAATCTGCACAGTTTCCATCTTTGCTTACCCGTCTAATCTAGACCAGGTAAATATTTTTTGTCCTTTTTATAATTCATAACTAAAATTTTTGATCCTATCCAGATATCGCTAGCAGCTCCTCCTTTACTGCTACATGAATGCTCAACTCTGGTAAAGACAGTTGCAAAGTACTAACTTAGTACATTAGCCATGTTCTGTGCCTCTGCAGAGATTTTTTTTGTACCTCATTAGCCTGTTCTTCCTTTGACTACTCTTTTTTTCTATTTGTATGTTTATAAAACTTCTTTTTGGGTTCCCTTCTATCACTAATCGTTTCTCATACTTCATACTCGCACAAGATGATAAAAGTATAGAAGTGTCTCTTGCATATGTCAGTTGATACTAAATTCATGGTTAATTTTTAAGTTTGATAGCTTAATGGATATGGGACATAGGTAGGTATTATGGAGTTAGTTCTGAGATCATCTCATTGAATGTAGAATAGGGTGAAGCTGTCTAGCCTGTTGAGCCTGTTTAATATGTTCCTGAGCAGTATCTAAATGCTTGGAATCTTTACCTTATGCGTTTGGAACCTTTTTTTTTTGTGTAGCCTGTATATTGTATTCCAACAATACCACCTCCCTCAATATCCATCAACAGAACGGAGCCAAAGTACATCTCCCACCCCAGCTGTCAATTCAGTGATTCCATTCCCCTCGCAAGCACAAATATGGCATTTACTGAGCACTGCTTTGGGAACCAGGGCCCAGCAAATTCACTTGAAATCTCCCCATTGGTATTGAACAATACATGGTCAACTGCAGCCTCTCTGTACTTGTTCTCTTTTTCTGACCTTCTTTTCTCCCTCTCTGTCTGCTCGTCTAATCTCTCCCTTTCTTAACTTCTCTCCACATTGCCTTCCACTTCCCTATTCACCCCTTCTCCCTACCATCTTTCTCCTGCCCTTCAGTCTTTTCTTGCTGAGTACCCATTAACATACTTGTGAGGTTCCTGAGTTTCACAGTTTGCTGTGAAATGCTGTCAAAATTAGATATTAGCCACTAGCGAGAATGTTGGATAGAGTCTCTATAGCAAGGTCTATGAAAACCAAGTACAGCCATAATTGCATTGGAATGCTTTGAGAAGAAAGGGAGGTCTGGTATCTTGGATAAAGGCTAGGATAATGAGTGCTTCACAGGGATCATTTAACTATTGAGGCAGCTACAGTATATGTCTCTAGTGTGCAAACATGTCCTCAAAAACTGTCGTTGAAATACTATCAAACCGTCAAAAGAGATATCGGAAGTTATCTTCCTGTACTGCATTCCATCTGTTTCCTCTTAGACCAACTAAATTTTCACTCCATTGTGTAACTGTGACTGACCTGAATATTACACTCAGCTGTGATTCTCTGTACCCAATAACACAGGATGTCCACTTATGTATTTGCTCACGGACTTTCCTGGTGTCCTATATTAAAGGGTCACAGGTCCAGAAGGGATAGTGAGAGCAGGGCTGTCCTGTCTGATGTGTCTCTTCTTGTGTTTCAGGTGCTTCCTTGGAAGACATTATCTGCTTGTCAAATGGTTCAGTGTGTGGTCACGGAATGTAGGTGCTGTTCCTGCTCCCAAATTCTATAAATATGGAATCTTTGAGCCAAACAGTCTCCATCATTGTCTACCATTGAATCTTTGGTTTCAGACTAGACTGTGGTTTCTCAAATGAGGAGTTCGCAATCAGTTGAAAGCTGAATGAGTTGCCTGTGTGGGACTCGCAGGGGTCAGATGATTATTTAGTGAGTGCCACAGAAAATCTTGAACTCGATTTGGTTTAAACTGTATCAGTTTGTATATTTAATATATTATGTATTTTATAAATAAGGCAACTCTGTTGGGTTGAGCCCAAGATTATTTGTGAAAACTATTTTGTAAAATTTCTCTTTGTGTAAATTGTAAACTGTGAACTACTTAAAACCCATCATGTATTAATGTTCGGTTTGTACTCTGTTTTTCTTAATGTTGTAATTTTTCCTGTTTACTGCCTACTGTGGTTGTTTATAGGAAATGGTAATTTCCGTGCTCTTGAACATTACCTGTATTATTTCTCAAGTGGAGCAAGATTTTTGTTTAATACTAGCCTTCATTGTCATTTCATTCCTTGCAAATCTAGCTGGTGCAAACAGGATGGGTAGAATGGACTCCTGCACTGTATCGATTCTGTGATTTTATAGTTGTCTAGGCACTCAGCTCGTGGCTGATCACTGCCCAACGATGAATCATGTTGTAATTAATACCCTCAACTGGAGAGGACAACTAATTTGCAAAACCATAGTGACCAAAGTGGTAAAAGTACAGATATACACTCAAAATAATGGCAATGTCTCTTCCACATTCAGGTCTAAGGGAAGTAAGACGTGGGGGAGTTGTTACTAATTGAGGAGAATATCACAGCCATTTTGAGGGAGAATACCTTGAAGGGCTCATCCAGTGAGGTTATATAGGTGGAGCTCAGGAATAGGAATTAGAGTTCAGGACCAGTATGTTCCTGTGAAATTGAAGGACAAGGATGGCAAGATTCAAGAACCTTGGATGACAAGAGAAGTTGTGAGCTTAGTCAGAAAGGAAAAGGAGGCCTACATAAGGATTAGGAAATCTGAAGATGGACAGAGACCTCGAGGGACATAAAGAAGGAAACAACTTAAAGAGTTAGGAGGGCTAAAAGGGGTGAGAAATTACTTTTAACAAACAGAATTAAGGAATATCCCAAGGCTTATGTTTGTACATAAGGAGCAAGAAGGTAGCTAGGGAAAGGGTGGGTCTACAAAGGAGGAAATTTATGCTTGGAGCCGGAAGGTGTGGGAGTGGTCTTCAATGAATACTTTGCCTCGGTATTCACAAAGGAGAAGGACATGGTGGGTGAATCTAGAGAGAGGGTATGTTAATATTCTAGTGCATGTCGATATAAAAATGGTGTTGGATATTTTGAAAAGCATTAATGTAGACAATTCTCCAAGCTGTAATGGGATCTATCCCAAAATATTGAGTTACTTGAGGAAGGTAATTGTTGGGGCCTTGCACAAATCTTTACATCCTGTTTAGTCACAGGCACAGAGGACTGGAGAATAACTCACGTTGTGCCCCTGTTTAAGAGCAGCAGGGATAATCTGGGAGATTACAAGCTGGTGAGCGTTATGTCAGTGGCAGGGAAATTATTGGAGAAGATTCTTAGGGACAGGATTTATTAACATTTGGAAAAATATGGACTTATTAGTGAGAGGGAGCATGGCTTTTGAGTTTTTTTTAGGAAAAGATAAAGATGATTGATAAGGACACAGCAGTGAATGTTGCTTACATGGACTCTAGCAAGGCCTTTGAAAAGATGCTTCATGGTAGGCTGATCTGGAGGTGAAGTCACATGGGATCCGTGGTGAACTGCTATGATGGATACAGAACTGACTTAGTCACAGAGGGCTGAAGTGGAAGGGTATTTTTCTGATCGGAAATCTGAGACCAGTGGTATTCCACAGGGATCAGTGTTGAGACCCTTGATTAGTAAATTTGCAGGTGACACAAAGGTTGTTGGAGCTGTGGATAGTGAGGAGGATTGCCAGAGGATTCAACAGGCTATAGATAGGCTGGAGACTAGGGTGGAGAAATGGCAGACGGACTTTAAACTGTACACATGTGAGGTAATGCACTTTGGAAGGTCTAATGCAGGAGTAAAGTACACAGGAAATGGCACAATCCTTAGAAGCATTAACATACAGAGGGGTCTAGGCATACAGGTCCACCGTTCCCTGAAAGTGGCACCACAGGTGGATAAGGTGGTCAAGAAGGTGTATGGCATGCTTGCCTTTGCTGTCTGGGGCATAGAGTATATAAAAAAAAATGGCAAGCCATGTTACAGCTGCATAGAACACTAGTTAGGCCACATTTGGAATATTGTTTACAGTTCTGGATGCCGCACTACTAGAAGGATGTGGAGACTTAAGAGAGGGTACAGAAAAGGTTTACCAGGATGTTGCCTGGTTTGGAGGGTGTTAGCTGAGAGGAGAAATTGGACAAACTTGGGTTTGTTTTCACTTGAATGTCAGAAGCTGAGGGGTGACCTGATAGAGGTTTACAAAATTATGAGGCATGGATGGTTCGTCTTTTTCCCAGGATAGAATTGTCAGTCATGAAGGGACATTGGTTTAGGTAAAAGGGGGAAAAGTATAAAGGAGATGTGAGAGGCACGTTTTTGTTACAGCGTATGGTGAGTGCCTGGAATGTGCTGCTAGGGGAGGTGGTAGACGCAGATACAAGATCACCATTTAAGAGGTACCTTGACGGCTATGTGACTGGGCAGGAATAGAGGGATACGGACTGTGCAGAGGCAGAAAGGTCTTTTGTTTAGAAAGAAGTCATATTGTCAGCACAGACTCGTAGGCTGAAGGGCTTGATCCTGTGCTCTACTGTTCTTTTGTCCTTTGTTCTAAGAGTTTGTTAATATTCTGTCAACAGTAGCATATTGTGTACGTCTCTGAATCAGTCATCAAGAGAACCTGAGTCAAAATCTCATCAAGCTAGTTTCAGAATTTGAAACCAATTTTTAAAAATATTGATCTCGAAATAATAAGTAGCCATGTTTGGACTTTGCCATGCCTTGAGCAATTTGGGCAATGGAGATAAATGTGGGAAATTATAGCAAGAATGGAAAAAATTGAATCTCCACATCACAAAACTCTCCAATTTGTCCCTTGTGTTTCAACGGCAAGGTCAGAATCTCACTGATAAACAGGGACTACTTTAATTCCATGCGTTTGCATTTTACTAATACCTCAACTTACTTCATTTATATGTAACTTGCAATTCTCCCTTCCTGTCCCAAGAAACTAGACTGTGACAATTCCCTGTTTACAAACCTGAGCAGTGAAAACTGCATCCTTTTATTTTACTTTATTTTTGATTGTGGCCCCAACTGTGGAAAAGACTGTTTTACAGCAAAGGACTGAGGAAGGAATTGCTGTACTTTTAAAATGCAGATTACTGAAACTAATTGTACGATATGTTTATTCTGTTCCATTGCAAGCAGGAGGGGAAAGTTGTAAGAGGAAGCAGCCTAAGTTTGGGGGTCTGTGTTCAAAATCTGATTCGACATAAATGCACCTGGATAGCTGAGCAGCTAGTGGGTGTCAATGATACTGGCAGAAGCCTTCAGAAAGGGCAGGTGGTGTGTCTCTTGCTCGCCAGTAAAATGCCTGAAGAAAGCCAGTTTATTTTCTACCACCAGTTGTTGTGAGCTGTTACTTTTATCCAATAAGTCAGACTTCATAATTTGAACCAAAATCTGTGTCTCCTCTGGAGAAGTGAAATAACTGACAGATTTGGGAAACCAAAAGCACCTTTCCGGAGAACTGGTTCCGTTGAACGGCTTTCCTATTTTTTAATCCCCTCCACTCATAACAGCAATTTTGTTTGGGTGTTCGGGGAGTGGGAAAGCTTTGAGAATGAGATTCGAGTTACATATTGACAAAATCATAGTTATTGAACTGGAGTTGGAATTATTTATTTATTATTATTAATTATTATTAAAATTTATTAAAAATTATTATTTTGCAATAAGTAGTAAATTTTAAGTACTTAAACCTGCTCTATATTTTCTATTAACCTGAATTTATCAGGTAAAGTGGGCATTTTGTGTACTTTGTTAGAATCTTTAATTTCTGTGGTGACGCCAGGAATAGTGTGGTTTGATTTCCAGTGCACTACTCCCTTGAGGTGTTTAGAAGCAGTCACCTGGTGGATGTAGCTTGCTGCTTACTTCTCTTATCTTCCATTTTAAAGTGTCCTCACCAGCATGTCTTGTACATTTTATGGACATCATTCTCCTCCAAACTTCATCCACCAAAGTCAGCATCGGGAAACCATCAATCTCAACGAGTATCGTGGCTAATCGGACCAATTCCAAATCTATTTCAGGACTTCACTTTGGAGCTCAGGGGTGCCTTTGACTTGAATGCTTCTGCCAGTTCATTTGACACAGGGAGACACAGCCCTGATGCATCTACACAGGATGTATCTTGTAACTTTTCATGGTCCTTACTCACTTTAGCTTCCTGGGTGGCAGCGAACCTCTGAGAATTGTGTAGCTTTATAGCCAGAGGGCAGGAAGAGTTACTAGTTGTGGAGAATGAGGTGGTTGAAAGTTATTGAGCGGTGATGCTGCATTGAAGAATGAAGTTAGCCATCAATGAGCAGTCTGAAGCAGTGACAGAGTTGGAGTGAGTGGGAAGTAGTGGAGAGAAGGTGGTAGTTCCAGGTTGCCGCATCTGAAGTGGTGTGCAGCTAGACTGTAAGAATGGTACCATCAGCTTGTGCCTGGAAGGTCCTGGCTCTGTCTGGCATTTTGCCTCTCCTGCCACGTGATTGGATGAGAAAGAGGCCGATTACATTGTTAAATGATGTAGGGAGCAGAAAAGAGTCATGCAGTATAGAAACATGCCCTTCAGCCCACCATGTCTATGTCACCAAACTACATTAGTCCCATTTACCTGAGCTAGGTCCATATTCTACTGCCATTTTAAATGCTTATCCAGATGCTTCCTGAATGTTGTGAACGTACTTGCCTCAACCAACATCTCAGGCAACACATTCCATTTTTCTACCACCCTCTGGGTAAAAATGTTTCCTTGGATCTCCTCTAAACCATTTACTCCTCATCTTAACCTTATGCCCTTGGTTTTAGACGCATTTGTCATTGTCATGGGGAACGTAATCCTCACGATCTACTCTCTTTATCCCTCTCAATAATTTGTATACCTCAAACATCCTGGTAAATCTCCTCTGCACCCTCTCTAGTACAATCACGTCCTTCCAATAGTGTTGCGACCGGAGTACTGTTGCACATAGTATTCCATCTGCGGCCTAACCAACATTTTATTAAGTTGCAACAAGACTTCCATGCTCTTATATTCTACATCCCAGCTAATGAAGGCAAGCATCCCATACGTTTTCTTGACACCTTGTCTACTCTGCAGACACCTTCAATGATCTATAGTCTTTAACACCAAGGTTTCTTCGTTTCTCAGTACTCCCTATGGACCTACCATTCATTAAGTATGTTCTTCCCTTTTTGGACCTCCCAAAATACATTACCTCACACTTATCAAGATTAAATTCCATCTGCCATTGCACTGCCCAATTTCCCAGCTGTAGGCTGAGACCTCACAAGGTTCTTGAGTAGATTTGTTGCTTGTTTTGAGACCTCGCAACATCAGTAATTGTCATGTCATCTGCAAACTTGCACAGTAAACCTTCTATATTCACATCAGTCATCAATGTACATAAGAAAAAGTATGGGTTCCATTACTGATCCCTGTGGCACACCTCTGGTCTCAGGCTTCCAATGACAAAAACAACCCTCCACCATCAGCCTCTGGCTCCTATTTGGAAGCCAATTTTGGGTCCACTTTGTCAAGATGCCGTGGGCTCTTACCTCTTGGACCAGCCTTCTATGGAACCATATCAAAGGCCTTACTGAAGTCCTTGTAAAGCATATCAATTGCACTACCAACATCAATATTTTTAACCACCTTTTCATAAAAACTCAAATTAGTCAAACAGAATTCCCCCGCTAACAAATCCATGCTGACTATTCCTAATCAATCCCTGCCTTTCTAAGTATTGCTTAATCCTGTCGTTCAGAATTTTTTCCAATACTTTTCCTACCACTAATTGGTCTGTAATTACCTGGATTATCCCTACAGCCTGAATTGAACAAAGGAGCCACATGAGCTATCCTCCAGTCATCTGGCATTTTCTTGTGGCCAGCTAGGTATTGAATATCTGCCACGGCCCCAGCAATCTCCTCCCTGCCTCCCGTAGCAGCTTGGGATGCATCTCATCAAATCCCTGACTACGATGTCTTTCTCTCTGTGAACACAAATGAGAAGTATTAACGTAAGACCTCACCCACATCCATTGGCTCCATGCGTAGGTTGCTGCTCTGGTCTTTAATAGATCCCACCCTTTCCCTGGTAATCCTCTTACTCCGAGGACACTTATAAAAGCCTTAGGGTTTTTCTAAATCTGATCTGCCAAAGATATTTTCTGGTGCCTCTTTGCTTTTTAAGCAACCTTCAATAGTCTGTATACTTTTGAAGAACCTCTCCTGTTTTTAATGAGCTGTACCTGACATTTGCTTCCTTCTTTTTCTTTACGAAACTCTCAATTTCCCTTGAAATTCAGGGTCCCGTGGACTTGCTACCCTTGCTTTTCACTCTGAAAGGAACACGCCAGCCCTGAACTTTCTCTATACTACTTTTAGAAGACTTCCACTTTCCGAATGTAGACTTAACTGCAAAAAACCACTCGTAGTCTATTTGGACAGATTGTGTTTAATGATATTGAAATCGGTCTCCCCACAATTTAGACATAACTTATGCACTATCCCTTTCCATGATGACTTTGAAATTTAAACATTTACGGTCACTATCCCCAAAATGTTCTTCCATTAAACTTCAACCACTTGACTGGCTTCACTTCCTCGGATTAGGTCATGGAGTCATACAGCCCAGTCAGTCCAACTCATCTATGCCTAACCAGATTTCCCAAATTAAACTAGTCCCACCTTCCTGTGTTTGGGCCATATCCTTCTAAATTTTTCCTTTTCATGTAGCTATCCAAATGTCTTTTAAATTTTGCAACTGTACTTCCATCTGTTACTTCCTCTCACAGTTCATTCTACATACAAACCACCCTGTGTGAAAAAGTTGCCCCTCTAGTCCCTTTTAAGTAGTTCTCTCACTTTAAAAATATGGCCTTAGTTTTGAACACTCCCACCCTAGGGGGAAATAACCTTTGCTTTTCACCTTGTACATACCCCTTATGATTTTATAAACCTCTATAAGGTCGTCCCTCAACCTCTTGCGCTCCAGTGAAAAATGCCCCAGCCTCTCCTTATAATTCAAACACTCTAGCTATGGCAGCATTCTTGTAAATCTTTTCTGAACACTCTCAAATTTAATAATATCCTTCCTGTAGCAGGGTGATAAGAATTGTATACAGTATTCCATTAGTGGCCTCACTAACATCCTGTACAACCTCAACATGATGTCCCAACTCCTATATTCAAAAGGTCAGCGCAATGAAGGCAAGCATGCTAAATGCCTTCTTAACCACCCTGTCTACTTTCAATGCAACTTTCAAAGGACTATGTTCCTGAATTCCGAGGTCTCTCTGTTCGAAAACACTACCCAGGACCCTATCATTAACTGTATAAGTCTGCCCTTTTTCGTTTTACCAAAATGCAATACCTCGCATTTATCCAAATTAAACTCAGCCTATTGGCCCAGTTGTTCAAGATCCTTTTGTAATCTTAGATAAACTTCTTTACTGTCAACTATACCACCAATTTTGGTGTCACTGGCAAACCTACTAAGCATGCCTCTTAAATTCTGGCCCTATATGTGATACCAGTGACTACACCACAGTAGTTCATACTCAATGGCCCACTGGCCTACTGAACCAGTTGGCCATATTAAACTATTAGAAGCGTTGTGGGAGCAACTTATAGTTCAAGATGAAACATCAACATCATCCTCTTAAGGGTAGCAAATGCTGGCCCTAGCAACCTCACCCATATCCCAAGCATGAGTTAACAGTACAAATGCCCTGCAACTGGGGAAACATTCTATCACCCTGCCTTCCAACCCCACTTTCCTTTACATTAAACAAAATGAAGCAGTAGAGTTAAATATGGTCTGAAACAACCAATAGTATTTATGACCGTAATTGAAGTGTTGGATTTTGGCTTTCATTTTTCACCCGCATTTGGGCCACACACCAGCTCAAAAACAGAACATAAAGTTTGTGTTGAAAAAGCTCTGGATTCAATGAGAGGTGGAGGAGAAACTCAACCTTGAGTATTCATTGTAAGAGAAGGTGATGCAGTGAATCAGTGAGAGGATGTACAATGAAGGGTTGTGTTGTAAATCACTTCCTGGGGAAACCAATGAAATTAGACAGTCTGGACGCCAAAACAGTGTGATAAATAGTATCAGTATGGCTCAGTTAACATTCGCATTTTTGAGTTAAGAAGTCACGAGTTTAAGTCTTGCTGCATATACATGAGCGCATAATCCAGGCTGACACTTATAACAAAGTAAAATGCAGAACTGCAGATGTAGGAAATCCGAAACAAAATTAGAAATTGCTGGCAAAACTCAGCATGTCTGGCAGCATCTGTGAAGGGAAGAAAAGGTTAATGTTTTGAGTCCAATTATCCTTCTTCAGAACTGTTGGCATTTTGAAAAAGGTGGTATTAATATTGATGACAAGAGTGAGGGGTGGGCAGGGGAAGGAGTGAGCTGATAGTTGGAGAAGGAGACTAGAGAAAGAGAGAGGATGAAGTGATTTGTTCCTTTCTTTCTCTCTCCGAGCTCAGGTTCCACCTAACCCTCCTCAAACCCTTTACTCCAAGGTCCTCCTCAAGTGAACATAGAAGACCCCACTGCACTATTTCAAAGGATTTTAAAAGGAGATTTTAAAAATGTTTTTACGTTTCCAATAGTTAAAATTTGGAGCGGTGTGACTCAGACATTATTTGCAAAAGTAAATTTTCAGTGTCAGAGAGGTTGTTTCAAAATAATTAAGTCATGCCATGACAATGAAAATTCAATTAGATTTCAATGCATCAGACCTCTTTCTGGCAGGTTTCATGGGCATCCATTTCAAATTCATGTTCCACTATGTATTTGGATGCTGGATGTTCCAGTGAAGTCACAATTTCATCGACATTATGTAAGAACAGGGCAACTCAAACAGCAACTTCTTAATTTCTACTTTTTGATTTAATTCCTTCACCTTCCCAGCAATAGCCACAGAATTGCCCTTGAGAAGATGATGGTTCACTGCTTCCTGGAAAACTGTGGTTTTACAGAGCAGTTAAGAGTCAACTACATTGCCTAGCATCTGGAGTCACATATAGGCTAGACTGCACAAGAATGGCAGGTGAATATGATTGGTCTCTACGATTAACTGCTAGGTTTATGGAGCCCACTACTGATACTGGCTTTTGTAAAATTCCCAATTTATTTTATTAATTGAATTTAAATTGCTGAATTGTTATGTTGGGATTTAGTTTCATCTCTGGGTTACTAGTGCAGTATATAACCACCGTGCGACTATTGCATTTTTAACTAATCATGTGCAGATTCTGGATTGTGATCCAATTTAGTCTTTAGTAACAGTGAGCTCTGATGGCATTGCCATTTTTCCTACTGCAAATTCTGGCCCTTTGTTGTCAATCAATTCCAGAGAGACTAGATGTAATCATTAGTTTGTTTTAAGCACCTTAGCCCCTCCCTATGGCCCAAAGCCAAGCTTAGCAGACAACATTGCAGTTATCACTTGATCATCTGGAAAGAGGGTGTGGAAGGAATGTAGTTGTAATTTTATTCAATGTAAACAAAGGGAATCTACCAAACATGGTTGTTGAGAGCTAGTCGGTTACTGGTACTTTCTAATCTCCTTTCTCAGAATAGGCTGGAGATTATTCTGACTCTTAAACTTTTGCCTTTCAAGCAAATGTCTTGTGTTTTGTTCCAGTGTTTTACTTTTATTCCCACTTACTACTTATCATTTCTTCTCTTGAGGTCCCATTAGTCCTGTTACCATGAGCCCTCTCCACCCCATCCTGCCTCCCCACCAACCCCAGGGAGTTGAACAGGTTGTCCCTTGAGGCCACTTTGGAACAATTTTCTCACCAGTTCACCCTAGTGTCTCCCTTCCCATTCTCACAATCCCTCACTCATCCCGGGGAAGTTTATACATAACTGGTTTTCTGACACATTTATTGGTGAAAATATAGAATGGAAAATGTTGGATGGCTGTCCAGTATCCACTTACCTGGATTGTTCTGAATCCTCCAGCAGTTACAGATCTATTTCCTGAACATTTCTGGAAAATTTATGTGGCATTAGAAGAGTGTTATTTTTCATTTTCGTTGAACTCTTCTGCTTCTGATTTACATAATCATTGAAGATTGGAAAAGTATGGTGATTGGAGGTGGGAGGTTTGTTGTTGAATCCTTCAGCAACACCTCCATCCGGAGTCAGCATCTCATCCTCAGGGCTACTGGGTCCCATTGGGCTTGTGGAAGAGAAATTAGTCAGGATTATTGCAATGGATGGTGCACTACTGATTGCTACTTGAAGGACTTATGCATTAATAACTAATGTGAACAAGAACAGGCTGGGCTTTTTTTTAACTCATTCATGGGATTTGGGCCCTGGTGGCAAGGCCAGCAGTTATTGCCCATTCCTGATTGCTCAGTTAAGAGTTGTGGATATGGACTCAACCCATAGGCCACAGAGTAAGGATGGCAGATTTCCTGAAACCAGATGGGTTTTTATGACAATCAACTCATTGGTCCAAAATTTAGTGAACTCAAATTTCAACATCTGCCCTGGGAGATTTGAACCTATGTCCCCAGAATATTGGCCTGGGGTTCTGGGTTACTTGTCTAGTGACATCACCACTACACCACTGGCTCCCCTCCTACAACAAATAAAAAGTACTGGTCCACATGTGTTGGTGTGCAACAAAGCAATGATGTCACAGATGTCCATTTGCCCATATACAATACATTCTGCAGCCTGGGAAGTGTAGTGAACATTTGTATAAACTACTGAACATAGTGGAGGGGAAAGTTACAGGAATGATGATTGTGGATGATATTGCAACTGGTGCTTTAGTTTCCTGTAACACTTCATTGTAGATTGTCATTTAGCAGTAAAGAACTTAAGTATTGTTGAACAAAAAGAGACATTTTTCCAGGCATTTCTTCCTGCACTCAGTATAAAAAAATTGTTTTCCCTTCCTATTGGTATTTTTTGCAAATTGTCTTGATGAGTGCAAGACAAAAACTTTGCAAAAATGTATATTTTATGAAGCTGTACTCAATAGCAGGTGTGCTATTTTATGTTGATCTTTGTAACCAAACAAAAGATAAGCATTTATCACTAGTAATTTCTAAATTCATTCATAATTTTACAAACTTGCCATGAACATAGGAGATGAGGAGTGACGCCAGTAAATCTTTGAGCTATTGAAAGCATGAGATAAGGTTGATATAGGAGGATTATTTTCTCTTGTTGGGGATCAAGAACTGGGGTATAATCTTAAAGTTACAGCCAGACCATATGTGGTGAAATAGAATCATAGAGTCATAGACTCATACAGCAACAAAACAGACTCTTCAATCCAAACCAACCATAATCCCAAACTAAACTGGTTCTGCCTTCCTGCTCCTGGCCCATATCTCTGCATACCTTTCCTATTCATGTATCTATCCAAATGTCTTTTAAACATTTTAATTATACCCAAATCCACCACTGCCTCAGGAAGTTCATCCCACACGCAAACCATCCTCTGTGTGAAAAATTTGCCTCTCATGTCTTTTTTAAATCTCTCTCCTTTCACCTTAAAATTGTGCCCCCTAGTCTAGAAATCCCCCATCCTAGGGAAAAGACAACTACCATTAACTCTATCTATGCCACCCATTATTTTATGAACTTCTATCAGGTCACATTTCAACCTCCTGCGCTCCGGTGAAAAATGTCCCAGCCTATCCAGAGTCTCTTCATAACTCAAACCTCCCATACCTGGCAACATCCTGGTAAATCTCTCCTGAACTCTCTCCAGCTTGATAATATCCTTCCTATAACTGGGTGACCAGAACTGGACACAATATTACAGAAAAGGCCTCACTAATGTCCTGCATAACCTCAACACGACTTCCCACTTCCTATACCGAAACAACTGAGCAATGAAGGCAAGCATGCCAAATGCCTTTTTAACCACCCTGTCTGTATGTAATGCAATCTTCAAAGAATTATGTACCTGCACCCCTGGGTCCCAGATGATGCTGAAAATCTCCGCCCGAAATCATGGATGCTGAGAGTGAATTAAAGTTAGGTAGTGATAGCAAAACAAATAGAACAAAGACAGTTAAATGAAACTGAGGTATGTATCAGTGATCTGATTGAATGGTGGGGAGGCTGGATTGCTGGATGCCTCTTATTTCGATGTTACCATGCAAATTCCAATCTTCAAGGCTTCCTCATTACAAGCAAATCAAACTCTGACCTAAGCACAAGGAGAATTAAAGTGGCTGGACTTTAAAAGAACCTAGCCATTTGAAAACAAAGATCCACTCAAGCAGAAGGATAATTGATTGTGAGCTACATGATGTAATGCTGCTGTTGGACCGGGGTGGACAAAGTCTGAAGTCAGACAATACCAGGTTATAGTGCACCAGGTTTATTTGAAATCACAAGTTCTCGGAGTGTTGCCCCTCCGTAAGGTGAAGTGACGAAGAGGCAACGCTCCAAAAACTTACGATTTCAAATAAATCTGTTGGGCTATTACCTAGTGTCGTCTGACTTCTGCTAATGTATATTGTACATTTCCAATAGTCTATAAATGCCACAGATCATCTTCTATCTTGTGCATAAAGTAGAAGACTGGTTTTTAATGTCAAGTTTGGGTTTCCGTTGCAAATCAGAATTTTTTTTCTAAGAATATTTTTCAGAATTTGGGCAAAATATTTGTCATTCTAACAATTCCCCTGTAACCAGTGGTCTTAGCTGGTTGGCTGTTTTTTTTATTTCTCACACCATAGCTTAGGTCTCACTACTGAAAAACTGACCTATAAAATTTTAAGAGTCTTGACAATGTAATGATAGATGCTGTTTCCCACACTGAACACATAATTCTAACTTGGAGCTATCTTGCTATTGGTTCATTATCACTAGGTCAAAATCCTGGAGGGGACCTACAGTGATTGCAATGCGGTCAGCCAGGTGGACCTGATAGAATATGAGTTTGCTGTTTGGGGCTGTTAACCTGGACCAATCAGGGAGCCCTGGCTAGATATAAACAGGAGTATCAGAGGTTCTGTTCACTGTGAGAGCCGGCTCTGAGGAAGCTGGATGAGAGTCAAGTATGATGACCTGTAAGTAAAGGGTGACTTGGTGATGGGATACAGGCCTCTGTGGAGTTATTTCAGTGGTGACAAAAAAAATACGGGTCTGAAGAAATTCGCTCGTGCCAGTCATCCTTGAGTTGGGGTAAGCATTTCTGGGATTGTGCCGTTATTTGTGGAGCTTAACTTGTTCGAACCTGCTGTTGAAGTCTGGGCCCAGTATGTGGAAAGAATGCATTATTTTTTCAGAACAAATGACATTGGGGCAGATGAAAAGCAACGAGTAATTATCCTGACAGCTTGTGCACCTGCAGATTTTGGTTATTAGGAGCCTCAATTTTCCAGAGGCACCAGATATTAAAACCTTTCAAGAGTTGATGGATTTGGCTAAAGAAGATTATGACCCTGAGCCTTCTCTAATTCTGAGATGTTATCGTTTTTACTCAGCATTTCCAGAACCGGGGAATCTGTGTTGGGATTTTTGACAAGGTTAAGATAACTGGCAGAGACATGTGACTTTGGTTTAACCCTTAATGAGATACTAAGAGACCATTTTATATGTGGGATTAATGATGGAACCATGCAAAAGCACCCACCAGCTGAAGCCCAACTCGACTTCAGAGACTTCAACTAACTTTATCATTAGAAAATGTGGCAAGTGGAACATATGAGTTACAGAGTATGACAATGGAAGTGGATAACCTCACCAGGCTGACGGAACTTGGATGACATCACTTGATGACATATCCTGAACAGAGGGACTCTAAGTCAGCCCACAACAAAACTCCAAAACAAAGCCAAGCCTCAGCTAAATAGTTAACATTTTCTTCAGAATCCAAACTGGCAAGCCAGTGTAGTTGTTGCTGGTATGTGGACTCGAGACAGCAAAAGAGTTCCTCTAGGCCCGAGATAACAAGCATGGGGCTGGATGAACACAGCAGGTCAAGCAGCATCATAGGAGCAGGAAAACTTGATGTTTCGGGCCTAAA
>JAHRHZ010000083.1:2717896-2734031 GCA_024137785.1 Ginglymostoma cirratum
AATTTAGGCCCGAAACATCAAGTTTTCCTGCTCCTATGATGCTGCTTGACCTGCTGTGTTCATCCAGCCCCATGCTTGTTATCTCGGATTCTCCAGCATCTGCAGTACCTTTTATCTCCTCTAGGCCTGAATTGAGTAAAAGAGCTCATAGGCCGTTATCCAGGAGAGTGCACACCCTGGACAGTCCACTCACTTCTGGCTTAGAACAGTTAAATTACTTCGCAACATCCAAATCAGAACCAATCACAATAAACACCTGGTTAAATGGTTTTAATGGAGGTCAGTACTGGTGCGGCTGTATCAATGATTGCAGAACCAGTCTTTAACAAAATTCCCCCTGGACTCCAACCCTTAAGTTTGCGTAAGACTTCAGCTAGACTGAGCGCCTATCCCAGGAAACTTTTATAGAGTAGGGGTACAACTTCAGTTCTGGCCTTGTATGGAACGCAGTTGGTTCAGTTACCACTGATTATGGTAAAAGGCTCACGCCTAAGCTTGATGGAGGGAAATTGGTTGAGAAAGATTCACCTTGATTGGCTCAACATTTTTCTATTAAAAAAGTGGCTGCTTGAGTGAAGTCCTACTTAAATACCAGAAGGTTTTTCAGGAAGGTCTAGGAGCTATCAAAGGAGCTAAAGTCATCCTGTATGTTGACCAGTCTGCAATTTCATGATTCTGCCAGGTCCCACCCAGAGCCATTTGCCAAACGTGCAAAAGTAGAAGCAGAAATCAAGAGGCTGGAAAGCAAAGGAATCAACAAATTAGTACAGTTTACAGAATGGGCAGCACTGGTCATATTGATTATGAAGCTTGACAGGTCGGTTTCCCTTTGTGGGGATTTTAAACAAACAGTAAACTGCTTCTCACAGCTGGTTAGATACTTAATGCTTCCCATAGAAGGCTTAAATGCAAAACTGGTGGGGGGGTGGTGGTGTGTGTGGTGGGTTGGTGGGGTGGGGTGCTGTCCTCCGTGAAGCTGGACATGAACCATGCGTACCTGCAATTGTGTTAGATGAGGATTCCCAGAAGTATGCTGCAATTAATACCCATGAGGGTTTGTACCAATACATGAAACTGCCATTTGGGATATATAAGCCTGTGCAATTTTTCAGCAGACCATGGAGAACATTTTTACAAGGTATGTGTCAGGTCGCTGTCTATCTGGATGATGTGCTATTAACAGGGAAGACCGGTTAGGAGCACTAAGAGAATTTGGACACAGTCCTCAGACATTTCTGCAAGGCAGGCATCTGCCTTAGAAGGGAATGTGTATTCCAGGCACCCAAGTGACCTACTTAGCCTACAGCGTCAACAAGACTGTGTTACACCCATTGGAAGATAAAGCGAGGGCGATCAAAGGTTCCCCAGCTCCCATTTCTGTCCTGGAGCTTAGGTCATCCCCTGGATTGATGGATTATCACAGAAAATTCATTCATAACCTGGCTTCCACCCTGGCACCTCTGTATCAACTCTTAAAAAAGGCCAGCCTTGGAAATGGTCTTGTAGCCAAGACTTAGCTTTTAGGGAAGTGAAGAAGCAGCTGCCATCATCTCAGGCGTTGGCACACTATGATCCCAAGCGAGAACAGGTGATGACATGTGATGCCTCCCTGTGCATTATTGGGGTAGT
The DNA here is from genome assembly GCA_024137785.1 of Ginglymostoma cirratum. Taxonomy (NCBI): domain Eukaryota; kingdom Metazoa; phylum Chordata; class Chondrichthyes; order Orectolobiformes; family Ginglymostomatidae; genus Ginglymostoma; species Ginglymostoma cirratum. Next base: position 2,719,526 of record JAHRHZ010000083.1, read on the forward strand.
GAGGAATGCACATTAGCATATACCTTTTAGACTTTGGCTGATGCAGAGCGCAAATACATCCAGATAGTGAAGGAAAGTTTGGTGGTCATCTTTGATCTGAGCAAGTTCCACAATACTTTTACAGACATAAATTTGTAATAGTAACAGACCACAAACCCTTTCTAGGGCTACTGAAAGAAGACAAGGCCATGCCGCCCATAGCTTCAGGTCTAATTCAGCGGTGAGATCTTATTCTAAGTGTGTGCAATTACAAGTTGGGACATCATCCAGGAGGCCAAGTAGCTGCCTCCTGTTGGCATACACACCACCCATGATGCCGCCACTGGAGGAGTCCATTCTGGTTTTAAACTTTCTGGACACCCTTCCAGTCACTGCTGTCAATATCAGACTGTGGATGCAAAAAGACCTGGTTCTGGCAAAACCAAAACAGCTGGTGGTGATGGGGGAAACCAAAGGGCTACCACAACCAGAACTGAAACCTTTCTGGATCTGGTGAAACCAGATTACCATCAAGCAAAGATCTGCCAGGTTCTGGCTGAACTCTACCAGGGTCATCCAGGGGTGTTCAAAATGAAGATGTTGGCAATAAGTTATGTCTGGTAGCCAGATTGGATGCAGACATAGCCATGATGATTGGGCAGTGCCCAGAGTGACAAGAAGGACAAAAATTACCACCAGCAGCTTTCCCACATTCGTGCGAATGTCCGGATAAACCCTGGATTCGGTTATGCTTGGCCCATGCCCGCTCTTTCATGGGCTCAACGTTCTTAGTCCTTATGGATGCCACTCAAAGTGGTTGGATGTGCACAGAGTTCATTTGTGAAACATGGGGACAGTGATAGAAAAGCACTACACGGGCTCCTGAAGTGTAGGTCATAGATAACAGGCCATCATTTACCAGCAGGGAATCCAAGTGTTTTCTAAAGTCAAATGGCATTCAGCATATAAAGACAGCTCCATACCATCCGTCGTCGAATGGTCTGGCAGAAAGAGCAGTCCAAACGTTGAAGGCAGGCTTAAAGAAACAGCCTACAGCTTCACTTGCTCAATTCCTATTTGATTATCAGACATCCCTCATGCAACTACAGGTATTGTTCCAACAGAGTTGCTAATGGGGAGAAGACTCTGCACCAGGTTCAATTTGAAATGCTCAGTCCTGGAGAGGGGAGGGTGAAACGGTATCAGGAACGCCAATGCCAGGCACAAAACTCCTCTAAGCAAGAGAGACAGTTTACTTCAAGGGATGAAGTTTGGTATTGAAACCACAGAACTGGCCTGGCATTGGTAAGAGGCATGTTCAACGTGAGGTTAGCTCCCATGACGTGCAAATTTTGGGTAGGTGAGGCAGTCTTAAACAAGCATGAGGACCATATGAAAGCTTCAAATACATGAACAGAGCAGGAGCAAAAGATACCCAGCCCCATCAGAACAGCTGAAAGGACTTTCAGAAATCCATGGGTTCTCCCCCCTGTCTAGCATTGAAGGAACCACAGCCTCAACACCTTTTACTGCCTGAAGAAGAGGATGAACTTCTTCTGAGACACTCAGGATACAAGAGGTGGGCTACAGTCTGGTACACGCCACCAATATCTGAGACTAATTCAGACGAATTGGACCTGGTCTGAAAACCGGAGGGGCTACGAGAAAAAGAACAGGTCTACATCCCTAGACTTAGAGGGTTAGGGATGTAGTGATTGTAACAAGGTCAGTCAAGTAGACCTCATAAAATATGAATTTCTTCATTGGGACTATTAATCTGGTACAATCAGGGAACTCTGGCCAACAGATATAAATGGGAGTGGTGGCGGTATGTTGTCAAGTACTGTGCACATGTAAATAAAGGATGATTTGGTGACAGGATACTGACCTCTGTGGAGTTATTTCACTTCCAACCAGCACTGTGGGTCTCAGCATCCAAATGCTGCAGCAATTCAAGACAATGGCTCATACCAACCTCTCCAGGGCAATTAAGATGGGCAACAAATGCAGCCCTACTCAAAGATGTCCACACCGCATGAACAATTAAAACTGTGGCCATAGCAGACAGGTCTCTGGCACTGAGCCTGGCCCTGTGGCACAGAACGGAAGGGGGGAGAATAGGAGAGCAATTGTAGCGGGAGATTCGATAGTAAGAGGCGCAGATAGCCGGTTCTGTGGACACAAACGAGATGAAAGGATGGTATGTTGCCTCCCAGGTGCCAGGGTCCATGATGTCTCCGATCGTGTCTTCAAGATCCTTAAGGGAGAGGGTGAGCAACCAGCAGTCATGGTACACATCGGTACCAATGACATCGGTAGAAAAAGGACAGAGAATGTGAAAAACGAATACAGGGAGTTAGGTTGGAAGCTGAAGTCCAGGACAAACAGGGTAGTTATCTCTGGATTACTACCAGTGCCACGTGATAACAAGATAAGAAATAGGGAGAGAGTGCAGCTAAACATGTGGCTATAGGGCTGGTGTAGGAGGGAGGACTTCCATTATGTGGATAATGGATAATGTGGATAAATGGAGCACGTTCTGGGGAAGGTGGGACCTGTACAGTAAGGATGGGCTGCACCTGAACCGGAAGGGCAAAATATCCTGGGAGGGAGGTTTGCTCCAACTATACAGGATGGTTTAAACTAGATTGGCAGGAGGTGGGGAACCGGATTTATAATTCCGAGCATGAGGTATTCAGCCTTCCAACAGACACAACAGGAAGTGAGGTTGTTTATAAAGAAATGCGGTCAATGGAGCGTAATTGTGGACACAGGGATGGTTTGAGGAGTGTATACTTCAATGCTAGAAGTATCAGAAATAAGGCGGATGAACTTAGAGCATGGGTCAGTACTTGGAACTATGATGTTGTCGCCATTACAGAAACTTGGGTAACTCAGGGAGAGGAATGGTTGTTGGAAGTTCCGGGATTTAGTTGCTTTAAAAGAAATAGGGAGGGTGGAAAAAGAGGCGGGCAAGTCGCATTGCTAGTCGCGGCAATTATAGCAGCTACTGAAAGGCAGTTCGAGAATGATATGTCTACAGAGTCAGTTTAGGTTGCGGTCAGGAACAAGAAAGGAGCAGTCACGTTGTTGGGGGTTTTTTCACAGACCCCCTAATAGTTGCAGAGAAGTAGAGGAGCGGATTGGGAGGCGGATACTGGAAAGGTGCAGACGTCACAGGGTTGTAGTTATGGGTGACTTCAACTTTCCAAATGTTGAACAGAAACATTTTAGTTGTAATAGTTTAGATGGAGCAGATTTCGTCCAGTGCGTTCAGGAAGGATTCCTGACACAGTACGTAGATAGACCAACACGAGGAAATAATGGATTTGGTGCTTGGCAATGAACCGGGCCAAGTGTTAGACCTGTTGGTAGGAGAGCATTTTGGCGGTAGCAATCATAACTCTGTTACTTTTACAATAGTTATGGAAAAGGATAGGTACATACAGCAGGGTAAGGTTAATAATTGGGGGAAGGGCAATTACAATTCTGTTAGGTAAGAACTGGGTAACATAAATTGGGAACAGATGCTGTCAGGGAAGAGCACTATTGAAATGTGAAGATTGTTTAAGGGACGCATACCGCGTGTGCTCGATATGTTTGTCCCTAGCAGGCACGGACGAAACGGTCAAGTGAGGGAGCCTTGGTTCTCAAGAGAGGTCGAACGACTGGTTAAGAGGAAGAAGAGGAATGCTTATGTAAGGTTTAGGAAACAAGAAACGGAAAGGGCTCTAGAGGGATACAAGTTATCCAGGAAGGAGCTGAAGAAAGGGCTTAGGAGAGCTGTAAGGGGGAATGAGAAAACCTTGGCAGACAGGATCAAGGAAAACTCCAAGGCTTTTTACACGTACGTGAGGAATAAGAGAATGACCAGAGAAAGGGTAGGGCCGATCAAGGATTGTGAAGTGAATTTGTGCACGGAGTCTAAAGAGATAGGGAGGTCCTTAATGAATACTTTCTTTTGGTATTCACAACTGAGATGGACCTAGTTGTAGAGGAGGACAGTGTGAAACAGGCTGGTAGGCTAGAGGAGGTTGATGTTAGTAAGGAAAATGTGCTAGAAATTTTGAGGAAGTTAAAGATAGATAAGTCCCCCAGGCCTGATGAGATTTATCCAAGGATTCTATGGGAAGTGAGGGAAGAGATCACAGGGCCTTTGGCGATGATCTTCTCGTCCTCACTGTCCACGGGTATAGTGCCAGAAGATTGGAGAGAGGCAAATGTCATTCCCTTATTCAAAAAAGGGAATAGGGATAACCCCGGAAATTACAGGCCAGTTAGTCTTATGTCAGTGGTGGGTAAATTATTGGAAAGTGCTCTGAGATAGGATTTATGATCATTTGGAAAGGCACAGTTTGATTCGTGATAGTCAGCATGGATTTGTGAGGGGTAGATCATGCCTCACAAACCGTGTCGAATTCTTTGAAGAGGTGACCATGCACGTGGATGACGGTGGAGCAGTGGATATGGTATACATGGATTTAAGTAAGGTATTTGATAAGGTTCCCCATGGTAGGCTCATGCAGAAGGTAAGGAGGCATGGGATAGGGGGAAATGTGGCAGATTGGATTCAGAATTGGCTGACCCTTAGAAGACAAAGGGTGGTAGTGGACGGAAAATATTCAACATGGTGCTCAGTTACAAGTGGTGTACCACAAGGATCTGTTTTGGGTCCTCTTCTATTTGTGATTTTTGTAAATGATTTGGATGAAGGAGTGGAAGGGTGGATTAGCAAGTTCGCGAACGATACGAAGGTGGGTCGCGTTGTGGACAGTGCGGAGGGCTGTTCTAGGTTACAAAGGGACATTGATAGGATGCAGAGATGGGCTGAGAAGTGACAGATGGAGTTTAACCCTGAAAAGTGTGAGGTGATTCATTGTGGAAGGACAAACTTGAAAGCAGAATACAGGGTTAATGGAAAGATTCTTGGCAGTGTGGAGGAGCAGAGGGATCTTGGGATTCATGTTCACAGTTCCCTGAAAGCTGCCACCCAGGTGGATAGAGTTGTTAAGAAGGCATATGGTGTGTTAGCTTTCATTAATAGAGGGATTGAGTTCAAGAGCAGTGAAGTTATGCTACAGCTATACAAAAGCCTGGTTCGGCCACATCTGGATTGTTGTGTCCAGTTCTGGTCGCCTCATTACAGGAAAGATGTGGAAGCGTTAGCAAAGGTGCAGAGGAGATTTACCAGGATGTTGCCTGGAATAGAGGGAAGGTCTTACGAGGAAAGGTTGCGAGAGCTAGGGCTTTTCTCTTTATAACGGTGAAGGATGAGAGGTGACTTGATAGGTGTCCAAAATGATCAGAGGTATAGATAGAGTAGACAGCCAGAGACTTTTTCCTAGGGTGGAGGTAGCTATTACGAGGGGGCATAGTTTTAAAGTGAGTGGAGGTAAATATAGGGGAGATGTTAGAGGTAGGTTCTTTACTCAGAGTGGTAGGGGCATGGAATGCATTGTCAGAGAGGATAGTGGAGTTGACCTCATTAGGGTCATTTAAGTGGCTATTAGATCGGCATATGGATGATAGTATAAGGTAGGGGTGGAGGTTAGATAGACTTTAGGATTAGGGTGAAAGTTTGGCACAACATCGTGGGCCGAAGGGCCTGTACTATGCTGTACTGTTGTATGTTCTATGTTCCCTGTGGGGATCATAGTCTCAGGATAAGGGTTCAGGAATTGAGGTGAGGAAATATTTCCTTACTAAAAGAGCTGTGTCTCTTTTTTGTAATTCTATGCCCAGAGAGCCATGTTGTTGAGTTTATTCAAGGTGAAGATGGAAAAGTATTTGGAAAATAAAGAAGTCAGGACATGGCGTTAAAGTGGGAAAGTTGAAGTGGAAAGTCAGCCATAGCCTTATTGAATGACAGAGCAGTTTCCAGGGCCTCTTTGCTTCAATGTCTCACGTCCTGATGTTTTTCTCTGACCGAAGTGTAGTGTAATTCTAAAACAATAGAAATAGATATTGCTGGAGAAACTTCAGAAAAACGATTACTGAACTCCAAACGTTAACTCTGTTTTCTCTCAACAGATGCTACCAGACCTGCTGCGTTTCTCCAGCAATTTCTGTTTTTGTTTGTTGTCACAAAAAAGGTGGGAATAAAATCTAAAACTCAGTTTAAGGAACCCTGGTGGCAGCAGAAGAGTAGTTCACATTATATGGGCTCCTGAACAGGGTGCAGATTGGGATGTGTATTTCCCATCTCAGATAACGGGAATTCAAAAAGTGATGAACAATAAGAACCAGCCTGTCAGACGCATTTGGGGCAGAAAATTAAGGCTTATATGTTGATTTAAGATCTGTTCAGGTTGAGGGATTTAAAACGACAAAGAAAGGAAATGTGGGGATAACAGTGTGGAGCTAGAAGAACACAGCAGGCCATCAGAGGAGCAGGAAAGTTGACGTTTTGGATTGGGACCCTTCGTCAGAAATGAGGAGGGGGAGGGGAGCTCAGAAATAAATAGAGAGGAGGGGTGGGGCTGGGGAATGTAGGTGGGATGATGATAGGTGAGTATACGGTCTTGGGAGTATCTCTGCTCTGTTCACGACAAATGACAACACCTTCCGGTCGAGAGCTATTTTCACTCCCACTCTCACTTCCTGGGTGATATGTCCATCCTGGTTCGCCTCCAGTGTCAGAATGACGCCACCTGCAAACTGGAGGAGCAGCACCTCACATTCCGCCTTGGGAGCCTACAGCCCAATGGCCTAAACATGGACTTTACCAGTTTCAAAATCTCCCCAACCCTCGGCCTCATCTCTTGACCAACCCTCCACCTCATCCCTGCCTCCTTGACCTGACACAACCTGTCCATCTTCTCTCCCACCTATCCACCCCTCCCACCTCACTGACCAATCCCCACCACTCCCTACCTGCATTCACCTATCACCATCCCACCTATCTTCCTCAGCCCCACCCCTCCACTCATTATTTATTTCTAAGCTCCCTTCCCCATTTCTGAAGAAGGGTCCCGACCAGAAATGTCAATTTTCCTGCTCCTCTGATGCTGCCTGGTCTGCTGTGTTCCTTCAGCTCCACACTATGTTATCTCTGACTCCAGCAGCTGCAGTTCTTACTGTCTCTCAAAGAAAAGAAATGCATTGTAAAGAAATAGAATGATGCTTGCAGTGTGATGTGAACTGCTTTCATGATCTGCAGGGGGAGTAGGAGGTACCAGCATTTTAAAGGCTGCAGCTAGGAGGGAAGACAAAAAAATAGACAGAGAGAGCAACTAACTTTTTTATACGGTAGCCTTCACAACATAGAGGAGTCCCAAAGTACTTTACAGTAAAGATGTATTTTTGAGGTGTAGTCTCTTATGCTGGGAGTGTGGTGACTAATTTTCACACACAGGCTAGAAGTCTGACCTTCCAGCAGACTTTGAGACCCTGACAGTTTGGGACCAAGTGGGAATCCTGAACACAGACTTTGTGGCAGCAGGATTGTCTCAGCAATCTTCCTGAGAGGTGGCTGCCTCTGTGATATTGCAGGTTCAACCAGAGTCTCCTGGCAGCCCCACCGGGAAAGGGAGCCTGAATGTCATCCTGTTCCTGGTTTTATTTGCTTGCTGTCGGTGATTTGGCAGTGGAACAGTTGCAGGAAGTTCCTCATTACTGACTCTGACTTGGCTTGTGACCTTCAGGAATCTGACTGAACAACAAAGATAAAAGGGAATGACAACAATGCAGGGTGTAGGATCCTGGCCTTCAATCAATATCATTTGTAAGAAATGTGTGGAGAATGAAGTTTATCTGAAACTCAGTTATAAATTGCCCTGCCCCAGAAGGATAAGGGTTGATGTGTGAAGTGTTGTCCATTCCTCAGTTAAGCAGATTCGACTTGTCAAATCTCACCGCTGTTCCTGTGCTTCTGGGATAAAAAGTTAAGTGCCTCTGCATGTCTTACTGTCAAAAAAGTACCCAGCTGTGCCTCGTTTTTCAGTCACTCACTTATTTTTACATTATATATGGAAACAGCTCAAACATTGGATTGTCCTGTAATGTCCTTTACATTTTGGTTAGCAAATGGATCTGACATTTAATTATTCTACTGATTTAAAAATGTTACAACATGCCTCGCGAACAAATACTTTATTTTTGTTATGGGTCGAAATCAGTCCCTGATCCATCTGGCTGTCCTGTACATATGGACATTTTACTGGGATGGTGCAGTAATTTGGGTCACTCTGAGGTCAAATACCAAGATACTGTGTACAGTTTTTGGTCTCCTTATTTGAGAAAGGATGTACTGACACTGGGGGGACTACAGAGGAAGTTCACTGGGTTGATTCTGGATTGAGAGGGTTGGCTAATGAGGAGAGATTGAGTAGACTGGGACTATCTTCATTGGAATTTAGAAGAATAAAGGGGATCTTATAGAAACATATAAAATTATGAAGAGAATAGATATGATAGAAGCAGGGAGGTTGCGGGTGAAACTAGAACTAGGGGGCAGAGCCTCACATAAAGGGGAGCAGATTTAGGACTGCGTTGAGGAAGAACTTCACCTAAAACGTTGTGAATCTGTGGAATTCCTTGCCCAGCGAAGCAATTGAGGCTACCTCGTTGAATATTTTTAAGGCAAAGATAGGTAGATTTTTGAACAGTAAAGGAATTAAGAGTTATGAGTCCATGAAAATATCAGCCATGATCTTGTTGAATGGTGGAACAGGCACAAGGGGCCAGATGGCCTGCTCCTGCTCCTATTTCTTATGTAAGGTCTTCTGGACCTGTAGATCTCAATATGTGCTATCCAAGTTATACCATTCCTCCACTCTCTCGTAGTCCTGTAACTTGTTTTCACTTAAGTATTTTATGTTAAGAAAGCTTAGTAGAAAAGTTAGGATTCCCCTAACAATGCAAGTATTGAAAATGATTAAAAACCCCCAAGTGCTGACACTGTATACACTCAACTCATGGTTTTGCACTGGTCTAAAGTTATACTGCATTCACACAAATGTATGTTGTCACATCCCTTCTCAAGAGGAAGCCTTCACTTTGTTTGTCACTAACATGCTCATGGAATCAGATTAGGAACATATTCTCTGAGCCAATATGTCATATTGATACTATCTAAATCCATTTTTCACCAATGTGAAGACAGCACTAAAGACTCCCAGTGAGTGAAGAAATAAGAAGTCAGCAGGAACAGTCCTGTCTGCTGTCACATTTTATTTCATCTTGATTCCAGATTTTGATAGATTTGTCCTCCCCACCAACCATTTGCATTTCCATTGTGACATCACTAATGTGGAATTCTGGTGCAACTCTAATGTGTTGCAACATTCTCCACATAAATCCATTAATGTGCTGCTATGTCTAATCCACGCACCATTGTAATAGGTCACTCAGCTGGTGGATGTGAGTTTGGTTTTGTGATCTGTTTTTGTACTGAATTTTCAACTTCAGTCACTGGGCAGAAAGAGAAGAAAGGAGAAGCAATCATTTGAGGTATCAGACCTGAAATGTTAAGTGTCTCCAACTGTTGAGTGTTAGTTGACATTTTCTGCTTGTAGTTTGATATACTTTTGTTCAACACTGTATGACTAGATTAAAGCAAAGCATCACTTGGTATAAGCTTAAGATTGAGAAACTGGTCACCTCCTTGCCTGGGGTGGTTGTGGGGGATGGGGGCGAGGTGATCAGGGCCTGTTAGCTGAAGCAGGTGCCATTACAGAAGGTGGGAAAAAAAATCACATTACAATGAGCCAGAGGTTATGGCTACATGAAGGAAATAACAGAAACCACAGAAAGATATCTGGAATGTCATTATTCAAACATGTCTTTAACGTCAAGATTTCAACATGAATCGGAAGGCATGCCTCTTGATTGGTTGCTTGAAGCAATTATGTTGTTTTTAAGTGGAGGTTACAAAAGCTGTTCCCTCCAAGGACTATGACCTCGACTTTCCAGATTTTCTTTTGGCACAGCTGCAGGGTAGTTGTCAGTTTGTATAAATTTACCCTATATTCCCTTGAGTTTAGATGGTTGAGCAATGATATATTTGAGGTATTTCAAATGATTTGGCAAAGTAGTTACACAAAAGTAATTTGCTTTCTGGGGTAAATCCAGAATAAGGGATACAACCTTAAAATTAGAGGCAGACCATTTTGAACGAAATTAGGAAAGACTTTTTCCCATTAAGGATCAAGGAAATGTTAAACTCTTTCCCCACATAAGGCTGTGGATTGTGAAATGAATGAAACAAATGAAAATTTTAAGATTGAGAATGATGGGTTTTTGTTAGGTAATGGGCATCAAAGAATGTGAAACCAGGTTGAGCAAATGAATTTGAGTTACAAAATAGCCTTATGGGTCTGAATGGCCTACTCCAGTTTCACTAAATGATGCACTCTGTTATTGCGTTTGTATGTTTATTTAATTTCATGGCTGTTAGACTGCACCGGTGGCTAGGTGCTTGAGAGCTCATTACTCAAGATTAATTTTCATTATTCCCAATAGTGAGATGATTCCAAATCTGACTGTGTCATGTGGGTAGAGGCTGGCAGAGACTATACATTCCCAGAGGGAGGAGAAACTGAAAGTGAAGTCAGTCCTGAGCTGTTCCAATGGGATCTCCAGTGAACATTATACTATATAAACACTCAGAGAAATATTGTTTGTTCTCTTGAATTGAAGAACTGCGTATCCATCAGCTACTATCTCCTACCTGTGAAATATCTAAAACGACAGATAACGGTGATGTTTCTGTTTTGATATCCTCACATTTTATAACTAGAAGCAATAATTCAGCTGCTCAGCTCTAGAGAACAAATATCATTTGATGTTTGTGGAATAATTTTCTGATTTATAAGCAGCCCTTCATGTGTCCATTATGAAAAATAGGAAGCTAATGTTATTTCTGAAAAAAATATTATTCCAGCGCATTGTTGTTCTATTTTCTGAGCACAGCATAAAGTTCAGAATTCAGTTACTTTTTAACTATTTGTGTTTAATGTTTGCAGAGGAAAATATATTATTCATGAAAATATATACTGAGTATTCTGAACAAATGGTAAATGTGAAAGGGTGATGGAGAAATCCAGCCTGCAATTCATTGTGCCTTCATGCAAAACATTGAAATGATGACATCATTGCCGGCAGGCTGCCAGCTTGAGATTGATTTGTAACATTTCCTCATAGAGTTTGGGCGTACAAACAAAAGAGAGAGTGATTTTTTTTGGTAAAAACTTCAGCTAAACTAAATGAATACACATATCCCTAACAAGACAAAGTGCAAAGTTTGCTGTCAGATAAAGCAGTTCATTAAGAATCCACTGATATATTTTGAAACACAAATACTGGATGGATGTCTAGGAACAAGAATTGAAATTTATACAACCAGAAATAATGAAATGTTACGTGAAAGTTGATAGTTACTAGTTGATGAATATCATGTCACAATAGGTAACTGGTGAGGAACAAAGTGCATCACTGACAGATTAAATATTTGGTCCTTTCTGTAAATTGGTATCTGTGTTCAAACACAGAAAATGCTGGAGAAACTCAGCATGTCTGGTAGAATCTGTGGAGAGAAAAACAGAGTTAATGCTTTGAGTCCAGTATGACTTAAGATCAGAAGCCCGTTTCTCTGTGAATCTGTAAATCATAGTTTCATATTGGATTGAAACATTAACTCTGTTTCTCTCTCCACAGATTCTACCAGACATGCTGAGTTTCTCCAGCATTTTCTATGTTTGTTTCAGATTTCCAGCATCTGCAGCATTTTGCTTTCATATAACTGTATCTGCGCTATTCTGTGACAAACAAACAGTAAGATATAATTGATTACCAATGCACATCTTTTCCCAAGGAGAAATGCCCCAGTGAAAGAACTCTACCTTCAGCTATCACCTCTTCTGTAGTCATTGAGATGAGGTCAGCCAGGTGGGCCTCATAGAATATGTGTTCCCTGATTGGGGTCTTTAACCTGGCCCAATAAAACCTTGGCTGACAGATATAAACAGGAGCGTCAGAGGTTCTGTTCAGTCTGACAGCTGGCTCTGAGGAAGCTGAACCAGTGTCAAGTACTATGCACGTGTAAATAAAGAGTGACTTGGTGATGGGATACCAGCCTCTGTGCAGTTATTTCAGCAGCAACAAGAGAAAAAAAAATACTCTTGAAGAAATTTGCTTGCAACAGTCATCTTTAAGTTTGGGTAAGTATTCCTGACATCATTCCATTATCATAGAACCCCAATAGTTTGGAAGCAGGCCATTTGGCCCATCAAGTCTACATTGACCCTCTGAGGAACTTCCCACCCAGTCCTACCCCTCTACCCTATCCCTATAACCCTGCATATCCCATAACTAATCCACTTTATCTACACATCCCTGGAACTATGGGCAATTTAGCATGGCCAATCAACCTAACCTGCACATCTTTGGACCGTGGGAGGTAACTGGAGCACCCAGAGGAAACCCACGCAGACACGAGGAGAATATGCAAACTCTTTACAGACAGTCGGCTGAGGACGGAAATGAACTTGTGTCTCTGGCACCGTGAGACAGCAGTGCTAACCATTCTTCAGGAAAATTGACTCGTTCAATCCTGCTGTTGAAGAATGGGCCCAGTATGTGGAAAGAATGTGTTATTTTTTCTGGGCAAATGACATTGAAGCAGATGAAAAGCAATGAGTAATTCTCCAGACAGCTTATATATCCGCAGTTTTTTCAGTTATTAGGAGCCAAACTTTTCCTGAGGCACCAGATACAAAAATCTTTCAAGAATTGATGGATTTGGTTAAGGAATATTATGACCCCAAGCCTTTTCTAATTCTGAGATGCTATCAGTTTTACTCGGCAGTTCGAGAATTAAGGGAAACCGTTTCAGGATTTTTGACGAGGTTAAGATGACTGACAGAGGCATGTGACTTTGGTTTAACCTTTAATAAGATGCTGAGAGACCATTTGGTATGTGGAATTAATGATGTAGCCATGCAAAAGTGCCCAGTAGCTGAAGCCCAACTGGACCTCAAACAGACACTTCAAGCAGCTTTGTCATCAGAAAATGTGGCATGCAGAGCATATGAGTTACAAGGTATGACAATGGAAGTGGATACCCTCACCAGGTTGATGGAGCTTGGGTGACATCACTTGAGTGAAGGCAATTGCATAGCCTCACTCAGGACATATCCTGAACAGAGGGACCCTAGGTCAGTCCACAGCAAAACCCCAAAACAAAGCCAAGCCTCAGCCAAATGGTTAACATTTTCTTCAGGATCTGGGCTGGCAAGCTGTCAGTATGCAGACCTGAGACAGCAAAAGGGTCCTGAGACATACAAAGTTCGGGTAGGTGAGGCAGTCCTGAACAAGCATATGGACCACGTGAAAGCCACAAACTCGCAAAAAGCGCAGGAGCAAAACACACCCAGCCCCTTAGAGCAGCTGGAAAAGCTGTTGTAACCCGTGGGTTCTCTTTCTCTGTCTAACATTGAGTTGCTAGTCCTGTCCCCAACCACAGAGTCTGAGATGGATACAGTGGATGTTGCAATCTCAACACCTTTACTGCCTGAAGAAGAGGATGAATTTCTTCCGAGACGCTCTGGGTGTAAGAGGTGGGCCACAGTCTGGCACATGCCAGCCGCATCAGTGGCTCACTCAGAGGAACGAAACCCAGTACGAAATTGACATCAGAGAGGCTACTCCATAAAGAACAGGCCTACATCCCTGTAGTTAGAGGGGAAAAGATGTTGTGACCATAATAAGGTCAGCCAGGTGGAAAATGAATTCCTTGATTAGGGCTGTTAACCTGGTCCAATCAGGGAGCCCTGGCTGACAGATACAAACAGGAGTGACAGAGGTTCTGCTCACTCTGAGAGCTGGCTCTGAGGAAGCTGGCCCACTGTCAAGTACTATACATGTGTAAATAAAGGGTGACCTGGGGACAGGATGTGGGCCTCTGGAGTTGTTTCACCTTCCTCCTACAATTTACAAGCTTTCAAAATCAATACTTCAAAAAAATTGCATATTTTGATGTAATTTAGATTTCTGTTTGTTAATACCACCTTTGATTGACTTGTTGATACAAATCATAGATTAGATAAAGACTGTTTTCACAAAGCAGATGCACTAAAAATAAAATACTTTCCCACCAATCCTCAGTCCTGAAAAAAAATCAGTCATTGGACTTGAAAGATTAACTGTTTCTTTCTCTTCAGATGCTGCCATTAGCACTAAGTTTCAACAGCACCTTCTATTTTAATTTCACTATAAGTAGCACTTGTGTGGTTTATAAACACCAGCTCAGACTAGTTGAGTTGAGTGGTCTGTTTCAGTGGTGGAATTCTTTAACATGTTTGTTAGTTGCAGGGGCCTGGAAAAGTGAATTATCCAGTCATTTATTTGCTTAATTGATTGTGGTTGGAAATGCACAAGTTAGATGAGAAGGTTGTATCAGAGATAAAAGGTACTGCAGATGCTGGAGAATCCGAGATAACAAGCATGGGGCTGGATGAACACAGCAGGTCAAGCAGCATCATAGGAGCAGGAAAACTTGACGTTTCGGGCCTAAACCCTTCATCAGAAA
>JAHRHZ010000083.1:2737081-2747763 GCA_024137785.1 Ginglymostoma cirratum
CCCCCCCCCCCCCCCCCCCCCCCCGGTCACTGGCTAATGCTTCATCTCACTGCCCAGTTTTCTGAATCCCCTCACCTCCCGGGGTCTCGGACCCTTAAGTGACCCAGGTCACTGGATTCCTTCCCCACCGCTCCAGCTATCATCCATTTTGCTGGATCGCCTCACTGCCTGGGTTAACAGATCAGACTTTACTGGGTTGCTGGAAAACTGGGATGCCTGGGTCGCTCGATAACCTCCTTCAGGCTGCCCAGGTCACTGGATATCTTGCCCATCACCCCCACCTCCTGGGTTGCTGGACAGACACACTGATGCATACCTTGTCTGGGTTGCTGGATGCGTTTGCTGCCTATGTCATTAGCCACCTCTGCATCTCACTGCCTGGGTCACTAGGTCATTCTTCACATCAACCCCTAGACTCCCCCACTGCCCAGATCACTGGATTTCCCCCCCCCCCCCAACCCACCACCTCTCCAGCTGCCCAGGTTGCTGGATCCCTTCACCTCATCCCTACACCCTGCCATGTCACCAGCCTGGCTACCCATTCCAGTAGATCACTATTTGCCTGCACGCTTATGCCTCTGGATTGGTGTTCCCCACTTGCCCGTCAGTCATTTTGTCATACATACACATGGGTTCAGTTTCCCTCACTGCTTCATGTATTTGACACCTTTGCGTAAAGTCCATAATCGTGCAAGTTACAATGCAGTACATTCCACTGAGAGCTGGTAATTAATTGGCATTTCTAGTTGTCTTTTCTAAGTAATGAACAGTTGCAAATGTTAAAGTGTGTGGAGAGTAATTCCAATTTGTTACTTGTTTCAGTCTGGCCCTTTGTTAAGAAAGCATGTATTTATATTAAAATTTAAAAATTGATAACGTTTGCCCAATGTTCCCTTACCTGATATGTTGCAAAAGGGCATTTTGAATGATGGAACTTATTCAGTGTGCTTTTTAATGCACATTGTGTAATAAATGTATTATTTTTACCTATATTCTATTAAATCACAATTAGGGTGTGAGTAATAAAGGCTAATCAAGGTTGTCACCATTAGCCAGTAGAAATGCAAGTACTTCTGAATGTTATTGAACTCTTATGGTTTGTATTAGGTGTCTATCAGCAATGGTTCATTGCCTCTTTTAGCCAGAAGGTTGAGAGTTCAAGTCACATGCCAGGATTTAAGCAAATCGGTCTAAGTTGACCCTCTGGTGCAGAAATGAGGAAGGTCCTGTAGGATGTGTGGTGCCATTTTTTTGCATGAGACATTATGTCTAAGGGTGAATATGCTTGGTCAAGTAGATGTAGTTTAAAGAAGAACAGGAGTGTTATTCTTGGTGCGTAGACCAATACAGCATTACAAATCAGATTATTTTTTCATTGTAGCTTTGCTGTTTGTGGGAGTTTGCAATATGTGAATTCGCTGCCACATTTCATATGTTACGGTAGTCGTACACTTAAAAAGTACTTAATTTGGCTGGAAAGTGTTTTGGAACATCTGGTGGGCTTGAAAAGTGTAATAGAACAATAACTCTGTTTCTTTTGGTGTCCCTTCAATCGTGTCATTTTAATCATGGGTTTTTCACTCTGCCTTTTGAATACATCCATATGCAAACGGGTGTTTCCTTAGAACACAGCTGTTGATATAGTAATAAAGCTTCTTTGAAGGTCTAAGAGACAAAGAACTTTTCTGATGGTAGAATTAAAATTTTTAGCATTGTTTCTAATCCATTGTGCTTTTGTTAGCCCTTTATCCACTGTAATTCAATTCTTTTTGATTGAATCATTTTAATAGTTTCCTCTCGTGTTTATCCATTTTCCCTTATTAATGTTCCTGTTGACCTGGCTTCAGAACTCACATTGTGGGCATTGCATTCATATTGCAAAAACTTTTTTTTTGTCTTTGAGTGTAACTGTTCTGCCATACCCTGTAGTAATTTCAGCTGAGTTAGACCCTAGCTAAATCCATTACACAGTCAATCAACTCTTACAGATTTTTTTTTTTTTTTGAAACAACCTGTACAGAGTGTTATTATGCACCTCTGGAACAGGAGGTACTTGAACACAGACCTTCTAGCTCAAAGGGAGGGACACAATCATTGTGCCACAAAAGACAGCCACACCATCTGCTGTTATATATTTATACTGTTTGCCTGATTAGTGGATTTATGTTTGACATTTGGACTTGATTCTTAATTGGCCAAACCAAGTATTAAGTAGTATTTAAATATTTTAATTGAAAGAAATATTTATTAATAGGCATTCATTTTCTGGCCTACAGAGACCACATTATACAAGTGAAGATTATAACAAGCACTGTATAATAAATATCATAAGTTGAAACTCACCCTTGAGTGTTTTACTGGGGGGGAAAAAAATGTTTGTCTTCAAGTACTTGATCATTGTGCTTTATTTTTAAAAAATATCAGGGGGATAGAATAGACACTTAAGATTACTATTTCTCAAACTTGTGCCATATTATAAAAAAAAATTGCAGATGCTGTGCCATATTATACCCAGTTTTAGAAGGAAGGCGTAACAATACACTTTAGCGGATGAAACTAGTAAAGTGTATAATAGGGACCCAAGACATGTAGTACACTTGAATTTCCAAATGGCATTTGATAAGATGCTTTGTAAAAGATTAATACGCAAGATACACAGCCTCACCAATCCGAAAATAAATCAAAAGGCAGGAAATTTGAGTAAGCGTGGGTCCGTAGGCCACCTGAGGATACGAGAACTATGCGTGGTCAAACTGTTTTCCATCTGTGTTAATAAAATTGCCTTTAATCCAAAAAACAAACATGGATGTGGCGATTATTATGTTAGCATACAAAACAGATTGTTTCCTCTTCATGAACCAAACAGCATAAGTAAATGCAACATTTTTGGCAGACTGTAACTGGTGGAGTTTTGCAAGTGCTGGATTGCTATTTACAATCTGTCTTAATGACGCAGATGGAGAGATCAAGAAAAATGTGTTTATTAACAATGCAGACTAAGTCAGAGTTAAGCTGTGAGGAGAACCAGAAGACTGCCAAGAAATATAACTAAACTAAGACAGTGGATAACAAGGTGGTGGACAGAGTATCATGTGGGTCAGTGTCAGATTGTTCACCTTTGGTAGTAATAACAGGAAAACAGAATATTCTTAAATGTGTGTAACCTTTTGATGTTCAGAGAGACTTGGAAATCAGTCATGATTATATTGAATGGTGGAGCAGGCTCTCGTGGTTGTGTGTACTCTTGTTTCTTGTGTGTTCTTATTTCTGATGCCAAACTGCCCAAATGAAAAGTGCAGTAATTTTGTAACTGCTTCACTGTCAAAGATACTGATGTTCATATGAGAGTTTTGATTGCAGCTATACCTGATTGTTGAGGTGCCTGTAAAATATCACATGACATTATTTGAAGAAAGACACGGAGGATTTGGTGTCGTGACCAACATGAAGCTTTGATATATGCTGGTGAAAAAACTTTAACAGCTGTCATTTTATTTAGAGTTTCATGTTAGCTTGAAGTTAGTGGGTTTGTTGGAATTCCTGACTATGGTACAGATTGATTGATTAATCTCATTGAGTCCAGAAAGTTTTGTAATTGGATAAAGGTCATTTGTTTCTTTTTTACTGGGGGATAATTTACTTTTCTCCCAAGGGCTGTAATTTCATGCTGTCATACATATACACATAGGTAATCCTTTGATCCTGTTTCTGAATGTCTAGTCTTCATATTTGAAAACCCTAAATAGTATTGAATAATTTGATTACAAAAGAATAAACTTTCATAATAAGTACCTGATCCTATTTTGCCCAATACACACTTTCATCCAGATTTTCTAGATGTCGGTCAAGAATAGGAGTTTTCTTTTCCTCATCAAAGACTGAGCCTAATTGTAGTAATCTCCTAGGCTAGATGAACCAAGAATAAAATATTTTGTATGTGTTTTAAAGCCAAAAATAATTAGAAATAGAATCATTATAACTGAAAAAAAATTCCATGTTTACCTCTCAAATTTGAAGTTCTTTTGAGTTAGATATGGTAATGAAGGAAATCAACTTGTTACCCAAATAAAATCATTTGTGGTATTTAAATAGTTTATTTTACTGCCTGGGTAATTTGTGAAGAAATATTTCCTACTCTCTTTTGACTGACTATAAATAAGAAATCTGAGGCATGTTTTCTTTGTAAGCGCAATTGTCAAGCATTCTTACTTAGGATTATCTTCTCTTTTTTTTTTGTAGCCTTGAAGATGTATTTAATTGACTTTTAATTCAGGTAATTGCCAACTGTGAGTCTCTTTTAGGGAAAATAGAACTTTTTTTCAGAATAGTATTAATACATTAGTGCTTGTTTTCTTGCACATTGTATTTTCCTAGTATATATTATCATTGAGGCAGTACCTACTTTTGGATACTTTGGAGATGCTTCTAAAGACTCATTTGAAGGAGAGGAATCTAAATGTATGTGCACTGTCTTTTGAGCTGAAAACAATTGGGTTTCTTTCCCTCCTTTCTTCCTGCCTCCTGCACCACACTCCTCTTGTATGACTGCATTTTTTTGGTCAAAGTCAACAGGACCACATCCAGATGTCTGATTCTGTATGGGAGGTTGTTCGCATGACTTGATTGTCTTTTGATGATGTTGCCTGAAGTACTTTCAATAAATGGAACAATTTTATTACCAGGTCTGAATAACTTTAGTTCCAGCAATTAATTTGTTTTATACCTTTTTACTGTCCTTCTGGACCAGCAATTCTGAAATTCTATGAAATCTGTTATAGCAGCAGCAATCAAAGTTTATGTATGATAGATAGAAAGAAATTTATAGTACCTTTGTAATAACAGAATTTCCTAAAGTGCTTTACAGTTAAATAATTTAAGTGTTTTCGCAGTTGTAATGAAGAAAATATGGCAGCCAATTTGAACAGAACAAACTCACATTTTGCATCCAAACATGTATCTACACCATTTCTAGACCATGGTTTTCAGCTTACATGGTTAACTTTGCCCCTGGCTGAGCTCCTCTGCTAATTCTGCTGCCGTTCTACATTTAGACACGATTATTCCAATGGACTTCAGCTTGCCCATTTTTTTTCAGGGAAGGCAATGGCCTAGTGGTATTAATGCAGGACTGTTAATCCAGAAACCCAGGTAATATTCTGGGGACCCAGGTTTGAATCCCACCACGGCAGATGATGGAATTTGAATTCAATAAATATCTGGAATTAAGAATCTAATGATGACCATGAATCCATTGTCGATTGTTGGAAAAATCTGTTTGGTTCACTAATGTCCGTTAGGAAAGGAGACTGCTATCCTTACCTGGTCTAGCCTACATGTGATTTCAGACCCACAGCAATTGACTATTAACTGTCCTCTAGGCAATTAGGGATGGGCAATAAATCTGCCCAGTGGAACAGTGATTCGGTGGAGATGAGTTCAGTCTTCCCTTTGTCAGCAACATCCTCAAGTTTTTAAAAAAATCGTCTGTAACCAAGTTGACACAAGTCACTGCCTGTACCATCTTATTTTATTTTTGCATTTGTGGCTGTTGGCTTTCCTGGCAAAGTCGGCATTGTTACCCATCCCTGATTACGTTTAACTGAGTAGCTTGCTAGGCCGTTTCAGAGAACAGTTCCAATAGGGTCTCATGTAAGCCAATCCTGCCAAGAATGGTGGATTTCCTTCCCTCAAATAAGTTAGTGAACCGGATGGGTTCTTAATGACAATCAATGATCGTTTCATCATTACCATTACTGAAATTAGCTTTCAACTTCCGGTTTTATTAATCAAATTTAATTCCACCAGCTGCAGTGATGGGAGTTGAACACCGATTGCCATAGAATTAGCCTAAACCTCTAGGTTACTAGTCCAGTGATCACTATGCCATCATCTCCGACAGCCAGTCCTATTCACCTATCACCTTTTGTGCTTGCTCACCTACATTTGGTTCCTAGTCAAGTAGTGTCTCGATTTTAAAAATTCTTGTCTTTGTTTTCAAATCTGTCCATGGCCTTGTCCCTTTATATCTCTGCAATCTGTTCCAGCCCTGTGAGATAACTGCCAGCTCTAGCTTGCTGAACATCCTTGATTTAATTGCTCTAATTTTGGCTATGCTTTCAACAGTCTAGGCCATTAAATTTAGCATTCCCTTCCTCACTTTCTTCCTTTGAGACTCTTGTTAATGTTCTGTCTTTGATTTCATTATTTGGCTCTTGAAATGAAAGACCAGAAGGTATTTGTTAAGTACAAGGAAAATTCCAGGCAGCCATTAGCTTGTGCCCTAATATAATCATACATTGTTCAGTGTTTAATTTTGCTTTTTACCTGTGAAGCACGTGGAGGTGTTTTATCTGTATGTGTTGTTATTCATCATCTACATACAGTGTCAAAACGAGAAAGACAACAAAAGGAAAATTCCAGACAGCCATCAACTTATTAAGAAAATTTGGATGATTTAACCAGAAATAACAAAATAGATCAATACTGTTTCCTTTGTGACGCACACTTTTGTCCTGCCCAAATGTTTTATGCCTTTTTTTCTCTAGACTGTGTTGAATAACCTTAATTTGCACTCGTGTGATCAGATATGTTTTGAGGACTAACACATCCAGCCTCTTATCTGTGGTTTATAATTGCTTTTCTATGTGGTAAGAGGAACAGAGGTTTGGTGGAGATGAGTTCATTCTTCTGTTTGTTTTTAAGTTCTGATTTTTAATATAACTGCTGTTCTTCCCACATTCATCTTGACCATTAAACGTGTGAAGTTTATAGAATTTTTGTGGTCTGCAAGATCAAGTCCATCTGTTTAGATGTTCTAATATCCACTTCTTTTCATTATTCCCTCCTCTCCCCATACTAGTGCACTGCCATCATTGTAGCATTACCCACTGATTTAGTCCTGAATGAAACATGTTTCCTGCAGATGCCCTGTTTGATCCCTGCATTCTTGACTCCCTTAAGTTAATTTTTCTTCATCTTAAAATTCAGATATAGTTTGTAGCTCCCCATCCTCTCAGTCTGTCTCTCTCCCGGCCACCCCCCACTCCCATCCAAACCGGTCTCCTCCAAAAGAAATGAGTCTCTCTGTCGTATCCAGATGTGGTTTTATTTCTGACTTTAAAGTATTAACATGTATCACTGGGAGTCAAGTTTATGTCATCATTCCTTTGCATCACTTCAATCCAGGTTTTAGCATTTGGACCACCAAGGTTAAAGTCACAAATGCATTGTTTGGATTATGATCTCTAAAAATTGAATGTAAAGCTTTCATCTCTGTTTTAGTTAAAAGCTAAGTTCATTTCCATGCATTCTAAAAAGTTTCTTTCTGAAGAAAATCTATCTTTTTCCTGTTTTTTTGAAGGTTATGGTAATTGAAAACAAGTTTCAAACTTGAAACTTTGAGATGGGTTCATTGGGAAAAAAAGCTAGTTTGTATGAGTTTTGTATCCTTGGAATTAATCCATGCTTAATTAGATTATTTGTTCTGTTCACATTCCAGGAACTCAAATAATTAGACAGCATCATGATGTGAAGACTGTCATAATGGATTTAAACTGTAAACTTAGAGCAACTTATTTTTACTCTTGGTTGATAAATTACATTTATGTGTGCTTTGATTATAAATGAAAAATACCCATGTCATGTACTTTGCTTCTGTTGATCACCAGAAAGTTTTCTTTGTCAGTTCTATTGTGCTCACTTTTCATGTACTGGAGATTAATTCATCCTCCTAACAATAGCAACCGTTGTTGACTACGTGCGCTTTCATATGAGAGATCAATTTCGGGGTGATCAGTAACATGCACTTAAGAATTTGGAGTTCTGTGCAAGTTGCCGTATGTGTAGCAATGAGATGAAATGTGCTTGCTATCAGGGATTCTAATGTTGCATGCACAACTCGTTCAAATCTAAAACAAGGAAGTTGCTGGTGAAACTCAGCAGGTCTGATAGTATCTGTAGAGAAAAACAAAGTTAACATTTCAAGTTCAATGACCCTTCTTCAGAACAGACAGTTCTGTAGAAGAATGACTGGACTTAACTCTGTGTTGTCTCTATAGGTGCTGCCAGAACTGCTAAGTTTCTCCAACAATTTGTTTTTGTTCGTTTCAGACTTCTAGCATCCGTAATTATTTGTAAAATGAGAAACAAGAACATATAAATATTTGTGGCTACATGTAAACAACAGTTAAGGTGTTGCATTTGTTTTAGCCTCGTTGAGCGCTTGGATTTAAAGCTCCAACTTGCCACAGTTAAAAGCTTGATATTAAATGAGTTATTGGAGACTGGATAGGTGTGAACTTCTTCTTTTAAAAAAAAAAATCAGTCTTTGGAAAAGTGCTGGAATTCATTATAGAATAAGTCATCTTAATGAAAATGAACATAACATGATGTGAACAGGGACCTATGGCTTTACAAAGGGACATATTGTGACAAATGTATTAGAATTCTTTTGTGGATGTACCTGGAAGGGTAGATAAAGGGAAGCCAGTTGATGTGGTATACTTGGATTTCCAAAAAAAAATGATAATGTGGCATGCAAAATGGTTGTATGCAAGATGAAAGTTCTTTGAGTTTGAGGTAATATGTTAGCAGGGAGAGAGGATTAGTTAATGGACAGGAAACAGAGGGATAAATGGGGCATTTTCATGTTGGCAGACTGTCTAGCAGAATGTTGTAAGGATCAATGCCAAGGCCGAAGGATTTTGCGGTCTATGTTATTGACTTAGATGAAGACACAGTGAAATGTATGAGGGAGGCTGTGGTGTAGTGGTGGTAATGGCACTGGATTAGTAATTCCAGGACCCTGGACTAAACTTCAGTGAGACATGGGTTTAAATCCCCCTATAGCAGATGGTGAAATTTAATAAATTAATGAATTTAATAAAAACCTGGAATTATAAGCTAGCCTAAGGATGACCATGTATCCACTATCAATTTTGAGGGGGGGAAAAAGAACCCATCTGGTTCATAATCTTCTGTAGGGAAGGAAATCTGCCATTCTTACCTGCTTTGGCCTAAACGTAACTCCAGATGCAGAGTAATATGGTTGACTGTCTTCTAGGAAATAAGGAATGGACAATAAATGCTGACCTAGGCAGCGATGCCCTCATTCCATGAACAGTGTTTTTAAAAAGCTTGATCATACAGAACTATTTGAGAATACAAGCTGTGAGGAGAATATGAAAGGGTTGCAAAGAAATACAGACAGGTTGAGTGAGTGGGCGGTCAGATTGAAGTACACTCGGGAAGTGATGGTATTCACACTAAGTATAGAAAAGCAGAATATCTCTTAAAATGTGTGAAACCTGTAAATGTTGATGTTCAGAGACGTGTACTTGTACAAAGAATACAAAGTAAACATAGATGAAAACAGTTAAGGAAGCAAATGGCAAGCTGGATTTTTTTTTGGAAGGTGTATGGAGTTCATAAATTTAAAAAAAAAAGTTGTTACACTTGGGTGGGGCTTTGCTGAAACTACCTCTTGAATACTGTCTGCAATTTTAGTCTCCATATTTGAGGAGATATATACTTACTAAGGGTTGGTTAGATCATTTGGTTGGATATGTGGTCTGAGATGCTGATAGTGCCAACTGCGTAGGTGCAATTTCCGTGCTGGGTGAGGTTACCGTGAAAGACTCTCCATCTTAACCTGTTTCCTTGCCTGAGACATGGTGACCTTCGGGTTAAACCTCTACCAGTCGTCCCTCTCTCTGAGGGTGCAGCCCTGTTGCCCTCTGGCACTGTGACAACTTTACCTTTACCTTTTACTTACATTGAAGGTGAAGATTCATTTGGATTGGTCCTTGGGATGAGAAGGTTGACCAATGATGAGAGGCTGGGTAAAATGGTCTTATTTCCTCTGGAGTTTAGAAGAATGAAAGAGGATCTCAGTGAAACATTTATGTGGCGGCCTGACAGATAGAATAATAGAGTCATACTCTCATACAGCATGGAAATGGACCCTTCAATCCAGCTAATCCACGCCAAACATGTTCCCAAACTAAATTAGCCCTGTCTGTGTTTGGGCCATATTCCTCCAAACTTTCCATTTCATGTACTTATTCAAATGTCTTAAATGTTGTAACTGTACTTGCATCCACAATTTCCTCTGGCAGTTCATTCCATACATTAACAACTCTGAGTAAAGAAAGTTGCCCCTCATGTCCTCCTGAAAATCTTTCTCCTCTTATCTTCAAAATATGCCCTCTGGTTTTGAACCCCCCCACCCTAGGGAAAAGACCCTTGCTATTCACCTTATCTGTGCCTCCTCATGATCTTATAAATCTCTATAGGGTCATCCCTCAGTGCCCACACTCCAGTGAAAAATGTCCCAGTCTGTCCAACCTCTTCTTATAACTCAAACCCTCCAATACCAGCAACGTTCAAGTAAATCTTTTCTGAAACCTCTCCAATTTAATAATATCGTTTCTATAACAGAATTGCGCAGTGTTCCAGAAGAGGCCTCACCAAGGTCCTGTACATCATAAACATGACTTCCCAATTTCTGTAAACAAAGTGAAAACCAAAAGAACTCGGATGCTGTAGATCAGGAACAAAATCAGAAGTTGTTGGAAAAGCTCAGCAGGTCTTGCAGCATCTATGAAAAAAATGTCAGAGTTAATGTTTCAGGTTGGGGAACAGAGAACAGAGAACAGAGAACAGAGAACAGAGAACAGAGAACA
>JAHRHZ010000083.1:2747773-2785312 GCA_024137785.1 Ginglymostoma cirratum
GAGAACAGAGAACAGAGAACAGAGAACAGAGAACAGAGAACAGAGAAGAACAGGCCCTTCGGCCCTCGATGTTGTGCCGACCTGTGAACTAATCTAAGTCCATCCCCTACACTGTCCCATCATCATCCATATGCTTATCCAAGGACTGTTTAAATGCCCCTAATGTGGCTGAGTTAACAACATTGGCAGGCAGGGCATTCCACGCCCTTACCACTCTGAGTAAAGAACCTGCCTCTGACATCTGTCGTAAATCTATCACCCCTCAATTTGCAGCTATGCCCCCTCGTACTAGACGACGTCATCATCCTAGGAAAAAGACTCTCACTGTCCACCCTATCTAATCCTCTGATCATTTTGTATGTCTCTATTAAATCCCCTCTTAGCCTTCTTCTCTCCAATGAGAACAGAGCCAAGTCCCTCAGCCTTTCCTCATAAGACCTTCGCTCCAGACCATGCAACATCCTGGTAAATCTCCTCTGCACCTTTTCCACTGCTTCCACATCCTTCCTGTAATGGGGTGACCAGAACTGTATGCAATATTCCAAGTGAGGCCGCACTAACATTTTGTACAGTTGCAGCATGACGTCACGGCTCCGGAACTCAATCCCTCTACCAATGAAACCTAACACACCGTATGCCTTCTTAACAGCACTATCAACCTGGGTGGCAACTTTCAGGGATCTACATACCTGGACACCAAGATCCCTCTGCACATCGACACTACCAAGAATCTTTCCATTGACCCAGTATTCTGCCTTCCTATTATTCTTCCCAAAGTGAATCACCTCACATTTATCTGCATTGAACTCCATTTGCCACCTTTCAGCCCAATTCTGCAGTTTATCCAAGTCTCCCTGCAACCTGCAACATTCTTCCACACTGTCCACCACTCCACTGACTTTAGTGTCATCTGCAAACTTACTAACCCATCCACCTATGTCTGTGTCCAAGTCATTTATAAAAATGACAAACAGCAGTGGTCCCAAAACAGATCCTTGTGGCACACCACTAGTGACCGGACTCCAGGCTGAATATTTTCCATCAACCACCACTCGTTGGCTTCTTTCAGAAAGCCAGTTTCTAATCCAAACTGCTAAATCTCCCTCAATACCCATGCCTCCGCATTTTCTCCAATAGCCTACCATGTGGAACCTTATCAAAGGCTTTACTGAAGTCCATGTACACCACGTCAACTGCCCTACCCTCATCCAAGTGCTTGGTCACCTTCTCAAAAAACTGAGGTTTGTGAGACACGACCTGCCCTTGATGAATCCATATTGACTATCTCCACAGACCCTTCCACAGAACCTGTCATAACCTCCCTGAACAGATTGGTTTAAAAAAAATTGTCACTTTGTTTCCCCTGCCCCACAAAGTAAAATTAAGGCAAGCGTTTAATTTGTGCGGAGTATTCAGTGTGGAATTTGTATGGTGTTCAAGTATTAGAATCTGCTGAAACAGTACATTTTCAATTTGGTTTCAGTGTTTTAACATAACTTGCTTAAGTTGAAATAAAATTGGATGTTGATGAGGTGTCTAGTCAGGGATTATTTTTTTTTTTCCTATTTATTTTGTGGGGTGTGGACCTCGCTGGCTGACCAACATTTCTTGCCCGTCCCTAGTTGCCCTTGAGATGGTGGTAGTGAGCTGCCTCCTTGAACCGCTGCAGTCCACCTGCAGTAGGTAGACCTACAGTGCCATTAAGGAGGGAATTCTGGGGTTTTCACCCAGCGACAGAGAAGAAACGGTGATATATTTCCAAGTCAGAATGGTGAGTGGCTTGGAGGGAAGCTGGGAGGAGGTGGTGTTCCCATATGTCTGCTGCCTGTGTTCTTCTAGATGGAAGTGGTTGTGGGTTTGGAAGGCGGTGTTTGAGAATCTTAGGTGAATTTCTGTGGTGCTTCTTGTAGATTGTACACTGCTGCTACTGAGCATTGGCGGTGGAGGGAGTGAATACTTATGGATGTAGTGCCAGTCAAGTGGGCTGCTTTGTTTTGGATGGTGTCAAGCTCCTTGAGTGTTGTTGGAGCTGCACTCATCCAGGCAAGTGGGGAGTATTCCATCACACTCCTGACTTGTGCCTTGTAGATTAGGGACAAGCTTTCAGGAGTCAGGAGGGGAGTTACTCGCCACAGTATTCCTAGCTTCTGACTTCCTCTTGTAGCCACTGAGTTTGTGGTGAGTCCAGTTGAGTTTCTAGTGGATCATAACCTCCAGGATGTTAATATTGGGGGATTCAGCGATGGTAACACAATTCAATTGAATGTCAAGGGGTGGTGGTTAGATTGTCTCCTATTGGTGATGGTCATAGCCTGGCAATTGTGTGGCGCGAATGTCACTTGCCACTTGTCAGCCCAAGCCTGGATATTGTCCAGATCTTGTTGCATTTGAACACGGACTGCTTCAGTATCTGAAGATTCATGAATGGTGCTGAACGTTGTGCAATCATTGGTGAACATCCCCACTTCTGACCCTTTTGATGGAGGGAAGGTCATTGATAAAGAAGCGGAAGATGGTTGGGCCAAGGACACTACTCTGTGGAACTCTTGCAGTCTGAACTGAGGTGACTGACCTCCTACAACCACGATCACCTTCCTATGTGTGAGGTATGACTCCAACCACTGGAGCGTTTGCCCCCTGATACCCATTGACTCCAGTTTTGCTAGGGCTCCTTGATGCCACACTCGTTCAAATGCAGCCTTGATATCAAGGTCTGTCACTCTCACCTCACCCCTGGAATTAAGCTCTTTTGACCATGTGTGAATCAAGGCTGTAATGAGGTCAGGAGCTGAGTGGCCCTGGTGGATCCCAAACTGGGTATCACTGAGCAGGTTGATGTAATGTCATCAACATAGCACTTGATTTACTGATGATTGAAAGTAGACTAATAGGTGGTAATTGGTCAGGTTGGATTTGTCCTGCTTTTTGTGTACAAGACATACTTGGGCAATTTTCCACATTGCTGGGTAGATACCAATGTTGTAACTGTACTGGAACAGCTTGGCTCAGCGAGTGGCAAGTTCTGGAGCACAAGTCTTCAGTACTATTGCCAGAACGTTGTCAGGCCCGTAGCCTTTGCTGTATCCAGTGTTTCCAGACACTTCTTGATATCAAATTGTCTGAAGACTGGTATCTGTAACAGTGGGGACCACTGGCCGAGGCCAAGATGGATCACTCACTTGGCACTTCTGGCTAAAGATTGCTGTGAGTGCTTCAGCTTTATCTTTTGCACTGATCTGCTGGGCTCTTCCATCATTGAGGGTGGGGATATTTGTGGAGCCTTCTCCTCCATTGTGGGATCGCTTAGCTCTTTTTATCACTTGCTGCTTATGCTGTTTGGCATGCAAGTAATTCTTTTTGGTGGCTTCACCAGGTTGGTACCTCTACTTCAGGTATGCCTGATGCTGCTCCTGGCATGCCCTCCTGCACTGTCCATTGAACCAAGGTTGATCCCCTGGGATATGCCAGGCCATGAGGTTACAGATTGTGCTGGAGTACAGTTCTGCTGCTGATGGCCCACAGTGCCTCAATCTCTCAATCTGTGCTGTTGATGGCCTGTAATTTAGCTTGATTAAACAAATATGTGGCTGGAGCCCTAGGCTGCACAGTTTTATTACACTCCATCTCCTTTTCCCACACATTAAGTTCATGATGTGCCTTTTCAGAAAAACACTAAAATATTCAAGTGAATGTATCCTGCATAATTTGAGCCTACTAACAGATGTATACTTTTGTGGAAACTGTAGAGTGGTGATAATGCTATTGGACTAATGATGTAGTGGCCTAGAACAAATATGTTTTAGGGATGTGGGTTCAAGTCCTACTTTGGCAGCTGGTAAGAATTAAATATATTAACAGATTTGGAATTAAAAGCTAGTCTCAGTGATAGTGACCATACCATCTGTTATTGCTTGTTGTAAAACTCGTCTGGTTCCCGAATGTCCATCAAGGCAGGAAATCTGACATTCTTTCATGAACTAAACTACATATGATTCCGGACTCTCAGAAATATGGTTGTCTCATGACAGTTGTCTGAAATAACCTACCAAGCCATTCATTTGGAAGGCAGTTAGGAACCTGCAATGAATTCAGACTTTGTCTGCGTGCCCACATCCTGTGGGGGAGAAAAACTTGCTGCCAGTCACTTGGAAGCATGTTTCCTTATCCTTCCTTGATTGAGTAGAAGTGTAAAGTTGATTTCAGGTTAGAGAAGAACCACAAATGGAAAGGTGAAAGATTTTAAAAGGAGAGAATGGGGGATTTCAAGACTACTAGGGGGCACATTTTTAAAGTGTGAGGAGAGAGATTTTAAAAAAGACAGGAGGAAAAGCTTTTTTAGAGTGCTTAGTATGTGGAATGAACTTCCTGAGGAAATGGTGGATGCAGGTACAATTGCAATGTTCAAAAGCCGTTTGGATAGATGCGTGAATAGGAAAGGTTTAGAAGGATATGAGCCAGGTGCAGGCAGATGGGACTAGTTCAGTTTGGGATTATTTTTGGCATGGACTGGTTGAACCATAGGGTCTGTTTCTGTACTGTATGACTGACTTTTTGACTCTATGACAGCCTTTGAACATTTGGAATATCAAGTTGACATTTATTTTTGTGACCACAGGTACAACTTTTACTCTAACTGATCAGTATTTGAACTGATAATGGTGGGTTTATAGTATAGGACTTTAGTATTCTTTGAAAAAAGGCACATTTTGTCAAGACCCCTCATCTTACACTCATCGAGACATTTCACAAGAATGTGTATTCGTGTGGTAAGTCAACTTTTATACTAAGTGAGAGGAGAATGCTGACTGGCAAGTGGACTCTACTGGAGGTCCTGTTGTGGAGTATGCACCCGTTAATGCTGATTAACAGTCTTTATTTAAATTGTAAACGAGGTAGATTCCCTCTGATCAGGGAATTTTCAGTGAAATGAACTAGTGAATGGCTGTAAACCATTTTAGAAGCTTTGAAATATAGAAAATAGGAGCAAGTGTAGACCTTTTGGCCCTTTGAGCCTGCTTTGCCATTCAATCGGATCACAGCTCATCATTTAATTCAGTTCCCAGTTCCTACTTTCTTCCCATATTGTTGATTCCTTTACTTCTAAGAACTACATCTACGTCTTTTGGCCTCACCAGTTTCCCATAGCAGACAATTCCTCAGGTTCACCACTCTCCCTTTTGAAGAAATTCCTCCTCATCTCAGTTCTAAAAGGCCTATTCCCTATCCTTTGTTTGTGACCTCTAATTCTGGACCCCAGGTTTTGTTCAAATGATACAAGTGCAGTGCATGTACATGTACATGTTCTTTATATTTGTAAAGAACAGAGCCCTGTGTATTAGTGTATGTAGTTTCCAGTACGCACAAGAATAGCCATACAGCCAATGACAAAGCCCTAATTCAGCATGTTCAGAAAAACAGTCAAGCTGGTATGCTAGCTCTAAGACATGCCTGGACATGTCTCACAGGAGTGCCGAGTAGGCAGATCTGACCACAGAGTTACGAAGACAGGCTGACAATAGAAGAAGCAACTAACAAAAGAGATCATTGCAAGAGAAGATCATGTCTCCCCAGCTAGCTAAAGAGGAGATAATTGCAAACCAAGCTCATGTCTTAATAAAAATTGAATGATGGCTGCCTTGTCCTGCCGATGGTCGGCAGCTTATGGTTGACTCAAGCCTGTTTTCCAGTCAAAACACGTAAAAACACTCAGATAGTAGAAACTGCCGATGCTGAAGTCTGAGATAAGAAGGTGTGGAGCTGGATGAACACAGCAGGCCGAGCAGGAAAGCTGATGTTTCGGGTCTAGACCCTTCTTCTGAAGACCCAAAACGTCAGCTTTCCTGCTCCTCTGATGCTGCTTGGCCTACTGTGTTCATCCAGCTCTACACCTTGTTACCTCCAGATTCTCCAACATCTGCAGTTCCAACGAGCTCTGAAACAGTTAATAACCTTTTTTTTTATACTGCAGATCAGCATATGATTATATTCAGTGTCAGTGTTTTTGAGGTTCAACTTAGACTGCATCGATGGATCTAGTAATAAAGTTGAAATTATGATTGAGTTTCTCATGTGTTTCTGGCTACATTAATGGCCACTATTGGAAATAGAGTTTCTCCAATCAATGCAAATGCGCCACTGTGAGCATGGTTGCCAATCTTAAATTGGTTGTCAGCCTAATTCATAACACCCATTTCACTTTTTGATGTTTATCCTCCTCTGATGCCGCCTGGCCTGCTGAGTTCCTCCAGCTCCAAACTGTTGTCTCTGACTCCAGCATCTTCAGTTCTTGCTTTCTCTCACCCATGTTACTTTGTCTGCTCAAACAAGCAAGGTACTGAACATACCCAACTAGCCAACAATTTTAAAGCTGTCAGTACAGTGTTTAACATTAGATATGATTCTGCAAATGGACCACATTGGCTGGCTAACCCTGAATATGTGAGAAATTAAGAAGATAACCATTTTAATCTGACTTGCACTGTGGCGCACTCGTGTCTACTGGAAACTGTATATTAGTGTTCTTTGCAGATGGACATATGAGTACATGCACCGTATCTGTTTCAACTCAACCAACTAGTTGACAGCCATTTGTTATTTCATTTCTCAAAGCAGTGGTCTGTCTTGTCAGGGTCAACCTACCTAGTTTAAAATGTAAATAAAACGTTAATGCATCTATTCTCCATGGCAATACTCCTACCAATCAGAGCCCACTTGCCCACCAATCGTTGTTCTCTCGTGCAGTAGAAATATTGGTTTTCCTCGGTTCTATTTTTGTGAAATATCCTGATGAGTGCAAGATGAAAAGCTTCAATTTTTTTTCAGCAACAATTTGATAATGATATTTGTTAATAGTTACTGATTGCTGTTCTGTCAGCTTGGTTTTAATTTTCCTGCTGCTGCTTTTATCCTCTTCCGATTTTAATCCCATTTCTATTGTGTCGCTGTTCAGTATAACTCAAAAAAGTAGTTTCCAGAACTCTACATATCCTTTACTTGTGCCCATTCTTGAAAACATTGGCCTAATTTTGACTGGTATACTGCATCATTTCATTGAATTTGAATTGAAAAATTTGTTAGTCAAACTTTTAAAGTATTTGCATCTTTCTGAATCTTTTGAAATGTTATACAATTCATTGTCTTGAATGTTCTTTATTTTGTGGTTGATGTCACTTAAAGGTTTTTGTGTGTGAATAAAAACATTTAAAGTGAGCACTGCTGGCTGACCAGCATTTATCACCCTTGAAGATGAGCCACCATTTGAACCATCTGTTCATTTGATGTAGGTACACCTACAGTGCTGCTAGGGAGTTCTAGGATTTTGTCGCAATGATAGTGAATGAATGACAATGTAATTCCATGTCAGAATGATAAATGGATGGAGGAGAATGTGCACTATAGTTTTCCACTGTGTATGACATGATGAATCGATAACAAAGCTGGTCACTGAGAACTGGAGGAAAAAAACTCCTCTGGTTGAAGTCATAGCACACAGGAAGATAGTTGTGGTTGTTGGAGGTCAGTTGTCTGTGCAGGAGTTCCTCAGGGTAGTGTTCTAGGCCGAACCATCATCTTTTATCTGTCCACCGTCTTGAGGTCAGATGTGGAGATATTTGCTGATGATTGCACAGTACTTAGCATCATATGCAAATCCTTGGATACTGAATCAGTCCATGTCCACATGCAGCAATATCCTGGGCAAATGTCCAGTTTGGGGCTGACAACTGGTAAGTAACATTCATGTAATGCAAGTGCCAGGCAAAAACCATCTCCAAAAGGGAGGATCTAACCATTGTCCCTTTACACTTTGTCATTCCTGTCATCAAAATTATCAACATCTTTGGGATTACCATTTTTCAGGAACTCAAGACTATCCACATAAATACTATGGTTACAAGTGCAAGCCAGAAGCTAGGAACTTGCAGTGATCAGTTCACCTAGGGACTCCCCAGAGTTGGTCGATGATCTACAAAGCACAAGTGACCAGTTTGATGATGTACTCCCCATGTGGCTGAAAGAGTACAGCTCTAACAACAGTCAAGAAGGTTGCCACCATCCAGGACAGTGCAACCCATTTGATTAGCACCAAGTCCTCACTTCACCACTGGCACTCACTAGCAGCAGTATGTAGCATCTAGAAGATGCTTTGCAAAAATTCATCAGGGTTCCTTAGATAGCACCTTCCAAACTCATGACCACTTCCATCTAGAAGGGCAAGGACAGCAGCTACATTGGATCACCATAATCTGCAAGTTCCCCTCCAAACCATTCACTATCCTAACTTCAAAATATACAACCACTCCTTTGTCACTGGGTCAAACTTACTGGAAGTCTCTTCCTAACAGAATTGAGCTAATACTTATATCAAATGGTCTGCAGCATTCAAGAAGACAGCTCTGCACCACAAGCTCAAGAGGAACTAGGAATGGGAAATAAATGTTGTTCCAACTAGTGATGCAGATTTTTAAAGAAGTCTTTTGCGTATGAGCACTGACTGCTTCAGAGGTGCTGCAAATGGTACTGAATATTGTGTAATCATCATTGAATGTAAGGTCATTGAAGCAACTGAAGATGGTTGCGCTTATGATGATTCTGAAGATGACCTAAAGTGATGTTCTGGGACTGAGGCATTAACCGCCAATAACTGCATCCATCTCCCTTTGTGTTAGGCATGACTCCTACTGCAGAAGAGTATCCTGCTCCCTTGCCATCTCATTGACTTCAATTTTTTTAGGAGTGCTTAATACCACTCTTGGACAGATACTGCCTTGCTGGTAAGGCATTCATACTCGGTTCATCTCTGGAGTTCGGCTGTTTTCATGTTTGAGCCAAGGATGCAATGAAGTCAGGAGCTGAGTGGCCCTGATGATACCAGAGGCTGAACATAATGAGCAGGTTATTGCCAATTAAGTGCTGCAGTCGTGCTGTTTGTGACCCTTTGTATCACTAGTGAGAAGACTGATAAGCAGGTCATTGGGTTGGATCCGTCCTGCTTCCTGGGGATAGGTCATCCCTGAGCAATTTTCATGATTGACATTGGTGTTATAGCTGTACTGGAGCAGCTTGGCTAGGAGCGCAGCTAGGTCCGGAGTCATATCAAGCAACAGCTAAAGATACTAAATATTATGTACAGTGAATAATTAACTGTCAGAAGACTGGCATCTGTGATGCTGAGGACTTCAAGAGGAAACCAGGATAGAGCTGAAGTTGGTTGCAAGCTCTTCAGTCTTTTGCATTGATATGCTGTGCTGCCCCATCATTGAGAATAAGGATATTTGTGGAGCCTTCTCCTCTTGTTTATCTTTCTACCACTGATGATACTGGATTTGAAAGAACTGCAGAGTTTGCATCCAGCCCATTGTTTATTGGGTCACTTAGCTCTGTCTGTTGCATGCTGCTGTTTGGCATCCAAATTATCCTGTGTAGCTTTATCAAGTTGATGTCTCACTTTTAAGTACACTTGATGCTCTCCTGTCATTCCCTCCTACACCTTTCATTGAACCATAAATATATTATCCCACATATCCCAAATTATTCGAATGTAGAGCTGTGATTCTAAAACATATTAAAAGATTTTCTTTCTAGTCTGCTGAATTAATTTTTTTTGGCATTTGGACAAAACATGCTATTTGTGTCTTGGGCTGTTTGCCTCTGCTTACTTTATTTTTTGAATTTTCACATGTAAATGTGATTAATGACTACAAAGTTAAGATTTTCAAATTGTGACCCACCTTGAAAATGACTCAAGAGCTCTTGCGCAGTGGTAGTGCCCTTACTGTGAACCAGAAGGTGTAGATTTGAACCCCAGCTACAACATAAGTGAGTCATAACATTCCAACAGGTTGATTTTTTTTTTCAAGAAAACTTGAAAATTCCTCCTTCTCCTTGCTGATCTGGAGTACTTTAGCTAACCAGACTGTAAATTCTGCCTGTCTAAATTTAATTGGCAGCTGTGCTGCTTGCAACTGTAAGCTTTTACCAGGAAGCTACTTACAAAAGAGAAGTACAGCATAGGAACTGGCCTGTTGGCACTTCAAACCGGTGGTGATCATCATGCCCTAACTAAACTTAAAAAGAAAAACAAACCTCCTGCCCTTATTCAGTCTGTATCTCTCTCTTCTCTCCTAATTCATGTAACCATCCGGATGCCTCCTAAATATCGCCAACATGCCTTTTCCACCACCAGTTCTGGCAATGCGTTCCAGGCTCCTACCTCTCTGTGAAAAACTTCTCTCTCACATCTCCCTTAAACTTTCCCCCTTTCACCTTGAACCTGTGTCCCCTTATTATTGAAACTTCAACCCTGGGACAAAGCTTCTGACTATCCAGCCTATCTCTGCCCCTCATAATTTTGTAGATCTGTATCCGGTCTTTTCTCAGCCAACATCTTTCCAGTGAAAACAATTGTAAGTCTTTTTAACCTTTCCTTATAGCCAATGCCCTTGAGAGTGGGCAAAATCCTGGTGAACTTTCCTGCACCTCTCCAAAATTTCCATGTCCTTCTGGTAGAGTGGTGACCAAAACTGCATGCAATACTCCAAATGCAGCCTAACATTGGTTTTATGTAGCTGCAACATGGTTTGCCAACTCTGGTACTCTATGCCCTGGCCAATGAAGGCAAGCATGCCATATGCCTCCTTGAACACACTGAAACTTGGATGTGATAAGTTATGCTGCTGTAAATTCATCGGTAGTGTGACAAGCGTTTGGTTGATCAAAGTTATAAAGAGCCACTCAGAGTGAGGTAATTTACAGTCACAATGTGAAAAAGTGCATGCAGCTGAAGCTTAGAGTGGCTTACTTTTACCTTGACAATAGACCATGAGTAAAATTGTGAACTGTCTTCAACTACATTGAAACAAACTATTTGTTCTAATAAACACAAATGTAGTTGGCAAATGGTTACTGTTTTATAGTTTTTCCATTAAGTTCCTTGAAAATGACCAAAGCTTTGTTTAACTGACATGTGGAACTGATCTGACTATATTAATTTTTTAACTGCTTTCTCCACAGCTCAAGTTTCTACAATGTACAAGTGATTGCTAGTACTGTTTGTAATTACAAATTACTTTACTGTATCCCATTAAAAACTTATGAGCAAATGAGAATCTGAGACTTTTAACTACAGCAGAACTGTGCTATTAAAATATACAGTGCTTCTAATTTTGTAGAAAGACTGTTGCCATTCACAGAACAGAAGAATAATCAGAATAGAACTTTATTTGTTTGATGTGTAGTTGTATTTGTCAGTTGGTTGTGGTTTACTTCTGTCCCTGGTATCCCTTTCATTACTTTATTGCTCTCCACTCTCCTTGTTTTGCACCAGTCAGTTTTAAACTAGTCAATTCATTCTTCTAAATAAAAAGCAAAATACTGCAAATGCAGAAGAGTCATACCACACTTGAAACGTTAACTCTCTTGCTCTCCCACAAATGCTGAGTTTCTCCAGCAATCTTTAATTTTGAACTCTTTCTTAAGATTTATGATTTTATTGTCACATGTATTTTATAGTGAGCAAAACAGTAAAATACAGTGAAAAGCTTTTCCACTGTTGCCACAATGTGGCACCATTTTGAATAGTTTTAAGAATAATGAAAAAAGAAAGGTATGGTTTAAGGAAAGTCTACCGGTCCTGAGCTAGCTTATCAGTGACACCTGCGTCACCATCCCTCCTCCACTGCCTCACCACCATCTACACTGGACCAACCAATGTTGAAGTCGCCATTCTTCAGGTGCCATTGTTCACTGCTGGGCCAATTCTCCTCCATTAATACCTTGCTGCCTGCGTTGGACCTGCTGATGTTTATATAGCATTTCTTGCCACTGGGCCCACCTTGATAATGTCGCTGTTTTGTACTTCCGCCGTTATTTCGCTGCTGCCAGCACTGGACCCAACAAACGACAAAGTCGCCAATTCTCGGGCACCATTTTTCACCATTGGGCCTACATTGCCACAGTCGCCTCTGTTGTGTAGCAGCTGCTGATTCCGATGCCAGGTCCTGTGCTCACCCCAGAAAAGTAAATAGGGGCCCACTTGCTGCTCCCATGAGGTCTGAGCTGGGCCCACTTGCCACTCCCACAAGGACTGTGCTGCACCCACTCATTATTGCCATGAGGTCTGCGCTGGGATTTCTTCTTGCTGCTGATGGTAAGTAAAGGAAAGAAAAAAGAAAAGCGTTTGGAGCAGATGCACACTATCATCTTCTATATCATATGGTAGAGTATGTAAATAGTGGCCCTATTTCTTCACTGTATAAGACCAAATCTACCAAACAATAGATTTTTGTACCATCTAATGAAATGTTTAATACTAATGTAAATAATGTATTATAATGTAAAGCAATGAAAATTGAACACTTTTTAAGACCAAACATGTATCTGCAGTTCATCAAAACTTAAGTCTGTGTTTTTAGTTGAGGAGTAGTAGTTTAACTTGCTAACCTGAGGAGAGATTTTGCCCTAAAGTGTTTTTTAAATGTACATAGAGTTTGGTTACAGATCAACCCTAGTCTCATTGAATGAGGGACAGGCTCAAGGGAACAAATGACCTACAAGTACCTAATGCATTTCCACTTAAAAGGATCAAAATGTGTATCTGTATTGTGGCTGAGTTAGAACCTATCCTTGTGTATGGAAAAAAAGAAAGACGATTTAAAATTGAGAGAATATTGAAAGCATGAACTAAGGTATTTTTAACGCCTCAATAACAGGGCAACTGAGTTACTATATTATATTACCGTAATTAGCAGTTCTCACTGGTTCTATTGTACTGTTCTAAAATATCCTATTGCTACAGTCCTGGAGATGCTTCCTGCAAGACTAGATTCATTGCTGCTTTTCAGGAAGACCTTGTTTCAAAATCTTTTATGGTAAAAGTTCAGTAATTTTCTGAGACTCAATCTGGATGAAGATGCATGTACAGGAATAGAGACTTATATCTTTAGCGATTTAGCATTGCTTGTGAGTATGTTGAAATGTTTCATATTCCAGGTGGTGCTCTCCTGTTTTTTTTCTAAAAGAACTTAAATACATTTGAGAAAAATTTTGACTTCTTCAACATTACTTGGTAATTTGATATATTTCCACTTGTGGGAGCTTAATATGTGAAAATGGCTTATTTTCCTGTATGCAATTACAAGATTGTTTTGTAGTAGCAACTGTGCCGCTAATGCCATATTGAGAATTGTTGCCAGTTTGAAAATCCATGTTGCCTTGTCCTACCCAAAAAAACTTGTAATTCTTTTAATTTTGTGGAAGTTCATTTTGTGGTTATGTTACTGGA
This sequence comes from Ginglymostoma cirratum, assembly GCA_024137785.1. Taxonomy (NCBI): domain Eukaryota; kingdom Metazoa; phylum Chordata; class Chondrichthyes; order Orectolobiformes; family Ginglymostomatidae; genus Ginglymostoma; species Ginglymostoma cirratum. The sequence goes on from JAHRHZ010000083.1 coordinate 2,761,053, forward strand.
CTACTAATTCAGAAGCTTGGACTAATGACCTGGAGATGAGTTCAAATCCCAGTTTGGTAGCTGGTGAATTTATGTTGTTAACTGAATAAATCTAAAATTAAAAGCTTAGTGTGTCAATAATATGATCATTGAGCTACCAGAAAGCCTTTCTGGCTCACTAATGTTCTTCTGTGAAGATAACCTATGGTCCTTACCTAGATGACTTGTATAATTCAAGATCCAGAGTAATGTAACTAATTCTTAACTACTGTGAAATTGGCCTAGCAAGCCATTCAGATGCATCGTGATTACTCTTGGTGAGAATGACCACACATAGCTCTTGTTTAGATACCTCCTCACCTGCATCTGGGACACAAACCACACCCTCCACCTCTTTGGTAACTTAAAGTTCCCCAGCACTTCAGCTTGACTATGGATGTTCAATCCTGATACACGTTCATACCCTACAAGGATGGTCTACAGCCCTCAGTTATTTCCTCTCCAGCAGACCCATCCAGTGCCCTCCCACCAATACCCTCCTCCACCTCGCCGAACTAGTCCTCACCCTCGCTAACTTTTTTCCTTCAATTCTTCCCACTTTCTCCAAATCCAGGGGGTTGCCATGGGCACTCGTGTGGGACCCAGCTACGCCTGCCAGTTTGTCGATTATGTTGAACAGTCCCTCTTCAGTACGTACACCAGTACTGTTCCCCAATTCTTCCACCATTATATGAATGACTGCATCAGTGCTGCATCCTGCACCCAGGCTGAACTGAAGCAGTTCATCAACTTCGTTAACAATTTCCACCCTGCCTTCAAATTCACTTGGTCTATCTTAGACACTACCACCACCCCACCACCTTGACCTCTCCGTTTCCATTTCTGGCGACAGTTTATGGGCTGACATTTACTATAAACCCACAGATTCCCGATAGCTACCTAGGCTACACCATCTCTGGGAACCACCTAGAAACCGATATCCATTTCAAGCCCACCACCTCCCACTCACCTTTCTGCAAAAAATGCCATCCCCTATTCCCAATTCCTTCACCTCCGTCGCATCTGCTCCCAGGATGAGGCATTCCACTCCTGTACATCTCAGATGTCCTTGTTTTTCAAGGACCGCAACTCCATTTGCCGCCCCCCCCAAGTGGTCGAAAATGCCCTCAACCGTGTCTACTGCCTTTCCCGCAACTCATCGCTCACACCCCCTCCCCGCAATAACAACCAAAATAGAATTACCCTCATCCTCATGTACCACCCCACCAACCTCCGGATCCAACGCATCAGCCTCCGACACTTCCGCCAAAGACATTTTTCCCTCCCCACCCTTATCTGCTTTCCAGAGGGACCACTCTCTCCGGGACTCCCTTGTCCGCTGCAAACTCTTCTCCAGCCCCACCACACCCGGCACTTTTCCCTGCAACTGCAGGAAGTGCTACACCTGCCCCTGCACCTCTCCCCTCACCCCCATCCCAGGCCCCAAGCAGATGTTCACCTGCATGTCTGCTAATGTGGTGTACTGCATCCGCTGTTCCTGTTGTGGCCTCCTCTACATCGGGGAAACCAAGCAGAGGCTTGGGGACTGCTTTGCAGAGCACCAACGCTCGGTTCGCACTAAACAACTGCACCTCCCAGTCGCGAACCATTTCAACTCCCCCTCCCATTCATCAGACGACATGTCCATCCTGGGCCTCCTGCAGTGCCACAATGATGCCACCCGAAGGTTGCAGGAACAGCAACTCAAATTCCACTTGGGAACCCTGCAGCCCAGTGGTATCAATGTGGACTTCAGAAGCTTCAAAATCTCCCCTCCCCCGACCGCATCCCAAAACCAGCCCAGCTCGACCCTTCCTCCCACCTCAAGCCCCACCCCCATCTCCTACCTACTAACCTCATCCCGCCCCCTTGACCTATCTGTCCTCCCTGGACTGACCTAACTCCCCACCTACACTCACCTTTACTGGCTCCATCCCCGCCTCTTTGACCTGTCTATCTCCTCTCCACCTATCTTGTCCTCTATCCATCTATCCGCCTCCCCCATTTCTGAAGAAGGGTCTAGGCCCGAAACGTCAGCCTTCCTGCTCCTCTGATGCTGCTTGGCCTGCTGTGTTCATCCAGCTCTACACCTTGCCATCTCCCAACCTGTATCCTGTAAAAACTGTCCCGTTTTCCCAATTCTTCCGTCTCTGTCACAGCTGCTCTGATGAGATGTTCCACTCCCGAGCATCCTGGATGCCCACCTTATTCAAACAGCACTCTTCACCAACCGCCTCCCCCTGTCATCCAGACAGCCTTCCGTTGTGTCTCCTCCATTCCCTGTCCTACAGCTCTTAACCACCAACCCCCCTCCCCCCACACTTAAAGATAGGGTGCCCCTTGTCCTCAGTTTACACCCCACCAGCCTTCGCGTCCAACATATCATACTCAACACTTCTGCCAACTCCAAATAGACCTCACAACCCAGAACATCTTCCACTCCCCACCACTCTCTGCCTTCCACAAGGACCATTCTCTTCACCACTCCTTTAGTTTATGCCACTCTCCCCACGAACCACTCCGACCTTCCCCTGTAAACATAAAAGGTGCACCATGCCCGCACACGACCTCCCTCCCCTCTATTCATGGCCCTAAACAGCCTTCCAAGTGAGACAGAGCTTCACCCCCAACCTAGTCTATTGCATCCAGTGCTCCTGATGTGGTCTTGTGGATGTCGGTGAGACCAAATGTAGACTAGGTGACCGTTTCACCCAGTAATTCTACTTGACCTATCATGGCCAACCAAACTTTCCAGTCACTGCCCATTTCAACTCCCCGCCCCACTCCCCCTCCTCCATCATCTGGCTCCTCCAGTGTCGCAGTGACTTGGAACGTAGATTTGAAGAACAACGCCTTACCTTCCACCTGGGCATCCTATAGCCAGGTGGACTCAACATTGAGTTCTCCAATTTCAAATAACCTACCCATCCATCCCCTGCCTCCCTTTCCAGCCCCACCTCCTCCCTTCAATTCCACCTTATGACCCTCCCTTCTAGCTACCAACCAGATTCCTCCCTGCCATCATGCAGCCAGGTCACACCTACCACCAATGTCTATCTATCACCACCGTTCTGCCTTTGCTCCTTTTTTTTCCCCCCCCCCCCACCCCACCTTTTATCTGCAGCACCCCTTACCCCCACATCCAGCCCGAAAAAAGGGTAATACCCAAAATATTGACTGACCCTTTCCTCCAGATGCTGCTTGGCCTGCTGTGTTCTTCTAGACTCCTGTTTGTCTACCTTGGATTCCAGCATCTGCAGTTTTTTTTTAATCTCTAACCTCCATCATGTTGTGCATGTCCTCCATTGTATTATGTGGCACCAACGTTCTGTCAAATGGGACTGATTCAGAATAGATTTTGCCAACAGCAGAAAAATTGTATTCCACCATAACTTGTAACTTTGTGGTCTGGCAAATTTCTTATCTGCCATTACCATCATACCAATGAAACAATTTTGTTTTGAGTTGTGGAGAGATAGAGTAACGTACATACCAACCCAGTGATGTGAAAGTACAAGACATGCACAAGACCATGTGCATGTTAAACAGTGGAATAGCATCTTATAGAAAGAGCTCAGTAATCTCGACCAAAATATAAGATCACAGACCAGCAGGCTTGGAGCATCCAGTTAACAATAATAGTGGACAACTGGTGGGAGGAAGAGCTTCCATGAACGGTCCTGTCCTCAGTATTGATGGACTCTGTTATGTGAATGTGAAAGACAAGACTGAAATATTTTTAACTTCTTCATCCAGAAGGGCTGAACTGTTAATCCATCTATGCCTCCTGTTAAGAACAAAAATGTCACAAATGCCAGACTTCAGCCAATTTGTTCACTGTACGTGATCGTAAGAAATTGCTGAGTGCTTTGAATGCAACAAAGACCACAGCCCTGAGAAGATCTCAAGCTCCAGAAGTCGCTGAACTTATGACAAAGCTGTTGAAGTAAACCTACGTTATTGGCATTTAACTGACAAAGTGGAACTTGGGTGTGAGTGCAGAGTGAGAGAGAATGTGGAATCATACCTAGCATAAAGTCATCTCTGCTCCAAGTCATTATCCTGAAGAATTCCTGCAAATCCCCAATTTTATTTAATCCTCCAGCTGTAGTCATGCCTTTAGTTACCTGGGTCTTGAGCTGTGCGATTCCCTCCTGACCCATTATCATTCTCCCCTTAAATCTTCCTTAAGACCTGCCTTTCGCCATCTACTTGAATGTTAACTTATATTACTGTCTAATTTTGCTTTATTAACTTCCTGGGGAGAGCCTTGTGACATTATATCTTAAAATTTATAAATTTTTTAAAGTAGAAACTTGAAGCTGTTGCATTAAGGTACTGTATGGTTTTGCTTTGGGCCAACTTCTTCCTATTTAATACAAGTGTCCTTGAGCATAGCCAAATATGTTTTTATGCAAGTGGTTTAACTTGCCGCTTCTAAGGCAATGTTTGGCCATAGTTGTTTCTGTAAACAATTACTGGTCATCTTGTGTTGCTGCCTCATGTTGATCAATTAATTGCCACTCTGAATATCCACCCAATAGCCTGTGTCTCTCTGTGGATGTTACCTGGCCTGCTAAGTATTTCTAGCTTTTTGTCTTTACCTAGAATTGGCTGTTTGAATTCTCAAGTTGCTTCAACAATTAATTGCCACTCTGCTGCTCCTTTTGCATGCATCAAAAGGACTCAGTTTCTGACAAAAGATTCTGATTAGGGTTCCTTCAAAAATGCGGAGGCGTACTTTTATTCTGACAGGTCCTTCGTTACCTAAAGTAGTTGTAGAAAGGTAAACCAAGCACCCTTTTTCCACAGCAGTCAGTTGCCATATTCTGTAATTTCAAGGTATCAGCCCTTCAACAGCTCCTTGCACTAAGTGCATAAGGTAATTGTGAAGTTGAGTGCCAAGGTGCAAGATGGTAAGGGTGCCAGAGAGACAGACAGGTCAGGGTCTAGGGTATGTGAAGTAATTTGGCATCAGTTGAGTACTTGCTCAGGAGTTAGTTTAGATATTTAATAGTCTGTAAGATTTCCTTAGTAGGGAAGATCAACACCATCAAGACAAAGTGGATGAATCTACACTTCCTCTCTACTCCCCACCACCATCACAAAAAATGTAGCCATTGGTGCATTATGGCTACAGTGTGTATCAATTATAAAATACACTGCAGCAACTTCAATAGTACCTCTCAAAGCAGGTGACTCTTCTGCCTAGAAGAAAAAGAGCAGCAGATGCATGGAAATACCACCAACTGCAAGATTCGATCTAAGTCAAGGGGCCTCCAATATGTCCACCTTCTTCCAACTGAGGATTCCCGGCTACCATGGTTGACAAGATCCTTAGTCGTGTCCGACACCACATCTCCTGCACTTTTGCCCTCACCCCTTCTTCTCTTTCCTCCCACAATAGTGATAGGGTCCCTTGGCCCTCATTTACCACCCACCGGCATTCACATCTAGAGGATCATCAGCCACCATTTCTGCCACTTCCAGTTGGATGCCATCAACAGACACTTCATCAGTCTACTTCAGGGACTGTTTACTTAGGGACACCTTGGTCCTTCACTCCAACACTTCCCCACACCTCAGTGACTCCTTCCCATACAATCACAGAAGGTGCATCACCTGCCTGTTAACTCTGCTTTCTCTCCACAGATACTGCCAGACCTGAGTTTTTCTACCAATTTCTGTTTGTTTCCAATTTCCAGTATCTACAGTTCTTTGTTTTCTTTCTTGTCCCATCTAAGTCATTCTACTCTGACTTTGAAATATATTGCCCCTCTTTCATTGCTGGGTCAAAATCCACTCAGAACTGAGAGATTACCCACACAACACAGACAGCAGTATTTTAAAAATTATTGCGCACTACCAGTCCAGGATTTGGCATGAATGCTGGCCATGCCAATGAAGCCCACATTCTAAAAGTGAATGTTTAAAATCAGTAGTATAGAGTCAGTGTTGTTGACAATGTTTGTCTTCTGTCAAAGTTTTTCATCTTGCACTCATTGGGACAATTTGCAAGAAAGCCAACATGACATGTTTGAAAGGGAAATGCTGATTTGTTGTTAATTCGACCCTAGTAGAGGTGTTACCATGGATGATGCACCAGATAATACAATTGGAAGCTAATTGCCAGGTTTTGGTTACATTTTAAACCGGGCAAGTTGACTCTAGTCAATGCATTGCTCCGAGAAATGAAGTACAAATGGCTGTCTGATGAAGGGTTTAGGCCCGAAACGTCAAGTTTTCCTGCTCCTATGATGCTGCTTGACCTGCTGTGTTCATCCAGCCCCATGCTTGTTATCTCGGATTCTCCAGCATCTGCAGTACCTTTTATCTCTGATACAAATGGCTGTCACCTGTTTTGTTGAGTCAAAACAGTGCTGTACATGTTCTTGTTTGCATAGAGCAGGGCCATGTGTAATTATATACGTAGCTTCTAATGCATGCAACTGCACCACATTCTGAGCCCGACTGGCAATTGTTTCAGTGTAATTCTTTGTACATTCACGATTATGCAACAAATATTACAGGAACCATACTGAATGTTGGACTGTATTGCGAGTTTTACAAGCACTGCGTGGTACAGTCAGTACCTTGCTTGTTGTGAACAGCTGAAGGTATATGCTCATAGAGTCATACTGCACAGAAACAGGCTCTTTGACCCACAAACACCAAACTACTCTAGTTCCATTTGGCTGCACGTCCATAGCCCAATATGCTCTGGCATTTTAAGTGCTCATCTAGGTACTTCTTAAATGTTGTGCGTGTATCTGCCTCTACCACCTTCAGGCAACACAGTCCACATATCTCCGAGATAGTAGGAACTGCCAATGCTGGAGTCTGAGATAACAAGATGTGGAGCTGGATGAACACAGCAGGCCAGGTAGCATCAGAAGAGCAGGAAAGCTGACGTTTCAGGTCTGGACCCTTTTTCTGAAGAATCCAGCTCCATACCTTTGTTATCTCATTTATCTGTTGTCCTGTGGGTGAAAAAATTCCTTCTCACAGCTCCTCTGAACCACTTGCTCCTCTCCTTAAACTTAAATCCATCTGCCATGGGGAACAGATTCTCACATATATCTCTCATATCAGCCAATTATGAATCTCGTTTGCCACGGATTGCATGGGATCTTCCCTTCTGGGCCAACCTTATGTATCTGCCCGTGCCGCAGAAATCTCCTCCCTTCCTCCTGTAGCAGCCTACGATGCATCTCGAGCCCTGGGAATTTGTGCACCTGTATTCAGTCTATATTTGCCAGATCCTGTGTCACAATACAGACAATTTTGTATAATGTCGCAAGGCTCTCCACAGAAAGTTTATGAAGCAAAATTAGACACAAAGAATATAATTCCCTCCTGACCCGGTGTCATTCTCCCTTTAAATCTTCCTTAAGACCTACCTGTTGGCCATCTACTTGAATGTTAACTTCAGTGCCTCAATGGGGATACAATCTTCTCCAGCAGCCTTGTTATTAAGCTGGTGGATGATCTTCTCTACTTTGCGCAGGGCTAGGGTGTTGCTGAGCTCATGATGTGTAATTTGCTGTGGGATTCATTCAAGGAAGCTTGGATTGATGGCAGAGACCTAGTTGAGGTCTCTGAACTGCTCTCCCAGTGTTGTTTGAGGGCTTCTTTTTATAAGAGTCACTCCCATTCTTGGTCAGCAGTGGGGTGTAGGACGTTGGATGTTTAGTCCATAAGTGGTCTTGACAGCAGAGAAGAAACCATGTATGTTATGGTTGTCAGCCATTTGCTGGGCCTCCAGTGCTTTCTCCACCCACTACCTGTTCTTTGTTAGGTTGTTGGACCTCGGCCTTCAGCTGCCTGCAGGCCTGCCTTTTCTCTTCTGGGTACAGTTGTTGTTTTACACTCAAACTGGATGCGCATGGCATTTCTAACATTTCTTGGATCTCCTGATCAATCTCATCAAACCAGTCTTTGTGTTTCCTGGTTGAGTGACCAGCCGGTTTCCTCAGGAATTGATGATGACATTCTTGAGGGTGGACCAGAGACCACAAGTATCACTAGGTTTGTGGAGGGGAGTTGGATGTATGAGCCTATTTTTTTTATGGATCTTTGAATGCCTCAATGGTGAACTTTTTCTGGCACTGCTTCTGTTGTCTCCACAGCGGCGGGGCAATATTGATATTAATTCTGGCTCGGATCAGGCGATAGTCCGACAATCGTCTGTGAAGAAAAAAATCAGTTCTGAGGAAGGGTCACTGGACCCGAAACGTTGACTCTGATTTTTTTTTTCACAGATGCTGCCAGACCTGAGCTTTTCCGGCAACTTTGTTTTTGTTTCTGATTTACAGCGTCCACCGTTCTTTTGGTTCTTATTGGACTAGTTACAGTTTGAGAAACCTGGTCAGCATGGATGAGTTTGTCCAAAAGGTCTGTTACCGTTCTGTATGACTCTATTTAATATCCTTAGATAAAGGTACTTTCAAATTTGATGCTTTTCAGGAATTAATAGCAGAAAGGGATATTGTAGATTTTAAAGTACAACAAAAGTCTATGATAACAGCTGAATGCTTAATGGCTAAGTTGTAAGTTATATTTTACTGCAAAACCCTTAACAATTCTGTGCTGAAATAATTTCAAAAGCTTAGTAAGAAATAAGGTCTTTCCATTTGCTTTATTTCATTGTTCCTTCCTGATGTACATTGTAAAGCAGAAATATTGATTTTTTTTTTTAAACAGTTCAAATATTATGTGAGGGGAAGGAAATTATCATGACCGTAAGACTTTATATTTGTACACAACATCTAAGAAAGCCAATATTGTGTGTCTCTAAAGGGAGTCCTTTCTAAAAATTAATTTTTGCAACAAGAATTCATTCTTTTTAGTAGTATGCAGGAGATTTATGCATGAATTAGTTTAAAAATAAGTGGTAGGCCATTTAGAACAGAGTTGAGGAAAAAACTTCTTCACCCAAAGTGGTGGATATATGGAATGCTGTACCCCAGAGGGCAGTGGAGGCCAAGTCTCTGGATACTTTCAAGAAAGAGATGGATAGAGCTCTTTTAGATAATGGAATCAAGGGTTATGGGGATAAGGCAGGAACAGGATACTGATCGTGGATGATCAGCCATGATCGTAATGAATAGCGGTGCTGGCTTGAAGGGCCGAATGGCCTACTCCTGCACCTATTGTCTATTGAATTAGTCTTTACATTGATGCTGTGCAATCTGAAGGAAGCCAGAGATAGCAAGAACTGCAGATGCGGGAGTCGGAGTCAACACAGTGTGGAGCTGAAGAAACCCAGCAGGTCAAGCTGCATCATTAGAGGGTCCTGACCCAAAGCGTCGACTTTCTTGTTCCTCTGCTGCCTGACCTGTGTTCGTCCTGCTCCACACTGTGTTAAATCTGAAGGGAGTTTGTGATTGCAAATCGTCCTTCACAGTAGCGTATATGATTTGCGGAGGAGATCTTTGTATTTGCAAATGCATTTTTGCATTTGTTCTAATGAATTCAAGATGAAAAGCTTCAACAACATATCTATTCAGCAATATTCAAGTTCTGTAGTACCAAGTGATTAATTAAGTGAATCTGAGCAAATTTGCAAAAAGAAGAAGAGGATACAATGAGTAAGAAAAATTGAAGAGATGATCGAGGACAGTGACAACATTGGATGTATTCTTGAGAACCAGGGCAAGAATGCTTCAGATCAGAGTCCATAAAATATAGCAAAGAGTAGAGCTTCTGATTGATTTGATGTTTGTTCTCATGGATAAAAGAATGAATCATTGCAGAAAGATTCTTTGCTAAAGTTAAGATTTGAGTTAGAGAACAAATGTAAATCTCTTTTCAACATCCAAGATGGAGGATGGGAAAAATTTGTGGCTGTAAAACCTGCTCCTTTTTTGGGATATTCTAAGTGTTGGAGCTGATTTCCTGTAATTCTGAGAGTAGTAATTACTGTTCTATAAGCTATTGCATTGTTTTGGAACTTGGCAGGGTGGACATCAAAACTTTCAAAAAGGAAGAAGACAGACAAAGGTAGTGACCACTTGGGAAGTGATTCAAATGGGGAAAGAAACCCCCTGCTGCCCATTGATTGCAGTTTTGCTAGGGCTCCTTGATGCTACACTTTGTTGAATCCAGCCTTGATATCAAGGGCTGTCACTGTCACCTCACCTGTGGAATTTAGTTCTTGTGTCCATGTTTGAACCAAGGCTGTAATGAGGTCAGGAGCTGAGCGGCACTGGCGGAACCCAAACTGGGTGTCACTGAGCAGGTTATTGCTGACCAGGCGCTACTTGGTAGCACTGTTGATGAAACCTTCCATCAGTTTACTGATGATTGAGAGTAGACTGATGTAATTGGCTGAGTTGGATGTGTCCAGCTTTTTATATACAGGACGTACCTGGGCAATTTTTCACATTGTCGGGTATGTACCAGTGTTGTAGCTGTACTGGAACAGCTTGGCTAGGGGAGCAGCAAGTTCTGGAGCACAAGTCTTCAGTACTCTTGCTGGAATGTTGTCAGTGACCGTAGCCTTTACAATATCCAGTGCTCCAACTGTTTCTTGAAATCATGTGGAGGTGAATTGAATTGGCTGAAGATTGCTATCTGTAATGCTAGGGACCACTGGAGGAGGCCAAGCTGGATCATCGGCTTGGCACTTCTCGCTGAAGATTGCTGCATATGCTTCAGTCTTATCGTTTGCAATAATGGACTGGGCTCTTGCATCATTGAGGCTGGGGATTTTTTTTTTTTTTTGAGCCTGCTCCAGCAGTGAGTTGTTTAATCGTCTACCACCATTTATGACTGGATGTGGCAGGACTTGGAGCTTAGATTTGATCTGTCGGTTAGGGGATCGTTTAGCTGTGTCTGTCACTTGCTGCTAATGTTATTTGGCATGCAAGTAATCCTGTTTTGGTTCAAATTCCAGAATCTGTTTCAAGTCACTGCCCAGAGATAATTAAAGGTTTTATCAGTGTCTGCCTAACTTTCCAAACTTCAATCAGGCAGAGATACAACAGGTGACATCTCAGGTCAGACACTGAATTGTGGGTGTGAGGCCTCGTTCAGAATCTGTGTCTGAGTTTTCACCTGGAGTCGGGCTGGTTTTATTCTGAAAACAAGCATTTGTAAAGTGCCACACTGACTGTGACTACAAATTGTGTGTCTGTGGTCAAAACAGGACAGTAAAGAAGATTTTACAGATACAGAAGTGCGTCTGTATATCTTCCTTGCTATCCTATTTTGACAGCATGACCTCTCGTACCCTTCCCCTCTCCGCCTCTCTGCCCCTCTCTCTCACACACCCACATACACAAACACGTAAATCTACGGGTTGAATCATTTCATCCAAAATGTTTGTCTATTTGCAGATACATGCAATTTTCAAAAGAACTCAGTTTATAGTCATATTTAGTCAGTATGGCATTGTTAAATTCCTGCTTTTGGGGGGGAAAAAAAACCAGCCTGACTCCAGGTTAAAACTCGGAGACAGATTCTGAACAAGGCCTCGCACCTACAATTCAGTGCCTGATCTGAGATGTCACCTTTTGTGTCTTTGCTTGACTGAAATTTGAAAAGTTAGGCAGGCACTGATAAAACCTTTAATTATCTTGGGCCAGTGACTTGAAATAGGTTCTGGAATTTGCACCTTAATCAGTCGAAACTTGTGTCTCCTTTCTAACAGAGTTCTCCATCAGCCATTTTATGTTTGTCCACTCGCACCAGTTGTATGATCCTTTGCTCTCTCTCCCTATAAACTGTGTCTGCGTGCTTTCTCTCACTGCACCTGACGAAGGAGTGGTGGTTCGAAAGCATGTGATTTCAAATAAACCTGTTGGACCATAACCTGGTGTTGTGATATTTGTCTTCGTCCACCCCAGTCCAGCACTGGCACCTCCACATAATAACAGGTAATGGTAGAATTCCTACATAAGAGATTTTATGGAAAATAGAGTGAATGGAAATCTATTTGACAAAAATAGACAAACTTGCCAATTTGGTTTTAGTAGGAAGATAAATGGTATGGTTAGGTATAATTGAAAATAATACGGATTTTTAAAAAAAAGTTTTTAGTGTTACCTTTTCACAAATTCAGCATTTGGAGCTTTCAAGGTTTGCCTAGCTTATGTTACCCCCCTGTTGGATGTTACTGCAACATGAGCAAATTTAGAATGTGTTCTGACACTGTTTCTAACGCATTGTTGCAATTCCAGCACTCCACTTGTCATTAGTAATAGTACTATTTTGGTTTAGAGTGACTCAGTTACAGGTTAAAAGACAAAGATTCTAAAGATTGGCAGAAATCCACTTGCAGACAAGAACCAAAGTTGAACTTGTATCAGGTGTTTCTTTTGCAAAGATTGTAATTTATTAATTTTTCATTGTTTTTAGATTGTGATACTTACGCAAGACTGCAATGACAAGTCAGAGCAGTAGCCATGCAGAAAGAGCAAATTCAATATCGTCATCACCAAAAGTGCAGGTTCAACGATCCATTTCTCGAGAGACCATCACTATACACTTTTCTGCCTTTGGTAAAGAGGAGGAAGAGGAAGAAGAAGAAGAATTTAAAGATGACGCTATGATTCTTCATGAAGACCGAAGTTTTGTACCAGGACTTGAAGAAAAAGAAAGCACTTGTGAACATGGTGGCCAACTTTTATTGGAGCCTGCTACCTCATCAAATATGTCACCGGCATCGACTTCAGTTACTGATTCCATTTCATCTTCAGCATTAACAATCACCTCGTCGGAACCATTGGAAACATCAGCAATGGTGCCTTCTGCGTCACTTACTAGTAGTGCTACTGCATTGCCATTATTCTCAATGCCAGCTCAACTGTTGGTTTCTACCACTTTGCCTTCAGATGTGAGAACTACAATTTCTGCTTCTACATTTGATTCTGCGCCAAAACTTGTGCAGTCTGTTGTCCCCTCATCTTCGTTGACGAGCGCAAAGCCATTCACGAGTTTAGTTAAATCTCTTTCAACAGAAGTAGAACCAAAAGAACCCACGACCCCTCTAAGGACAAGGCAGTTAATGAAAACACTAGTTAAATCTCTGTCAACAGACACAACAAAACAAGAATCTGAATCTGTCCCATTTAGGACCTCTGATTCTCGAATAAACTTGCATCTGTTCAAACAGTTTACTCAACCTCGTGTCACCAGTGGAGATTCTAAGACTGCACCTTCTTCCCCAATCACCTCACCATCAGAAGGTAGGTCGTTTTTTAAAGTAACAGAAGTGGAGGCAAGAATTGAAGACACTAAAAGACGACTTTCAGAGGTTATTTATGAACCTTTTCAACTTCTAAACAAGATCATTGGTGATGAGACCAGTAGTCTTCGACATAAGGCTTTATCATCCAGTGCAACAGAACTTTCCACTCTTGCAAGTTTAAATGGACATTTGGAAAGCAACAACAACTATAGCATTAAAGAAGAAGAGTATGATTCTGACGGGGACTATTCAACAAAAGATTCAATTCCAAACACACACAGTTCCAAACCAATGAATGAGTCATCAAAAGATGGGGACAGTAAGAACTCTCAAGGGACCACAAAGGAGATTTCGTTGAAGACATCATCTCTAGGTCTAGAAAAATGCTCACTTTCTGTACTTGCTAGCAAAGAAGATGATGAATACTGTGATTTATACCTTGAAGAATTTGAGTTAGAAACTGATGAAGAGATTGTTGTGGATAAAGCTTTAGAACCTCTAGCTGGAGAAGAAGCAGTTGAAAATGAAAGTAAACTATTAAGGCAACATGAAACAGAGTCTGAAGAACAGCAACTTGAAGTTCCATTTAAGACTTTATTGCTCTATGCCATTCTTGTATATTCCTATTTAGTACTCCCTCTGCCAAGTTATTTAAGTGGTTTATTGCTAGGCATTGGCTGTGGATTTATGATAGCAGTTGGTGTCGTTTGGCTGGTGGTTCCAAGAAAGCCGAGGGGCTATGAACAGTCACAGAGAAGGCTTCATTTGGAACATCTAACTACAGAACCTCTGGATATAAAGGAACCAGAAATATACAAGGTTGGAAGATATTTATTTTTGGAATTTGGTTTACATTTAAACATTGTACCGTTAGGTTAAATGACTCTAGCAGGACTAGTGATCTGAAATATTTTGTAAAAGGTTTCTATTTTTAATGTCTATGCAATATGTTCCTTTCCATGTGGGTATATTGCTTACAGGGTCAGATAAGAATATTCTCAAACTGTAATTTTGACTATTTCAGGTGGACTTGAGTGACTTTAAGTTTGCATACACATGAAAATAAAATTTTGAATGGAAGTCAGTGAGCCCAGGAGTTGCGTGTGAGCGAGACTTGTTATAAAGCAGAATATAGGGGATAGAATGAACTCTAGTTAATTCAGTGGAAAATGGGAAAACATTTGTAAATCTTAAAACAGTCAAGTTAGTATAATAAAAGCATGAAACCAGTGTTCACTTGCACAGTAGCTGTTGGGTTTGGGCAGAACTGGGCAGTGCTATGGAAATGTAAGCGTGTTATTGTGATGGAAGCTCACTACTGGGCTAGAAATGTCACAAACGTTGCTAATATTCTGGTTCAGCCTTGTTGGGCGACAGCAATAGCTTTAGTAGTTAGGGTCACAGAGTTTGCAGCAGGAACTGAAAACAATGGTTTTGGCTTGCCGGTACTTTGTCGGAAGATAATTCCGCTGTTCTAGTACTGGATGTCAACTGAATTACAAAATAGAAACAGTGGAGTGTTTGAGAACCTCTGGTGATAAGGCCAGCATATATGTGGAAACTGACATGCTTTTGGATGATGTCATGTTGAGCAGTGTGTGAATGAGATAACAGGAGGGGCTCCTTGGGAGACTCCACAAGTAGTGATATAGGAGCTCACCCAGCCAATTACGGTCAAATCCTGTAAACGAATTTTTTTTAAAAAATTTTAATTGTGGACAAATGCAAGGTTATCCACTTTGGTAGCAACAACAGGAAGGCAGACGAGAAACCAAGTGGTGCAATGAGACTTGGGTGTCCTTATTTACCAGTTGCTGAGAGTAAGGTGAAGAAGGCAAAATGAGAGGATTCATCTACAGGAGCAAGGATATCTTGCTGCATTGTACAGGACCTGCAATGGCAGGACTGATTTTTATGAAGAGAGACAAGGATCGTTTAGGACTGTATTTACTGGAGATTAAAAGAATGAGGGGTGATCTCATAGAAACTTATAAAATTCCTACAAGGACTCAACAAGGTAAAGGCATGGTTGGATGTTCTCAGTGGCTGGGGTGTTCAGAGCCAGGGGGTTGCAGTCTAAGGATATGGGTTAGGTCATTTAGATCTGAGGTGAGGAGAAATTTCTTCTCCCAGAGAGTTGTAACCTGTAGAATTATCTGCATGGAAAGTGGTTGAGGCCAAAAGAAAGAGTACTTTCAAGAAAGAGTTAGATATAGTTCTTAGGGCTAAAGGGATCAAAGGGTACAGTGAACAGGGTACTGAGTTAGATGATCAGCAGTGATCATATTGAATGAGAGAGCAGGCTAGAAGAGCTGAATAGCCTACTTCTCATTTTCTGTGTTTCTATGTAGAATTCATATTTTGCCTTTAATGTGATATGAAGTGGGAGAAATGGTTTTAGTTTCATTTTTAGAGTTGTTCTTATGAGCTTTGTGCTGGGAAGCCGAGAGGTCCATTTGTATGCATGCTGTTTTAATCAGATTTTGCAACCCTTGAAATGAAGCAATCTACATTAGGAGAAGAACAGTGCAGTTGCCAGGTGGCAGGTGTCAGGGGGACACAGATCCAAAAGGGAGTTAGTCAGATTGTGTGCGTGCGGAGGCAGGACTGTTAAAGCTCCTTTTGCAAAATAAACACTGCAAGACTGCTGGAAATTGAGTTTAAGAAACTTATACCTGGTCTGAAGTTTAAGTAATAGTTCAGTTTGCATTTTGTTACAGGTGTCTTAAGGAGAGATATAGCTGAAGAAAAAGCATTTAGTGGAATATGTAGAAATTCATTCCAAATAAGCCAGTTGCAACTTGTCTAGTCTGAGTAAGAAGCCTTGGTGTAGAAGTAGCAATAAATCTTTGTGGGGTTTTGATATTTGTCTAGTGTAATATAGTCTATGATTTTATTCTCTTGATAAATAATCATTTTGTTATACTTGTTAAAAGTATAGAAATTAAGTATCTCAGTCGGGGTAAGGCCAATTTCAATACCAATATCATTAGACAGGATCTAGTATCGACTGGGAGAAGCTACTTGCAGGTAAATGTATATTTGGAAAGTGGGAGTCCTCTAAAGAGTAGTATAGTGAGAATTCAGGGTCGCCGTGTTCCTCTAGGAATGAAGAGCAAGGGCATCAAGTCCAGGGAACCCAGGATGTCAAGGGATATTGAGAGTTTTGTAAAGAAAGTGAAGGAAGCATATGTAAGAAACAGCTCATTTAAAACACAAGGGAGGCAATTCAAAAGTATAGAGAGTACAGAAGATTGTTGGAAAAGGAGATGAGGACAGCATGGAGGGGCCTCAAAACTTATTTGGCAGATAGGGTGAAGGAAAGCCCGAAAGCTTTTTATAAGTAAATTAAGAGTAGGAGGATTACCAGTGAAAGCATGGGACCTATTAGAGTCCAAAGGGCAACCTGTACGTGGACACGGGAGGGGTCTTTAATGAATATTTCTCAACTGTGCTCACAGAAGGAAAAACATTGTAGCTGGGGATTTCGGCTGGGTTGGTGAGATTCTCGAACATGTTAAGATTAGTAAGGAGGGGGTATGACGCGTTTTAATGGGTGGACAGGTGCACAAACTGCATGGACCTGATGAGATGTGTCCCAGGCTGCTATGGGAGGCAAGGAAGAAAATTGATGGGGCACTGGCAGAGATATTTCGTACCTCGTTGGCCACAGGTGAAGTGCCGGATGGCTGGAGGTTAGCTAATGTGTCTTTGTTCAGGAAGGGCGGTAGGGATAGGCTAGGTAATTACAGGCCAGTTAGTTTGACATCAGTGGTAGGAAAAGTATTGGAAAAAATTCTGAAGGACAGGATTATTCAGCACTTGGAAAGGCAGGGATTGAATAGGGATAGTCTGCACCAATTGTTAAAGAGAGATCCTGTCTGACTACTTAACTCGTTTTTTTGAAAAATTGCTAAATATATTGATGAGATTAGTGCGTTTTATGTGGCTTACATGGACTTCAGTAAGGCCTTTGATGAGGTCCCACATGGAAGGCTGGTCTAGAAGGAAAGAGCCTATGGGGTCAAAAGCAATTTCGCAAATTGGAACCAAAATTAACTTGCAACTACGAGGCCAAGAGTGATGTTGGAGGCTTGTTTTTGTGATTGGAAGCCTGTGACCAGAGGTGTAACCACAGGGTTCAGTGCCAGGACCCCTTGCTGTTTGTTATTTACATTAATGACTTGGGTATGAATGTAGAATTAGTAAGTTTGCAGATGACATGAAAATTGATATTGTTGATAATAAGGAGGATGGTCTCTGGTTACAGTCTGATATTGATCAGCTGGTAAATTGGGTGCTCAATGGCATTTGGAGTTGAATCCCGATAAGTGTGAGGTGGTCTATTTTGGGAAATATAATAAGAGAAGGACATAGTGAATGGTAGGTCCTTAGGGAGTACTGAGGAGCAGAGATTCCTTGGTGTACAAGTCCATAGATTACTGAAGTTGTCAGCATAGGTAGACAGAGTGGTGAAGAAGGCATACGGGATGCTTGCCTTTGTTAGCCAGGGTGCAGAATACAGGAGCAAGGAAGCATTATTACAGTAATATAAAACATTGGTTAGGCCACTGATGGAATACTGTATCTGGTTCTGGTCGCCAAAATATGAGAAAGACATGATTATGCTGGAGAGGGTGCAGAGGAGATTCACCAGGATGTTGCCTAGCATGGAAAGTCTCAATTACGAGGAGACACTGCGTAGGCTGGGTTTGTTTACCTTGGAGCACAGAAGGCTGAGGGGGTGATCTGACTGAGATATACATAATCTTGAGAGGTGTAGACAGTGTAGATCATGAGAATCTCTTCCCTAGGGCAGACTTGTCTAAGACCGCAGGGCATTAGTTTAAGGTGATGAATAAGTTGTTTACAGGAGTTATGAGAGAATATTTTTACCCAGAGGGATGTAGACATGTGAAACATCTTGCCTGAGATGGTGATGGAAACAGATACTTTCGCAACATTTAAGAAACATCTGGATGAGTACTTAATTGCCAGGAATAGTAGGATTTGAACCAAGTGCAGGTAAATCGGATTAGTATAGTTTGGTATTTGTTGGTTGGCATAGACGTGGACCGAAGGGCCTGTTTCTGTGCTGTGTCTGTATGACTACACTGGCAGACTTCTGTGAATGCCTGCAGTAACTGACCTCCATAGTTTAAAAAATAAGAAACAAAGTCAGTGTCAATTGAGGCTGGTTTCATTCCAGGATCTGACTTGTCCAGTATTAACACTAGCCGGTATCATAACATAATTGACATGTAAATATTCAATTTAGCAATGAGGGGAGTATTAGGGAGGAAACTTGCAGATTTTATTGCAGATTTAACATTCTCATCTGCTTGGCCTGCTGTGTTCATCCGGCTCTACACCTTGTTATCTCATACAACAGTGTTTCCCTAGATTGATCTTTGATCTTTGGGTTGAGAAGACTTTCCTTTTAAGGCGAAATTGTATAGAGTAGGCCTGTATTGGATTTCAAAAGAATGTGAGGTGTTCATGTCAAGTTTTTACACAGCTAAGGTGGGTGGCTAAGATCCTATTGCTTCTTTCCTAGGCATTTGAAACTAGGGGTCATAGTCTCATCACAAGGGGTCGTTTTAACTGAGAAGGAAAATTTTGTTTGTGTTCAAAGTTGTTTTGAAATTCTCTATCCCTGATGCCTGTGACTGCCCAATTTTCAATGTATTTGAGACCACTATTGAAAGATTCTTGTGCAGTATAGGAATTGGGGAAATGCAAGGATAGAGTCAGAAAGTAGAATTACAGGAGATCTGCCGTGGTCTTTTCAAATGATTAAGTAAGCTCAAGGAGATGCATGACCAATTCTCACTCCTGTTTATTGAGTCAGAGTTTTTTTACTGAATGGAAAGAGGCATCTTGGTCCACGTTGTCCGTAAAATATTCTAAGCCCATTTTCCAGGTGTTGACCCACAGCTTTGTTCTTATAAGAACATAATTAGGCCATTCAGCCCATCAAGGCTGCTCTGCCATTCAGTCATGGCCGATAGGTTCCTCAACCACATTCTCCCCGTAATCCTTGATCCCCTTGATAATCAAGAACTTATTTACCTCAGTCTTAAATGTACTCGATGACCTGGCCTCCACAGCCTTCTGTCGCAGTGAATTCCATAGATTCACCACTCTCTGGCTGAAGAAGTTTCTCTTTATCTCTGTTCTAAAAGGTCTTCCCTTTACCCTAACCCTGTGCCCTCAGGTCCTAGTCTCTCCTACCAATGGAAGCATTTTCCCAACATCCACTCTGTCGAGGCCATTCAGGATTCTGTAAGTTTCAATTAGATCCCCCCTCATCCTTCTAAACTCCAGTGGGTATTGTCCCAGAGTCCTCAAACATTCCTCATGTGTTAAGCTTTCCATTCCTGGGACCATTCTCGTGAACCACCTCGGAACCTGCCCCAGGGCCAGTACATCCTTCCTGAGGTATGGGGCCCAAAACTGCGCACACGATACTCCAAATGTGGCCTGACCAGAGCCTTATAGAGCCTCAGTAGTACATCCCTGCTTTTATATTCAAGTCCTCTCAAAATAAATGCCAACATTGCATTTGCCGTCCTGACTACCGACCCAGCCTGCAAGTTTACCTTGAGAGAATCCTGAACTAGAACTCCCAAGTCTCTTTGCACCTCAGACTTCTGACTTTTCTCCCTATTTAGAAAATAGTCCATGCTCTTATCCTTCTCACCAAAGTGCATGACCTCACACTTTCCCACGTTGTACACCATCTGCCACTTCTTTGCCCATTCTCCTAGCCTGTCCAAATCCTTCTGCAGCCTCCCCACCTCCTCAAAACTGCCTGTCCCTCCATCTACCTTTGTATCGTCTGCAAACTTAGTCAGAATGTCCACAGTTCCTTCATCTATCTCATTAATGTATAAAGTGAAAAGTTGTGGTCCCAACACCGACCATTGCGGAACCCCACTTGTCACCAGCTCCCATCCTGAGAAAGACCCTTTTATCCCCACTCTCTCTGCTTTCTGCCAGACAGCCAATCTTCTATCCATGCTCACACCTTGCCTCTAACACCATGGGCCCTTATCTTATTCAGCCTCCTGTGTGGCACCTTGTCAAAGGCCTTCTTAAAGTCTAGGTAGATAACATCCATTGGCTCTCCTTGGTCTACCCTGCTCATTACTTCCTCGAAGAATTCTAGGAGATTTGTCAGGCATGACCTCCCCTTGATGAAACCATACTGACTTTGCCCTATTTTACTATACACTTTCAAATATTCAGAAATCTCATCCTTTACAATGGACTCCAAAATCTTACCCATGACCGAGGTTAAGCTAATTGGCCTGTAATTTTCAGCCTTTTGCCTTACTCCCTTTTTAAACAGGGGTGTCACATTAGCGATTTTCTAGTCCTGTGGGACCCTCCCTGATTCTAGCGATTCCTGAAAGATCAACACTAATGCATCCACAACAACAAAAACAAAGTTGCTGGAAAAGCTCAGCAGGTCTGGCAGCATCTGTGGAGGAGAAAACAGAGTTAATGTTTCCTTAGTCAACCCCTTGCCACGTGAAATTAATAACAGGTTTCCACAAGTCTTAAAATATAAACTAGGTTGAATTTTAAAGAAAGCTATTTTGAAAAAAAATTCAAGGATGCATGTGCTGCTGGCTAAGCCAGCATTCATTGTTCATCCCTAATTACCTTTGGTGGTGGTAAGCTACCTTGCACCCCAACCTTAAGCTCACACCTCTCTCTCCTTCCTGGACCTCTCTGTCTCCATTTCTGGCAACCACCTAGAAACCAATATCCATTTCAAGCTCACCAACTCCCACAGCTACCTAGAATATAACTCCTCTCCCCCACCTTCCTGCAAAAATGCCATCCCCTATTCCCAATTCGTTCGCCTACGCCGCATCTGTTCCTGAGATGAGGCATTCCACTCCCAGACATCCCAGATGTCCTTGTTTTTCAAGGACTGCAACTTCCCCTCCACAGTGGTCAAAAACGCCCTCGACCGTGTCTCTTGCATTTCCTGCAACTCATCCGTCACACCCCCTCCCCTCAATAACAACCAAAACAGAATCCCCCTCATCCTCACCTACCACCCCACCAATCTCCGGATCCAACGCATCATCCTCCGGCACTTCCGCCATCTGCAATCTGACCCCACTGCCAAAGACATTTTTCCCTCCCCAACCTTATCTGCCTTCCAGAAGGACCGCTCTCTCCGTGACTCCTCTGTCCTCTCCACACTCCCCACCACCCCTGGCATTTTTCCCTATACCTGCCCCTACGTCTCCCCCCTCACCCCCTTCCCAGGCCCTCAGAAGACCTTCCACATCAAGCAGTTCACGTGCACATCTGCTAATGTGGTATACTGTATCCGCTGTTCATGATGTGGCCTCCTCTACATCGGGGAAACCAAGCGGAGGCTTGGAGACCGCTTTGTGGAACACCTACGCTCGGTTTGCAACAAACGACTGCACCTCCCAGTTGCGAACCATTTCAACTTCCCCTCCCATTCCTTGGATGACATGTCCATCTTGGGCCTCCTCCAGTGCCACCCAAAGGTTGCAGGAACTGCACCTCATATTTTGCTTGGGAACCCTGCAGCCCAATGGTATCAATGTGGACTCAACAAGCTTCAAAATCTCCCCTCCCCCGACCGCATCCCAAAACCAACCCAGCTCGTCCCTACCTCCCTAACCTGTCCATCCTTCCTCCCACCTACCAGCCTCATCCAGCATCCTTGACCTGTCCATCCTCCCTGAACTGACCTATCCCCACCCACACTCACCTTTACTGGCTCCATCGCCGCCTCTTTGACCTGTCTGTCTCCTCTCCACCTATCTACTCCTTTTATCCATCTTCCGTCCGCCTCCCCCGCTCTCTGTCTTTTTATTTCAGAATCCCCTTCCCCTCTCCCATTTCTGAAGAAGGGTCCAGAACCGAAATGTCAGCTTTCCTGCTCCTCTGCTGCTGCTTGGCCTGCTGTGTTCATCCAGCTCTACACCTTGCTTCAGTTGTTATGCTGTGGGAACACCCGACAGGCTGGTAGGAATAACGTTCCAGATTTTTGCCCTTGCAACACTGAAGGAATGGCGATATATATGTCCAAATCAGGATGATGTGTGACTTGGAAAGGAAGTTGCAGTTATTGGTGTTCCTATGTAGCTGCTGCCCTTGTCCTTGTGTGTGGTAGTAGTTGTAGATTTGGAAGGTACTGTCTAAGGAGCCTTGGTGAATTTCTGCAGTACGCACACAGCGCATCTTGTAGATGGTGTACACTATTGCTAATGTGCAAGGTGGTGAAAGGAGTAAATGTTCAATATTATGGATAGGGTGCTAGCAAAGTAGGCTGCTTAGTCCTAGATGGTGTCAAGCTTTGAGTGTTGTTGAGCTTCATCCATCCAGGCAAATAAGTATTCCAGCACACAGTGGGGGATCAGCAGTGGTTAATGCCCTTGATCATATGGGCATAGTGGTTAGATTCTCTTGTTAGATGGCCATTGCTTGGCGCAATGCATTCAAATTCTCTCCGTTAGCTTCAAATCGCTGCTTGGCTCATCATAATTTGAACACTTTAATACCCCTCAGCTGGTTTTCTGTCCTTTGTAAAATCACTTCCCCACACATCCACATGTCAAAATCCACCAGCTGGTTGAAACCTTTTAATGCTGTATCTCAGTTATACTCCATGATGATCTGCAGCCCCCCAACTGCCTACCTTCTATCTTGGTGCCTCTTGGGGAATGCACTCCTGAGAAAGATCTATCAACAAGCACCCTATGGTTGAAGGATTACAAAACACAGGAAGTCATGAACGTGTTTCTTGTGACAAACCTTATCTATCAGATGGCAGGCTTTGAATTACCACCGTGAGCATGGTTCATCCTAAATTAGTTCAGGACAAGCTAGGGCCCCTGTGCAACCAACATCCTCTACTGGGGCCTCAGTACAAACCTCTTATGCACTTGCAAAGAGACAGAACCAATACGGCATGTTACTGAGGAGTGTCCTTTCTACAGACTATGTGGCAAACTAACACCTTTAAACCCAGTAAACAAGGGGATTGTGTTTTGACTTTGAGGATTTGCATTTGCTAAATAAATAATTTCTCATTGTTTCAGCTTGGCAACCTTTCTAGTTGTGTAGCTTTTACATCTATCAGTTGTGGACTTTAGTACATCATACGCTGTCCCTTTTGTCCCGCATTGGTCATTGAGTCTTCAGCCACCTTTGTCCTGTTTCTGGGATTTCCTTCTGAAACCATTTTTATCTCCTTTTGAGAAAGTTTTTGAATAAACAATCTTCTAGACCAAGCCTTCAGTTGTAATTCATATCAGACTAACTGGTTGCTCTTACAGAAATTAGGTAATAACATATTTTATCAGGATGGGCAGTTTAGTGCGATAAGATTTCTGATTTAATGTTCTTGTCTAGTAATGAAAATTATGCTTATTTATTATTCGAATAATGTTTTTGAAGTACTTTAGGAAATTAGATCTGCGTTCACCCTTTTGGGTAGCCCTGTGGGTCAGTGGTTAGCACTGCTGCTTCACAGCACAAGGCACCAGGTTCAATTCCAGCCTTGAGTGACAGTGTGGAGTTTGAATTTCTCTCCATGTCTGTGTGGGTTTCTGTCGAGTGCTCCAGTTTCCCCTCTCAGTCCAAAGATGTACAGGTTAGGTAGATGGGCAATGCTAAATTGCCCCGCAGTGTCCAGGGATATGCAGGCTGGGTGGATTTACTATGGCAAGTATGGGGTTACAAGGATTGAGTTGGGAGACTGGGTCTAGCTGATTTAGATGGTTGGTGGAGACCCGTTGAGCAAAATGGCCTCTTTCCATACTGTAGGGATTCTATGATTCTATTTTGTGGTTTTCAGATGAAATGATAGGATTAGGTCCTTTTGCTAACAAACTGATAGCAATCAGCTAATATGTTTAGCAGCCAATTACAATAATACAACTTTGCATTGTGTCAGCTACTGAATTATTCATGGGAGTGAAAGCTAAGCTTCATTTATTTTATTGAAATAATTTAGTTAAAATAATGGCAACTAATCAGAAATCTCATC
>JAHRHZ010000083.1:2791286-2873183 GCA_024137785.1 Ginglymostoma cirratum
GGGTTTAGGCCCGAAACGTCAAGTTTTCCTGCTCCTATGATGCTGCTTGACCTGCTGTGTTCATCCAGCCCCATGCTTGTTGTCTCGGATTCTCCAGCATCTGCAGTACCTTTTGTCTCTTTCTTTATTTTGGTGTCTGGACTAGTAATCCGGAACCCCAGTTTAGTGTCAAGGGGACAAGGGTTTGAATCCTACCATAGAAGATAGTGAAATTTGCATTCAAAATAAAATTTGAGTTTCAAAGCTAGCCTGATGGTGACATTGTAACCACTGTTGATAGCTGTAAGAACGCGATAGGGAAAGAAATCTGACATCCTTTCCCGGTTTAGCCTACATGTAACTCGAGCAATATGGTTGAGTCATAATTGCCTCGGGGGAAAAGCCTAGCAAACCACCAAGTTCCATCTAGATGATGGAATGAAACCAAATAGTCCACCTGACATTGACAACATGGAATGACGAAAAACACAGCCCTTCTTCCCAACATCTGGTGGCTTATGCCAAAATTTGGATGAAAATAATTGCCTGATGTAATCATACTTTTAGAATCATATCTTGCTAATCACATCCCAGACTCAACCATCACTGACCCAGAAACCGGGATCATCATCCCTGGGTTTATTCTGTCCTACTGGCAGTACTGACCCACAAGAGGAGGTGGCACAGTTGTGTACAGTCAGGAAGGTTTACCTAGGAGTCTTCAGCATTGACTCCTGACTCCATGAAGTCTCATGGCATAAACCTCCTGCTAATTCATAGAACTCCTACAGTGGAAGCAGACCATTCAACCCATTGAGTCCACACCAGCCTTCTGAAGAATGTCCCACCCAGACTCCTACCCTATCCCTGGAACCTTGCATTTTTTGCCATGGTTAATCCACCTAGCCTACACATCCCTGGACACTATGGGCAATTTAGCGTGGCCAGTCCACCTAACCTGCGTATCTTTGGATTGTGGGAGGAAACCAGAGCACCTAGAGGACACCAACGCAGACACTGGGAGAATGTCCGTGTGGAGTCTGCACAATATCCCCAAGGTTGGAATTGAACCCGGGTTCCTGGAGCTGAGAGGTAGCTGTGCTAACCACTGAGCCACCATGCCGTCCCTTATTACCTATTACCTACTACCTTCTCAGCTGGTGATTCAGTACTCCTCCATGCTGAATACTACTTAGGGGAAAGTGTTTAGAGTAGTAAGAATGTAGAGGGGCCTTTGATATCCATTCCAAAAAATGGCTCAGTAACCATTATTGACTAGCAGATGTGTCCTTTAGGACTCATCTGGCTCAAACTGGCAGGCAGTAAGGGAACCAATAAGGGAAAAACTTACTTGACCTTGTCCTCTACCAGCCTACCTGTTGCAGAAGCATATGTCCTTGAAAGGTTGGAGTGACCACACACAGTCCATGGTGACAAGGTCCTGTATTCACACAGATGATACCCTGTGTCACGTTGTGTTGCAGTAATACAGTGCCAAATGGAAAGACCTCAGACAAATCTAGCGACTCAAAAATGGACATGCATGAGGTGCTGTGGGCCATCATCAGCAACAGAATTGCATTTAACGACCATCTGTAACCTGGCTTGTACCCCACTCTACCATTACCATCATGCTTGGAGATCATCCCTGATTCAGAGAAGAGTACAGAGGAGCATATCAGGAGCAGTGCCAGGCATGCTTCAAAATAAGGTGTCAATCTGATGAAGCTACAACGTGGGACTACTTGCATGCCAAACAGCAGCCCCACCTGCTCCAGAGATTGATTAGACCTCTGAACAGGTTGAATAGAAAATATTCTAAATTCAATGACTGTAAACCATTGTTGATTTTTGGAAAATCCCATCTGGTTCACTAATGTCCTTCAGGGAAGAAAATCTGCCATCCTCACCTGGCCTAGCCTACATGTGATTCCAGACCCACAGCAATGTGGTTGACTCTCACCTGTCCTCTGAAATGGCCTAGGAAGCCATTCAGTTGTACCAGTTGCTACAAAGTTTCAAAGAAATGAAACTGGACAGATCACCTGGCATCGACCTATGCGCTGGAAAAAGACAACAGCAAAAACAGTCCTGCCGACCCTGCTAAGCCCTCCTCACTAACGTATGGAGGCTAGTGCCAGAATTGGGAAAGCTGTCTCAGACTAGTCAAGCAACAGCCTGACATTGTCTGTAAGGCATGATTCCGCAAGTATGACTATGTCCCAGACATCACCGCCACCATCCCCGGACATGTCCTGTCCCACTGGGAGGATAGACACAGCAGAGGTGGCGACACAATGGCATACAGTCAGGAGGGAGTTGTCCTGGGAGTCTTCAGCATTGTCTCCGGACCCCATGAAGTTTCTTGGCTTCAGGTGAAACATGGGCAAGGAAACATCCTGCTGATTACCATGCATTGTCTTCTAACAACGATGAATTGGTACTCCTCCATGTTGAACAACGCTTGGAGGAAGCACTGAGGATGGCAAGGGCACAAAATGTAATCTGGGTGGGGGATTTTAATGTCTACCATCAAGTGTGTCTGGGTAGTAGCACAACTGATTGAGCTGGTTGGGTTATAAAGGACACCGACTCGGTCTGTGGTAGGTGTTGAGGGAACCAACAAGAGGGAAAAACATAAATTGCAGGAAAAGTTCAGCAGATCTGTGGAAGGAAATCAGTTATTGTTTCAGGTAGAGTTATGCTTCCTCAACTCAACCTGAAATGTTAAATCTGATTTATCTTCATAGATGGAGCCAGCCCTGCTGAGCTTTTCCAGTAATTTCTGTTTTTGTTTCTCATTTACAGCATCTGCAGGTCTTTTGATTTTTTTTTTTTTTTGAGGGAAGAATATACTTGACCTCATCTGTACCAATCTGCCAGCTGCAGATGTAGTTGTCTGTAACAGTTCCAGTAAGAGCGACCACCATAGTCCTTGTGGAGTCGAAGCCCCACCTTCACATTGAGAACAATCTTCATCATGTTATGTGGCACTATCACCATACTAAATGGGACAGACCTTCAAACAGATCTAGCAACTCCAGATTGGGCATCCATGAGGTGCTGTGAGCCATCAGCAGCAGCAAAACTGCAGTCCAGCATAATCTGTAATCACATGGCCCGGCATACCACCCCCCTGCCCCGCCCCGGTCAACCATTATCATCATGCCAGTGGGTCAACCTTGGTATAATAGGGAGCCCAGGAGGGCATGCCAGGAGCAGCACCAGGCATACTGGAAAATGAGATGTCAACCTGGTGAAGCCACCAAACAGGACTACTTGCATGCCAAACAGCATAGACGAAGATGGCAGCAGAATAGGAGGCTTTGGTGGAGATTGTCTGCTCTGCCTGCTTTTTCTTTTTCTTTTCTTTTCTTTTTTTTTCTCCTCCCTTTCAACTCCCAGTCTCCAGCAACCTCTGGCGAGGAGCGATGATCCCCGGTCTCTGGCAAGCAACAACTCCCAGCCTGGCATAGCGGCTATCTGGAGTGGTCTCCTGGCCTGTGCAGCAACCTCCCCATAGCAGCCTCGCGGCCTGGCACAGCAGTCTCCCGGCATGGTGTGGAGTCCTCCTTTGCCCAGTGCAGCAGCCTCCTGGTGTTGACGTGGCAACCTCCTGGGATGGTGAGACAATCTCCCAGCCTGGTGCAGCATATCCTCCCATTGGAGCCTCCTGGCATGGCATGGAGAACTTATGGGCTTCCGGCGTGGCATTTCACCAGCATGGTGTAGAGCCAGGGCTGGGTGTGGACTGGAAACTAAGTGCCAGTGTGATTTGCTTGTGCTGAACTCTTTTCTGTAATGCTTTATTTCTGCATTGCAGGGCTGTGCCTAGGTACTTGCATATCTAAGTCGGCGCTGTAACTGGTGACGTATAAACATTTCACTATATTCATTAAGTATTTATGACAGTAAAGGCTGTTCTATTCTTCTGTAAGCAGCAGGTGATAGAGGTAAGCGATCCAACAATCAACGGATCAGATATAAGCTCTGTAGTCCAGCCACATCTATTCATTAATGTGGTGGATAATTAAATGACTCACTGGAAGGGGTGGTTCCACAAATATCCCCATCCTCAATGATGGCAGTGCCTAGCGCATCAGTGCAAAAGATAATGCTGAAGCATTCGCTGCAATCTACAGCCAGAGGTGCCAAGTGGATAATCCATCTCAGCCTCCTTCGGTGGTCCCGAGCATTACAGATACCAGTCTTCAGCCAATTTGATTGACTCTATGTGCTATTGAGAAACAGTTGGAGACACTGGATACTCTAAAGGCTATAGGCACTGCCAAATTCCAGCAACAGTACTGAAGATGTATACTCCAGAACTTGCCACTCACTTAGCCAAACTGTTCCAGTACAGTTGCTACACTGGTATCTACCCGACAATGTGAAAAATTACTCTGATGTGACCTGTACATAAGAAGCAGGTCAAATCTAATTCAGCCAAATACTGCCCTGTCAGTCTACTCTCAATCATCAGTAAAGTGATGGAAGGTGTCATCAAACACGCTGTCAAGCAGCACCTCGTCAGCAATAACCTGCTCAGTGATGCGCAGTTTGGGTTCCGCCAGTGCCACTCGGCCCCTGACCTCATTACAGCCTTGGTTCAAACATGGACAAAAGAGCTGAATTCTAGAGGTGAGGTGGAATTGACAGACCTTCACATGAAGGCTGCATTTGACAGAGTGTGGCATCAAGGACCCCTAGCAAAACTGGAATCAATGAGTATCATAGGCAAGCTATCCAGTGGTTGGAGTCGTACCTGGCACGTAAGAAGATGGTCGTGGCCGTTGGAGGTCATTCATCTCACCTCCAGGACATCTCTGCAGGAGTTCCTCAGGGTAGTGTTGTCAGCCGAACAGTCTTCAGCTGCTTCATCAGTGACCTTCCCTCCGTCCTAAGGCCAGAAGTGGGGATGTTCGCCAATGATTGCGCAATGTTCAGCACCATTTGTGTCTCCTCAGATGCTGAAGCAGTCCATGTTCAAATGCAACAAGATCTGGACAGCCCATTCACTGTACATTGAATCCGCCAGTATCCACATCCTGGGGGTTGTGATTGACCAGAAACTCAACTGGACTCACCACATAAACACTGGCTACAACAGCAGGCCAGAGGCTAGGAATACTGTCAAGTAACCCACCTCCTTACTCCCCAGAGCCTGTCTACCACCTACAAGGTATAAGTCAGGAGTGTAATGGTATACTTCACACTTGCCTGGATGAGTGCAGCTCCAACAATACTCAACAAGTTTTGACACCATCCAGAACAAAGCAGCCTGCTTGATTGGCGCTATGTTCACAAGCATCCTACCTCTGACACTCCAGTAGCAGGCAGTGTGTACTATCCAAAAGATGTTCTGCAGAAATTCATGAAAGCTCTTCAAACAGCACCTTCCATACCCAGGACCACATCCATCTAGAAGGAGAAGGGCAGCAGATATATAGGATCAGCCACCACCTTCAAGTTCTCCTCCAAGCCATTCACCATCCTGACTTGGAAATGTATCGCTGTTCCTTCACTGTCACTGGGTTAAAATCTTGGCGTTCCCTCCCCAAAGGCATTAAGGGTCAGCCCACAGCAGGGGGACTGCAGTAGTCCAAGAAGGCAGCTTGCCAAGGGCAACAAATGCTGGCCAGCCAGCGATGCCCACACCCTACAAATGATTTTTTAAAAAAAATACTCTATCCTATCAGACTATTCTTGATCATTAGCAAAGTGAGGGAAAGGGTCATCAACAGTGCTTGTCGAGGAATAACCTCACTGACATTTGGCTTAGGTTCCACCAAGGCAACTTGACTCCTGATCTCATTACAGCCACGTTCCAAACATGGACAGAAGAGCTGTACACCAGAGGTGAGCTGAATGTGACTGCCTTTGTCATCAAGGCAGTATGTGACCAAGCATGGCATTAAGGAACCCTAACAAAACTGGAGTCAATGGGAATTCGGGGGAGGGGGGAAGCTTGCCCAAAGGGAGAGATGATTGTGGTTCTTGGAGGTCAATCACCCCAGCCTTAGGGCATCACTGCGTGAGTACCTCAAGGGAGTGTTTTCTTTTGTTTTATTCACTGGTGGTATGTGGGCATCGCTGGCTGGTCACCATTTATTGTCTGTCCCTAGTTGTCCTTGAGAAGGTGGTGGTGATCTGCCCCCTTGAACTGCTGCAGTCCATGTACTGTAGTTGGTGTCCTTGACCCAACTGTCTTCAGCTGTTTCATTTAATGACCTTTTTTTGAACCTAAGATCAGAAGTGAGGATGCTTGCTGCTAATCTCTCAATGATTCCTCAGCTATTGAAGCAGTTACCATGTCCAAATGCATCAATACCTGGACAACATCCAGGCTTGAGCTCTATTAGGCACCAATGTTACTTGCCTCCTAAACGTCACGCAGTGATCATCTCCAACAAGAGAGAATCTAACCATTGCCTCTTGAAATTTAACGGCATTGTTAACCTTATCAGTTCAATTCAATTCAATTTTAGGACAATGGGATCACCGTTGACCACAAATTGAATTGAACCAGCTATATGAATACTGTGGCTCCAAGAGCTGGTCAAAGGCTAAGAATTCTGCAGCGAGTAACTCACCATCTGTCTCTCTAATGCTTGCCTTTTATCTACAAGGTACGTGTCAGGAATGTGACGGAATATTCTCCTAAATCTGAATCTGACCAATCCTTATTGTGATGATATTGCAGAACCCTTTACTGAGTGAATATTTCTAAACTTCTAGCTTTTGTTGGGCATGGGAGGTGAATGCAAAAATCACAATAATATTAAATTTACATAAGTGTGTCTTATCCAGTTTGAAAGTGGTTCAGCTTTTGATTTTTGGTGATTTTGTTTCTTTAATATTGGGGAGGAATCCAGTCACTGATATGTAAGTATGTTTAAAGAAGTTGCTTTCATTATCCCCTAATTGTACATTTTTCTCTACAGGGTTGGATGAATGAAATTTCCAATTATGATCCTGAAACCTACCATGCTACACTGACCCATTCTGTCTTCATTCGCCTTGAGGGGACTGTACTAAGGCTTTCAAAACCGAATAAAAATATTTCTCGAAGGGCTTCTTTCAATGAGGCCAAGACAATAGCCACGTACATTAGTCAGAAGATTTATGACTTAGCAGACAGTAGGGTGAGTGAAGAAGACCTGAAAATATGCAGGTTTGAGGATAATTAAATATGCTAACAATGAATAGTTGCAACTATTGGGGACTATGAGGAAAGGTAAAGTTATGTTTTTTTTTCCCCTCTGCCTTTTCCTCCATCTGATAACATTACATCCACAACCCATAATTCTTGTCTCAGAAACTCATGTCTCTTTGCATGTCTGTTTATATGTGTATGGGAATTTTTTAAAAGGGGTAGAGTTTAAGCCATTAAATCATTAGGCTTTCATTTTTCCTCTTGCCATTGGTTTAAAAACAGCTGGTTTGCAATAAATAACTAGTTTCTTGTTGGAAAAATGGGGAAAAAAAGCTAGTATATTTATTATTTTAAGCTAAAATAGATAAAATTAGACAATCAGGTGGTTTGATCGAATTTTATATTTGTGATGACTCCGGGAATAATGGTGCTTAATTTCCAGCACACTTTATTGAATAACATCTTTCCTCTGGCATCTTAAAAAGGTAAAGTTAGAAAGTGATTAAATCAATAAGGGACTAAGTACAGGAGGCAGTCATAGAATAGGCACAGTACAAAAGAAAGCCATTTGGCCAGCTAACTCTAAAACATAACTCTGCAAGCTAGTTCCCTTCCCTTCCCTTCCCATTGTCCTGTATATTTTGTATATCACTTGTTCAATTCTGCTTTGAAAGAAACTTTGAGAGAATTAGAATTATAGACCTATTATTAAAAAACGAAACATGCCTGGAGAAAGGAGGAAATCTACTGTAGGATGCGGGGTTCGATTAATTATAAAGTAGGAAAATTAACAGATTCAATTATGACAAAAGACAAATTTTCTAAATTTTGTCATTAATAACATTGCAGCACTTAAAATTAACTGGGTGCAAGCAAAAGTAGTTAAATCAAAACCAGCAGGCACAAGTGGGAATTCTTCCAATATCTCATCTTATATGGTTTTGCTGAATGTATGCACTGTTTATGGTGCCAGTGTTTCATTGTGCTGTTACCCAAATCACTAATATTTTTGAAAAAGCAAGTTATGGAACATATTAACCTACTGCAACCTGGACAACCTGCATGCTTTGGTTGAAACCAAAATCTACACTGTTATGGAAGGTTATGCTATCTGAGTTTTATTTCCTGTCTGAGAATTTCTCTAACTTCAACAAAGTGGTTTATCTGAATATAACTTATAATAGAAAATCACTTTTAAGTAACACTAAAGTAAAAAGATACAATACAACGGAGTAACCTTTATGTTTGACAGGTGCATTTAGTTCCAAAGGATCTGGCTAGGAAAAGAGTATGGAATAAGAAGTACCCTATTTGCATTGAACTTGCCAGACAAGATGACTTTATGTCAAAGACGCAGGCAGAGAAGGAAAATATGGAGGAAAAGCTGCCTGCTGATAAAATTGAAACTGCAATTGAGGAACCAATGAAATCTTCTGTGTCACAAGATTCTGCAAAGCCAATTTGCCAAAAGGACCAAGTTTTATATCTTTTTGGAAGGACTGGTAGAGAAAAGGAAGAATGGTTCAGGAGGTTCATTTCAGCCTCAAAATTGAAAGTTGATGCTAAGCGACCAGCCAGTCTAGGAGGTGGTGGCATACCAGGTGAACCAATGTTTTCTATGCTACTGAAATCACAATGGGAGGATAGTTTTGACAAAAGTGTTTATATATGATATAACATATTTTATTGGAGATGATTTGTTAGAAAAATGCACCTGTAGAATCATAAGAATTTCAGCACAGTTATGGGCCACTTGATCCAGTAGACTGAGCCACTGTTTGTGAACTACTACTTCCGGCTATTTTTCTTGTGTCATTGGTCTTTCTTATATTGTTAGAGTTAAGGTAGCTTCTACAACCATATTCAATGGTGTGTTCCATATTCTAATGATGTTTTGCACAAAGATGCTTCTGATGCCCCTGCTTGTGCTTCTGATGTGGAGGTGCTGGTGTTGGACTGGGGAGGACAAGGTCAGGATGCCAGGTTATAGTCCAACAGGTTTATTTGGAAACTCAAGCTTCTCAGAGTCTCGCTCCTTCTTCAGGTATTGGTGACAGAGGAGGCATCAGACACAGAACTTACTTGTAAAAGATCAAAGGGTCACAGAGCTGATGAGGATGTATGAAACAAACCTTAGATGCTGTTAAATCTTTAATCAGTTAGAAAGTTTTAATTGATTAAAATGTAAATGAAAGAAATTCATGATTTACAAGTCACTGCCCTGAGACAACTAAAGGTTTTATCAGTGTAAAGAAGAGGTGACGTTTTAAGTCAGACAGTGCACGTTAGGTGTGATGCCTTGTTTAGAATCTGTGTTTTGGTTTGGAGTCAGACTGGTTTTATTGCTAAAGTAGGAATTTATAACATGCCACATAGACAGTCAGTCTGTCAATAAATTGTGTGATTTTTGAACGAAATGGAATGTATCTGCATATAAAGAGGGTTCAGAAAAGATATACCAGGATGTTGCCAGAAATGGAGGGCTTAAGTTATAAAAATAGGCTGGGACTTTTTTTCCATTGGAGCACAGTAGTTTGAGGGGTGACCTTTTATAGAGGTTTATAAAATCCTAAGTGACATAGATAAGGTGAATAGCAAGGGTATTTTTTTCTAAGATGGGGGAGTTCAAAATTATGGGACATACATTAAGGTGAGAGGAAATAATTTTAAAAAGGACACGAGGGGCACCTTTTTTACACACAGTGGTTTGTGTGTGGAATGAACTGCGAGAGGAAGTGGTTGATGTCAGGACAGTTACAACTTTGAAAAAAACATTTGGATAAGAACGTGAATAGGAAAGGTGTGGAGGGATATGGGCCAAACGCAGGCAAGTGGGACTAGTTTCATTTGGGAACATGGTTGGCGTGGACTGGTTGGACTGAAGGGTCTGTTTCTATGCTGCATGACCTTATAAGTAATGTAAATCTCCATCTATAATGCACATTTCCTCCTGCAAGATAATCTGTTATGTGGACATGTATTTGAAAAAATATTTCCATGGGACTTAGAAATGAATCTCTAAATCTTAATTGAACTGTTTGAAATGCAATGTGAAACTGTTCGTGTCTACTGACACCAGCACTACAATGATAAATCCCAACTACCCGCAACAACCTCTGTTTTTTGCTACAGACTGCACTTGCATACTATAAAGCCAATTTTTACAAACTCATTAAACTTATCTACATTTTTGTGTGTTTATTCAGTTTTCAACAATCTTGATTCAAATTTTATTCAGAGATTCTGCAGTTGCTGCGCATACTCCAAGGTTTCAGCAGACACAGACTTATGGAAAATTTTGCTGGGTATTCATGCTCACCACATTTAATTTTTGGAACCTTTCCAAACTTTCATTATCATAATTGAATTGAAATCCACACCTTTTTATGCTCAGTGTTGCTGTAGTGGAGTGCCTTCAGTTTCTTGGCTTCTCTGTCTACCTGAAAAAATTGCAAGTTCTAGGATCCAGAAGTTCTGAAAGTTAGAATAGGGGCTAATGTCACACTTGGACCATTTATAAGAAATTACAACTAATTAAACACTACAGCTCTGAGGACTTCACTGTAATGTGATCTGCTTAAAGAAGGGTATTATAGAAAGAAAAAGTAGTAGAGAGATTTTGGGAGAGAATTTTAGAACTAAGGGCGTAGATGGCTGTTATGATCCCTGATGAGATTGTCAATTTAAGTTCCAGCCTGGCCAGTGAGTAGAAAATTATTTTTATTTGTAAGTAGACAAAGTTTGAGATTCTAGGTACTTAGAGAATGAACTCACAGGATTTCACAGTTTTGAGCAAACAGAAATAACTTTACTATAAAAAGTCGGAACAATAATACAATCTACAATGTACGTACAACTCACACTGTAACATCCCATTAGCATGGGTATTAGATAAACTGTGATCGAATGCTCTGAAACAGGACATTCAGTCAAGACAGATTCCACAAATTTCTTAATTCCACCAACAACAGTACCACACCCACCCTCACCCCTACCCCTCACCTTCTTACCTGGTCATTAATGATGCTTTGGGTCACCAAGATCAGGGTTAGGATTAGAAGGAGCAAAGGTGCTGTGCTACTTCATTTTCTTAAGGAACATTAATAATAACTTTTACTCATTTTATGTCAAAGGGGGTTTAAAGATTAACTTATCATTATGTCTCGAACTTTTGTTTTAACCAAAAACAGAAATTGCTGGAAAATCTCAGCATGTCTGGCAGCATCTGTGGAGAGAAATTAGAGTTAACATTTCGGGTCCAGTGACCCTTCTTCAGAACTGATTATAGCTAGGAAAGTGTTTTTTTATGTAGAAGATAAGGTTGGGGGTAGGGGCTAAGGAGTAAATGATAGGTGGAGAGAGAGCCTAAAGAGCGAGGATAGTTGGACAGACAAAGGGAGTGGATAATGGTCAGCCTAGGAGAATGAATGGCTGCTAATAAGGAATATAAGTGGATAACAATGGATAGTGTGCAATAGCAGACCATGTGATAACAGGGCTTGGTGTGTGGGGGGGGGGGGCGGGGTAAGGACGTGGGAGAGGGTGCCTCAAGCCCTAACATTGTTGAAGTCGATATTGAGTCCAGAAGACTGTAGAGTTCCTAAGCGGAAATGAGGTGCTGTTCTTCCAGCTTGCGCTTGAGCCTGAGGCAGAGATTTGGCCATGGGACAAGGTTGTGTGTTGAAGTGCCAGGCAACTGGAAGCTCAGGGTCTTGTTTGTGGATGAAACACAGGTGTTCTGCGAAGTGGTCATCCAGTCAATGCTTTGTTTCCCCAATATAGAGGAGGCAGTGAATGCAGTAGACTAGATTGAGTGAGGTGGAAGTGAAGCACTGCTTCACCTGGAAGATGTGTTTGGGCTCTTGGATACTGAGGAGGGAGGAAATAAATGGATGGGTGTTACACCTGCTGCAGTTGCAGGGAAGTGTGGTATTGGGAGTGGACCAAGGTGTCCTGGAGTGAACAGTCCTTGTGGAAGGCTGACAAGGAGAGGGGAATGTGTGACGGGTGGAGGCATCCCGCTGGAGGTGGTGGAAATGGTGGCTGATGATCTTCTGGATGTGGGTGCTGGTGGGGGATGGTAGGTGAGGTCAAGGGGAACCCTATTGCTGTTGTGGGAGGGAAGAGAGGGGGTGAGGCTGCCGTGTTGGAGATTTGTTGGACCTGAATGAAGGCCTTGTCAACTACGATGCTGGAGAATGTTTGGGTGAAGCAGGTGAACGTTTTGGAGGCCTCCTTGTCGAAGTTGACATCGTGAGAACAGATGCAATGGAGACTGACAAACTGGGGAGAATGGAATAGTGTCTTTGCAGGAAGTAGGGTGTGAGGATGTATAGTCAAGATAATTGTGGGAGTCAGTTGGTTTGTAGTGGATTTTTGTGTCCAGTTTATCGTCAGAAATGAAAACAGATGTCAAAGAGGAGAAGGGAGGAATCAACGATGGACCAGGTGAAGGTGAGAACAGGATGGAAATGGAAAGTGAAATTGATAAGCTTTTCCAATTCTGGACGAGAGAAGGAAGCAGCACTGATGATATCATCGATGTACCTGAGAAAGAGTGGTGGGTGGGGGCTGGAATAGGACTGGAACAAGGAATGTTCCAAGTACCCCACAAAGAGACAGGCATAACTGGGGCCCATGTGGGTACCCATGGGCACCCCCTTGACCTGAAGAAGGTGAGAGGAGTTAAAAAAGAAGTTGTTAAGAATGAGGACGAGCTCAGCCAGGCAGAGGATTGTGGTGGTGGACGTGGACGGGTCAGGCCTTTTTTTTTTCCCAGAAAGAAGCGGAGAGCCCTGGGACCATTCTGATGAGAGATGGACATGTACAGGGATTGCACATCTTTGGTAAATAGAAGGCGGCTGGAGCCCACAAATTGGACATTCCGAAACTGATGTAAAGCGTCAGAGGAATCACGAACGTGAATGGGAAGGGGCTGGAGATGGGGAAAAGAATCCAAGTCGAGGTAGGAAGAGAGGAGTTCTGTGGGGCAGGAGCAGGCAGAAACAATGCATCTACCTGGGCAGTGCTATGGATTTTGGGAAGGAGGTAGAAGTGAGCTGTGTGGTATTGGGTGACTATGAGCTTGGAGGCAGTGGAATGTGGTCAGTGACTTGTGGTTTCAGTTGCCTGATGTTTCAAGGTATGGTCATGGTTCAGAGGGAGATAGAAGGAGATATCTGAGAGTTGGCGCTCAGCCTCTGCAATGTAGAGATCAGTACGCCAGACAGCAACAGCAACAGCAACAGCACCACTCTTATCAGCAGGTTTAATTACAGAATCAGGGTTGGATCTGAGAGCACAGAGTGCAGTCAGTTCACAGTGAGACGGGGTGGAATGTGCGAGTAGGGGGACAGAGAAATTGAGGTGACCAATATCACGTCGACAGTTCTTGATGAACACGTCAAGTGCAGGTAAATGGCCAAAGGGAGGGCTACAGGTGGAGGGAGAGTGTTGGGGGTGAGTGAAGGGGTCTGTGGGACGAGGAAAGAAATTTTTTTTTTTTTTTTGCCTATTTATATGTGGGATGTGGGCATCACTGGCTGGCCAGCATTTAATGCCTGTTCCTAATTTCCCTCAAGAAGGTGATGGTGAGCTGCTTTCTTGATCCACTGCAGTCTACCTGCTGTGGATTGACCCATAGTGCAATTAGGGAGGGAATTCCAGGATTTTGACCCAGGGACAGTGAAGGAACAGTGATCCATTTCCAATTCAGGATGGTGAGTGGTTTGGAAGAGAAATTGAAGGTGATGGTGTTCCCATATTCTGCTGCCCTTGTCTTTCTAGAAGGAAGTGGTTGTGGGTTTGGAAGATGCTAACTGAGGATATTTTGGTGAATTTTTGCAGTGCATCTTATAGATAGTATGCACTGCTGCTACTGAGCACAGTGGTTGAAGAGATGGGTGCTTGTGGATGTAGTGCCAATCAAGCAGGCTACTTTGTCCTGGATGGTGTCAAGCTTCTTGAGTATTGTTGGGACTACACTCATCCCGGCAAGTGTATCACACTCCTGACTTGTGCCTTGTAGATGGTGGACAGGCTTTGAGGAGTCAGGAGGTGAGTTACTTGCTGCAGTATTCCTAGATTCTGACCTGCTGATGTAGCCACTGTGTTTATGTGGTGAGTCCAGTTGAGTTTTTCGTCAATGATAACCCCCAGGATGTTGATATTGGGGGATTCATTGATGGCAACATCGTTAAATGTCAAGGGGTGGTGATTAGATTGTCCCTTATTGGTGATGGTCATAGCCTGGCATTTGTGTGGTGCAAACGTTACTTGCTACTTGTCAGCCCAAGCCTGGATATTGTCCAGATCTTCTTGCATGTGAACACGGACTGCTTCAGTGTCAGGGGAGTTGTGAATGGTGCTGAGCATTGTGCAATCATCGGTGAACATACCCACTTTTCATCTTATGATGGAGGGAAAGTCATTGATGAAGCAGCTGAAGACTGTTGGACCTACAACACTACCTTGAGGAATTCCTGCAGAGATGCCCTGGAGCTGATCTCCAACAACCACGACCGTCTTCCTTTGTGTCAGGTATGACTCCGACCACTGGAGAGCTTGCCGCAATATCCATTGATTCCAGTTTTGCTAAGGCTCCTTGATGCCACACTCTGTCAAATGTAGCCTTGATGTCAAGGTTTGTCACACTCATGTCACCTCTGGAATTCAGCTCTCTTGTCCAGCTTTGAACCAAGGCTGTCCTGAGATCAGGAGCTAAGTGACCCTGGTGGAACCCAAACTGGGTGTTGCTGAGCAGGTGCTGCTTGATAGCACTGTTGATGACACCTTCCATCAC
The DNA here is from genome assembly GCA_024137785.1 of Ginglymostoma cirratum. NCBI lineage: Eukaryota > Metazoa > Chordata > Chondrichthyes > Orectolobiformes > Ginglymostomatidae > Ginglymostoma > Ginglymostoma cirratum. The sequence continues at coordinate 2,806,223 of JAHRHZ010000083.1, forward strand.
TTTACTGATGATCGAGAGTAGACTGGGGCTGTAACTGGCTGGGTTGGATTTGTCCTGCTTTTTATATCTGAGTAATTTTCCATATTGTCGGGTAGATACCAATGTCGTAATTGTGCTGGAACAGCTTGGTGAGGGGAGTGGGAAGTTCTGGAGCATAAGTCTTCAGTACTTTTGCAGGAATATTGTCAGGGTCCATTGCCTTTGCAGCATCCAGTGTCTCCAAGTGTTTCTCAATGTCACGTGGAGTGAATTGAATTGAAGACTGGAATCTGTAATGCTGGGGACCACTGGAGGAGGCTGAGATGGATCATCCACTTGGCACTTCTGACTGCTGCTGAAACTTCAGCCTCATCTGTTGCACTGATGTGCTGGGCTCTTCTGTCATTGAGGATGGGGATTATTTGTGGAGCTGCCTCCTCCAGTGAGTTTTTAATTGTTCACCACCATTCATGGCTGGATATGGCTGGACTGCGGAGCTTAGTGCTGATCCATCGGTTGTGGGATTACTTAGCTCTGTCTCTCGCTTCCTGCTTATGCTGTTTGGCATGCAAGTGGTCTTGCTTAGTGACTTTGCCAGATTGACACCTCATCTTCAGGTATCCCTGGCGTTGCTCCTGGCATGCCCTCTTGCACTCTCCATTGAAACAGGGTTAATCCCTTAGAGTGATGGTAATGGTCGAGTGGGGGGTAGGCCAGGCCAAGACGTTACAGATTGTGCTGGAGTACAATTCTGCTGCTGTGAAGACCCACAGTGTCTCATGGATGCCAGTCTTGAGTTGCCAGATCTGTTCAAAGTCTGCCCCCATTAGCACGGTGATAGTGCCACACAACATTTTGGAGGTTATTCTCAATGTGAAGGCAGGACTCTGTCTCCACAAGGACTGTGCGATGGTCACTCTTACTGATCCTGTCGTGGAAAAATGCATCTGCAGCTGGCAGATTGGTAAGGATGAGGCCACATATTTTTTTCCCTCTTGTTGGTTCCCTCACTGTGCCTGCTGCAGACCCAGTCTAGCAACTGTGTCCTTTAGGACACAACCAGTTTGATCTGTAGTACTGCTACCAAGCCACTCTTGGTGGTGGACATTGAACTCCCCCACCCAGAGGACATTTTTGTGCCCTTGCCATCCTCAGTGCTTGTCCAAAGCACCGAGTGTGAAGGCAACGGAAGAAGAGTTCAATATCATGTTGTGCCCAAAATTCATTTAAGGTGGGATGCAGAGGGATAAAACTGAGAGGTTTGCTGAGGTTTTTTCATTTTTTTACACAGACATGAATGTGTGTGCTCCTAGAGTATTAATGGCAACTTGCTTGCATTGGAAGAGTTTTATGAACGCACAGAATAAACATCTGAGAAGCATTAGCCTGCTTTTAGTGAACGGCCACCTCATTAAATTGAAACAAAATCAGATTTCAGTCTAGAATCTGATTTGTCCAGTAATTACTATGGCTGGCATTATTGCAATGGTCAAATTTTGTTCATAATTTATAAATTACATTCTTTGAAAATTATTAATCCTGAATTTATGTATTAATGTTATTGTTCAGTTTGTCATTCCCTTACTGTTAATGGATTTAATGTATTAATATTTTGTCTTGAATCTCTGCTGTGCTGCAATTCTATTACCAGTTGAAATCATTCAATGATGGAACAAAAAGTTCAATTTAATATGAGAAGTAATATTTACAGCAAGTAATTGTATATTCAATATGTTGAGCTTTTCAATAATAGATTTAATAAGGGGCACAGATTTTGAATTCTTGCTCAGTCAGCTAGTTTTTTTTCTCCTTCAGAGTACATTAGAAGCTTCAATATATTAGATTTGATGCTTGAAGCTGGATGTAAAGCTGTTGTGAAGAATTTTTAAGATACTTCAATGTTCACATTACTAATCAATTGTGCTTTATTTTAGGTTTTGTGCCATCACACAGTAGGAACAATAGCCATTCAGGAATGTTGACTCATAGTCGCAATAGTAGTAAAGGAAGTATTGAAGAAATCATGTCGCAGTCAAGACAGAAAGATCTCATGTCTAGTGTGCGCCAGAAAATGCTTCTGGACTATACTTTGTATATGGCAAAGTACATTCCTGAAGAACCCTCTAGTCCCAATGTAAGTCCTGTCCACAGTGCAGAAAGTAGTCCTACAGCGAACAATAAGGTAAGAAAAAACAAGTTAGTTATGCTTTGTGATATTTTTCTTCCAATATATGCCTTAGAGTTAAGGCTGTTTCAGTTTTTTTTTAAATCTTAAAGCAAAACTGTTGAGCTTGAAGATAACTTCCATAAAAGCTATCAGTGTTGCTTCTGGGGACGGTTGCCCGATATCTTTTTCTTTTTTTCTTTTTCAATTACTAGGGGTCATGAGTTCAAAGTGAGAGGAGGAACGTTTACGGGAGATATGCGTGGAAAGTTCTTTACGCAGAGGGTGGTTGGTGCCTGGAACATGTTGCCAGCGGAGGTGGTAGACGCAGACACATTAGTGTCTTTTAAGACGTATCTGGACAGATACGTGGATGGACAGGGAGCAAAGGGATACAGACCCTCAGAAAATAGATGGCAGGTTTAGACAGAGGATCTCGATCGGCGCAGGCTTGGAGGGCCGAAGGGCCTGTTCCTGTGCTGTAATTTTCTTTGTTCTTTGTTTTCCCGCAGTCATACTAAGAACAAAGAACAATTTTGTCAGCTGTGGGCAAGATGATGTAGTGACTGCCTGCCAAGAGCCAAATGAGCTATTTAAGTGGCCAATTAAGAGTCACTTCCTGCCTCCACTGGTGGGCTCACATAAGGCTTCTGGGGAGGTCTTCCTTTTTGCAAGGTCTGCACCCTGTGGAGTTAAAGTAATGATCATGTATTAATATTTTATGTATCACTTAATAGTCCTGTTCATTTTCTTTACATTAGTTGCCAAGCAGCCAAATTGAGAACTTGGAACAGCAAGTGGCTTGGGTCAATGCATTGGTTGGAAGAGTCTTCTGGGACTTCTTGGGTGAAAAATATTGGTCAAACTTAGTGTCTCGAAAAATCCAGATGAAACTCAGCAAGATTAGGGTATGTGATCAACGTGTTCAGGCCATAAATCAACGCTTATTAGTATAAATTTGTTTGCAGTTAATTTAACTTTCCTTGGCACACATACTTAGTTCCATCTTGTTTATGCAGAATCATAGAAATTGGAAAATTTTGCATTTTCCAAGTCTTTGATCATAGATATATTCTGCTGTCAGATGTTTGGGAAAAAAACTGTTGTTCATAATATTTTTAATCAGTGGCTGCTCCCAAGAAGGTATTGTCCATACAAGTTTGGACACACTGCCTTGAGCTATTTGGTGGTGAAGGCCCAGTAAATCTTTGTTCATGTGCTCCTGGTTCCATTCCCTCATCTTAATTGTTTGAACTTCATGGAATGTTACAATAGTGATGTAAGTATCAGCAAGGGGTGGATTTATTTGAGAGAGAAGTAGGAGGCACAGTTATCACAAAATGTATAATGGGGCCTCAGAGTTACCAGACTTTGTCTAAAGCAGAACCTCAGAATTATTGCAGAGCAGGGACCAGCAATTTGACCCAAAGTCTTTGCATCAGTTGTCCGAATGAGCATTTCAGTTAGTGCCATTTTGCTGCCTTCTACCTGAAATGTTTCCTGTTATTCCCTTTTCAAAATATTTTTCCTAAAGTCTAGTTCCCTTTGGAATGCCTCAATTGAACATGCTTTCACCACAATGCATTGCATTCCAAACCCTAACCACTCGCTGCATAAAAATGTTCTTTTTGTATTGCATTTGGTGTCTTTTACTAATTATTTTATGCTGTGCCCTCTTGTTCTTGATCCTTGCATGAAGAGGAACAGTTTCCTCCCTACTATTCTATCTAGACCCCTCATAATTTTGAATAGTTCTCGCTGATATCTCTCTGCCTTCTCCAAGGAAAACGGTCCAAAGTTCCCCAATATATTTTTCTACCTGAAGTTTATTTTCCCTGGAGCTATTCTCATGAACAAGAACATAAGACGTAGGAGCAAAAATATGCCATTTTGCCCATTGCATTTGCTCTGCCATTCAATGGGATCATTGCTGATGTGATAATACTCAACTCCACTTCTTTGTCGTTCCTTCATAAAAGGTAACCAGACAATGGGAGGCAATGGCCTAGTGGTATTATTGCTAGATTATTTATCCAGAGACCCAGGGATGTTCTGGGCACCTGGGTTTGAATCCTGCCATGGCAGATGGTGGAATTTGAATTAAATAAAAAAAGAATCTGGAATTAAGAGTCAGATGATATCTATGAATTCATTGTCAATTATTAGAAAAGCCATCTGGTTCACTAATGTCCCTTAGGGAAGGAAACTGCCATCCATACCTGGTCTGGCCTAATTTTGACTCCAGTCCCACAGCAATGTAGTTGATTCTTAACTGGCCTTTGGGTAATTAGGGATGCAAAATAAATGCTGGCCTAGCCAGTGACGCCCTTATCCCGCAAATGAATGAAAAAAACCATAGGACTGCTCTCTTTTATTAGAGAGAGATGGCAGGTGGTGGTGGTTCAACCCAAGGGTCACCATGCCTCAGGCAAGGGCACAGGTTGAGGAGGAGAGTCCTTCATGGTGACCACAGGTGGCATGGGAATTGAACTCGCGCTTTTTGCATTACTTTGCATTGCAAGCCAACTATCTGGCCAACCCTTGAAAGGAACACAGAAAATACAAGTAGGCCATTCGTCCCATCGAGCTTGTTCCACTATTCTGTATTATCATGGCTAATTGCCTAACTCGGTACTCTGTTTGCACTTTTTTCCCATACCCTTTGATCCCTTGTTTCCCATCCTGATTAAAAATCTATTTCAACCTTGAAATTAACGACCCAGCTTCGATAGCTCTCTGCAGAAAAAAAAATTCTGATTTTAATGAAATTATAGAAGAAATTCTTCCTCGTCTGTCTTAAATGGACGACCCTTTATTCTTAGAACATGCCCTTTGCCATGAGGCTCTTCCGTAAAGGGAATCAACCTCTTCACACCCACCCTGTTAAGCCACCTTGGCATTTTTTATGTTTCAATTAGGTTGCCTTTCATTCTTCTAAACATTATTGAGTATGGGCCCAAACTACTCATCCTGTCCTCATAAGACAATCCCTCCATACATGAGATCAACCTATTGAACCTTCTGTGGACTGCCTGCAATGCTAGTATATCTTCCTTAGATAAGGGGACCAAAATTGTTTTTAGTATTATGGTCTGACTTGTACCTTGTATTATTTTAGCAAAACTTTTTCTTCACTATCCATTCCCTTTGAAAGAAAGACAATATTCCATTTCCTTTTCTGTTAGTAGCTGCACCGGTATTCTTTGTGATTTATGCATGAGAGCCCAAAATCCCTCTGTATTGCTCCTTGCTGCAGTCTTTCTCCAGAGAAGTAATATTCTGAAAGGTCACATAATCTACTTGTTCGACCCCACCCACCCTGAGTTAAACTTGAACATACTGGGTCTTAATTAAGTTTTCTAATTATATAATCTTAAAGATACTCCATGTATTTTAATTTTAGTCTCCCTCTCCTATTCTCTGATTTTTAGTTATCTGGTGCTTCTTAGTTAATTCCTTAATAATCTCCAAAGACTTTGGTCTGCTCCTGCCTCCACAGATCTGTGAAAGTAGTTAGGAAAGCAAGACAGAGAAAAAACAACCTCCCTCATCACTTACCAAACTGCTACACTCCACTTTCTGTAAATTGCACTCTGCGCTAGTAGCACAGAGGTGTCACTTATATTCTGCCTGAGCTGTTTCACGAGCTGGTTTAAACCAGATTAACTGTCAGCCCTAGTTAACTATTTAAATGACAGCAGCTCCACCCACTAGAAGAGATAGCAAGAACGACAGATGCTGGAGTCGGAGATGACCGTGTGGAGCTAGAGGAAAACTGCAGGCCAGGCAGCATCAGAAGAGCAGGAAAGTTGACGTTTCGGGTTGGGACCCTTCAGAAATGGGGAGGGGGAAGGGAGCTGGGAAATAGAGAGAGGAGGAGGGGTGGGGCTGGGGAACGTAGGTGGGCTGGTGATAGGTAAATATAGGTAGGGAGTGGTGGGGATTGGTCAGTGGGATAGGTGGGGCGGATAGATGGGAAAGAAGATGGACAGGTTTTGTCAGGTCAAGGAGGCGGTGATGAGAGGGAGGGTTGGACGTGGGATGAGGCCGGGGGTGGGGAGATTTTAAGACTGGTGAATTCCATGTTTAGGCCATTGGGCTGTAGGCTCCTGAGGTGGAATATGAGGTGTTACTCCTCCAGTTTGCATGTGGAGGCATTATGGTATTGGAGGAGGCCCAGGATGGACATGCCTTGCAGGGTATGGGAGGGGGAGTTGAAATGGTTGACGACAGGAAGGTGTTGTCGCGTCCAGAGCGCAGATGCTCAACGAAACGGTCTCCCGAGTCTGTGCTTGGTCTTACCGAAGTAGAGGAGGCCACATTGGGAGCAGATACAGTAGACCAATTTGGTGGATGTACAGGTGAACCCCTGTTTGATATGAAAGGTTTGCTTTGGGCCTTGAATGGAGTTGAGGGGGGAGATGTAGGGACAGGAATAGTAATTCCTGTGGTTGCAGGGAAAGGTGCCGGGTATGGTGGGGTTAGTGGGGAGTGTGATGCAGACGAGAGAGACGTGGAGAGAGTGGTCCCCACAAAATGCAGATAGCGTTTGGGGGTGGAATTGGTCATGGGGTCGGATTGTAGGTGGTGGAATTGGTGGAGAATGATACGCTGGATGCGGAGGTTAGTGGGGTGATATGTGAGGATAAGGGGGATTCTGTCTTTTGTTTTTGTTGGGAGGAGCAGTTTTGAGGGCAGAAGTGTGGGAAATGTAAGAGGTGCGGTGGAGGGCATTTTTGATCACCGGAGGAGGGAAGTTGCGGTCAACAGCAAACAGAAGACAAACAACCTATGGTTAGAGAAATAGTTTCTCATTGTTTTTGTCCATTCCATTTGTGAGTTGTTTATTTCTTTTATTGTCCAGGAAAATTAAATCATAGGGGCAATTTTGGGAATCTCAGGGGTGGATCCACCCTTTGACCCTGTGTTAATTTTGAGCATTTCTGTCCACTTCTTGCACACTGGCAGCAATGAATTCCATCCACTGGATGCGTTGTAGAACTAGGCAACACATCTTTAGTAGCACCTTTTCAAAAATGCATCCATTCTAGAAGAACAAAGGTAGCAGGGCTGTGGAATTAGCACTGCCTATACATCTCTCACCATTCTACATTGAAAGTATTATCGCTGTTGTTTTACTGTAACTGGGTCAAAATCCTGGAGCTCTCGAACAACAATGTTGGTTAATCTATACCACGTGAAATTTAGCAATTTAAGTGACTCAGCAGCACCATCGTGTTTTTTTTTTGTGGGGGTGGGGGGTGCAGGAGGGTGGATGTGGATGAAAGGTTTGGCCATTAAATGCTAGCCTTACCAGTGATGCTACTAACCTTGAATAAATTTGATTGGTCATGAAATTTGATGTTATCAACTTGTGCAAACATAATTTGCCATTTCTTCCAAAATTTTAATTGCAAGATTTGCCACTGGTTAGCGGGCATTGGTCAGCATAATGAACATTGTTCACTGGCTGTTGACTGCAAGTTCTGAGTCATCATATGTTTAAACCTATTCAAATTAAATTTTCTTCATGGCTATCGTGTTGTTGTATTTAAGGATGGCTTCATAACACTGATGTAAATGCTTCAACTGCAGTCTACGGACCGTAAATCCGGTTGTCATTTTCAACTCTGATTACCCTGGCTGGCCACACGGTTACTTTTTATTTTCCTTCAGGTTTTTATACTTCCATGTCAAAACCTTTTAAATCCATTCAGATGATAAATTACTTTACAAATGCATTAACATAAGTAGCCAAATGTTCCCTCTGCAAGAAAGTTAAATTTTTCATTTTTAATTAAATAGGAATGTATAAGCCTGTCAAACAGGTAGAAATTGATGGTGATATGCACTGAATATGTAAGTGGATTAGTTCAAAATGATATTCCTTGTGTCAACCAGGAAGCAAACCGTAGTTCTTTGGAGCAACCTTTGCGCTCTTATGGCATGATATTAATGTAAAGAAAAATTAATGTAAACAAACATTTTTAAGCTCCTTTCTTACTTTCTCAGGTTTAGGATTTCACTTGCATCTGCAATTCATAGTTTACATTGTCAAATGGCTTGATTTCATTGCCCCTTTTTACTTTTGTTTGCTAACTGATGCACGCATTATTTTTCCAAGTGCTAATAATAATGCTATTCAGAATTATTTAGATGTTGTTCCACTCTGAACGTTTGTAAGGTAAAATATTGGGAACTGTTTTTGCACAATTTTGAAGAATCTAATTGTAAGAATACAAAGAAAACAGTGTGGAAACAGGCCCTTTGGCCCAACACATCCACAACGACCCTCAGAGTATCCCACCCAGAATCATCCCCCTATAACCCACCTAATCTACACGTCCCTGAACACTCTGGGCAATTTAGCATGGCCAATTCACCTAGTCTGCACATCTTTGGACTGTGGGAGGAAACCAGAGCACCCGGAGGAAACCCATGCGGAGAATGTGTAACCTCCACACAGACAGTTGCCCGAGGTTGGAATCGAACCCGGGCCCCTGGCGCTGTGAGGCAGCAGTGCTAACCACTGAACCACCGTGCTGTCCAAACTTATTCCTTATTTCCTTATTTACTATGGCTTAACCAAGCACTTGTATAAAATTATTGTTTATTCTAGCTAAAATTTTGAATCCAGTGCCTCTGAGAATTTCTGTATTCTTATTAACAGTCATAAGAACACCATTTAATACAATCATGGCTGATCTCATCTTAGCCTCAACTCCACATTCCTGCTCACTCTCTCTCCAACTCTTTAACCCTTTACTAATTAAAAATGTATCTCCTCCCTAAATTTATTCAGTATCCTGGCAGTCCCAGCACCTGGATGGTGAATTCCATCAATTCACAATCTTTTGAAAGAAGTAATTCCTCCCCATCTGTGTTGAATATGCCTACCCTTTGCCTAAAATTATGACCCCTTGTTCTAGATTGCTGCACAAGGAGGAACATCTACCTACATCTACTTCGTCAATCCCCTTTAGCATCTTGTTTACCTTAATTAGATCTCCTCTCATTCTTCTAAACTCCAGTGAGTATAGACCTAAACTGCTCAAAGTCTCCTCATAAAGCTGGCCTTTCATCTCTGGAATTAATCGAATGAATCTTCACTGAACTCCCTCCAATGCAGTCTTGAAAATCAAGTTATTCTTTCGTGATACTAAGGAGACAGACTGTAACCATCACTTCTTGAACAGGAGCGTTAGATTAGCAATGTTACAATCTCTTGGATCCGTCCATAGTCTCTCGATCTCTGCAGCCACTTCCCTTATATTCTTTGGATGTAGACCATCACATCCTGATGACTTGTCTGCCTTGAGTTTCACTAGTTTTTCAAATACTTTGTCACTTTTCTAGAGACTATTTCAAGATCTTTCCTCCAATTAGTCACTTATTTACCTTTTATCTTTGGGATGTTTATAGTGTCCTCCATCATGAAGACTGATGCCAAATAATTGTTTAAACAATCTGTCATTTCCCTGTTCACCATTAGCAACTCCCCAGTTGCAACCTCCAAGGGCCCCACACTTTAGCTGCTCATACTTGTAGAAGCTGTTGCTGTTTGTTTTTATATTTCTTGCCAGTTTATTTTTATAATCCATTTTCTCCCTCATTCTTAGCGATTTGGTCATCTGCTGCTAGTTCCTAACAAAAAATTCCCAATTCTCTGGCCTACCATCCATTTGCTGCTTTGTGTGCCTTAGCTTTTGATTGCTTTTCTTGAGTGCAATTTTTAACCATGGTAGTTCACCCTTCCCATCAATTATTTTTTGATTGGAATACATTTTGCTGAGCGTTATGAAATATCTGCATTAATGTCTGCCACTTCTTATCCACTGACCTTCTCCTTAGTATATTTCTTTCTTCACACCTCAGAAATTGTCTTTAATTCTATTGAGGACACTGGTTTGTAACCTGAGTTGTTCTCTCTGAAACTGAAATTGAAACTTTTTACTTTTTTAAAAATTTACTCATGGGACATGGGCATTGTTGGCTAGTGGGCATCGGTATTTATTGGCCCATTCCTAGTTGCCCTTGGGAAAGTTGTGGTAAGCTGCCAGTTGAACTGCTGAAGCACATATGCTGTAAGTAGACACACAATGTTTTTAGGGAAGGAATTCCAGGATTTTGAACCAGCAGCACTGAAGGAATGCATGATACATTTTCAAGTCAGGATGGGGAGTGGCTTGGAAAGGAGCTTGCAGGTGGTGGTGTTCCTATGTAACTGCCCTTGCCCTCCTAGGCGGAAGTGGTGGTCGGCTTGGAAGGTGCTGTCTGAGGATCTTTGGTGAATTTCCATGGTGCTTCCTGTAGCTCACATTGCTGCTACTGCATGTTGGTGATGGAGGGATTGGATGCTTGTGGATGTGGTGCCAGTCAAGCAGGCTGCTTTGTCCTAAATAGTGTCAAGCTCCTGAGTGTTGTTAGAGCTGAAGCCATCTAGGCAAAGAGAGAGTATGCCATCATATTCCTGAACTGTACCTTGTGAATAGCGGACAGGCTTTTGGGAGTCGGGAGGTGAGTTATTCGGCATTCCTAGCCTCTGACCTGCTCTCGCAGCCACTGCATTTATATGTTAAGTCGAGATGAGTTTCTGGTCAATGATAACCCAGAGGAAGTTGATGGTGGAGGTTGCAACTGGGGAATTGATAATGGGGAACAGGGCCGAAGCAAATAATTTAAACCAATATTGTGGATTGTGGTAACATCATTGATTATAGAATCATAGACTGATACAGCATGGAAACAGACCCTTTGGTCTAACTAGTCTACATCGACCATGTTCCCAAACTGAACAAGTCCCACTTGCTTGCGTTTGGCCCATATCCCTTCAAACCTTTCCATTTCATGTACTTATCCAAATGACTTTTAAATGTTGTAATTGTACCTGCATCCACCATTTTGTCTGGCAGTTCATTCCACACACGAACCACTCTTTGTATCAAAATGTTGCCCCTCATGTCCTTTTTAAATCTTTCTCCACTCGCCTTAAAAAATATATGGCCCCTAGTTTTGAATTCCCCCACCCTAGGGAAAAGACCTTTTGCTATTCACCTTATCTATGCCACCCATGACTTTATAAACCTCTATAATGTTACCCCACAAAGCTTTTGAGAAGCCAAACACAGATATGCCAGGGAATTCCTGCAGGCCTGGCATTCCAACTGGAACTCCATCAACAGACTAGTCGACTAGTCAACTAGACAACTCGCACAGACTGGTCAAGCAACAGCCTGACAGTCATACTCTCAGAATCATACCATACAATGTCCCAGACACCACCATCAGCATCCCTGGTTATGTCCTGTCTCACTGGCAGGACAGACCCAGCAAAGGGGACGGCACTGTGGTATACACTCGGGAGGGAGTTGCTCTAGGAGTCCTCAACATTGACTCCGGACCCCCTGATGCCTCATGGCTTCAGGTTAAACATGGGCAAGGAAACCTCCTGATTACCACATACCGTCCTCCCTCAGCTGGTGGATCAGTACTCTTTGATGTTGAACAACACTTGGATGAAGCACCAAGGTTGGCAAGGGCACAGAGTGTTCTCTGGGTGGGGGATTTCAATGTCCTCCACCACCAGCAGTACTACTGATCGAGCTGGTCGGGTCCTAAAGAACATAGCTGCTAGACTGGGTCTGCGGCAGGTGGTGAGGGAACCAACAAGAGGGAAAAACGTACTTGACCTCATCCATACTAATCTGCCAGCTGCAGTTGCATCTGTCCATGACCGTATCGGTAAGAGTACCCATCGCACAGTCCTTGTGGAGACGAAGTCCCGCTTTCACATTGAGAACAACCTCCATCGTGTTGTGTGGCACTATCACTGTGCTAAATGGGACAGACTTCACACAGATCGAGCAACTCAAGACTGGGCATCCATGAGGTGCTGTGGGCCATCAACAGCAGTAGAATTGCACTCCAACACAATCTGTAACCTCATGGCCTGGCATATCCCCCACTCAACCATTACCATCAAGCCAGGGGATCAACTCTGGCTCAATGAAGAGTGCAGGAGGGCATGCCAGGAGCAGCAGCAGGCACACCTGAAGTAGAGGTATCAGCCTGGTGAAGCCACCAAAAAGGACTACTTGCACACCAAGCAGCAAGTGACAGACAGAGCTAAGCGATCCCACAACCAACGGATCAGATCTAAGCTCTGCAATCCTGCCACATCCAGTCGTGAATAGTAGTGGACAATTAAAACAAATCACTGGAGGAGGAGACTCCACAAATATCCCCATCCTTGATGGAAGAGCCCAGCACATCAGTGCAAAAGATAGTTGCAGCAATCTTCAGACAGAAGTGCCAAGTGGATGATCCATCTTGGCCTCCTCCAGTGGTCCCCAGCATTATATATACCAGTCTTCAGCCAATTTGATTCACTCCACGTGATATCAAGAAACTGTTGGTGACGCTGGAAACTGCAAAGGCTACCAGTCCTGACAACATTCTGGCAAAAGTACTGAAGACTTGTGCTCCAGAACTTGCTGCTCCTCTAGCCAAGCTGTTCCAGTACAGTTACAACACTGGTATCTATCCGACATAGAACATAGAACATAGAACAATACAGCGCAGAACAGGCCCTTCGGCCCTCGATGTTGCGCCGACCTGTGAACTAATCTAAGCCCATCCCCCTACACTATCCCATCATCCATATGCTTATTCAAGGACTGTTTAAATGCCCCTAATGTGGCTGAGTTAACTACATTGGCAGGCAGGGCATTCCACGCCCTTACCACTCTGAGTAAAGAACCTGCCTCTGACATCTGTCGTAAATCTATCACCCCTCAATTTGCAGCTATGCCCCCTCGTACTAGATGACGTCAGTGAAAAAGACACTCGCTGTCCACCCTATCTAATCCTCTGATCATTTTGTAGAGCTCTATTAAATCCCCTCTTAGTCGTCTTCTCTCCAATGAGAACAGACCCAAGTCCCTCAGTCTTTCCTCATAAGACCTTCGCTCCAGACCAGGCAACATCCTGCTAAATCTCCTCTGCACCTTTTCCAATACTTCCACATCCTTCCTGTAATGGGGCGACCAGAACTGTACGCAATATTCCAAGTGAGGCCGCACTAGCGTTTTGTACAGTTGCAGCATGACATCACTGCTCTGGAACTCAATTCCTGTACCAGTGAAACCTAACACACCGTATGCCTTCTTAACAGCACTATCAACCTGGGTGGCAACTTTCAGGGATCTATGTACCTGGACACCAGGATCCCTCTGCACATCCACGCTACCAAGAATCTTTCCATTGACCCAGTATTCTGCCTTCCTATTATTCTTCCAATGAGACAATGTGGAAAATTGCCCAAGTATGTCCTGTACACAAAAAGCAGGACAAATCCAGCCCAGCCAGTTACCACCCCATCAGTCTTCTCTCGATCATCAGTAAAGTGAGGGAAGGTGTCATCAACAGTGCTATCAAGCAGCACCTGCTCAGCAATGCCCAGTTTGGGTTCCGCCACAGCCACTCAGCTCCTGATCTCATTACAGTCTTGGTTCAAACATGGACAAAAGAGCTGAATTCCAGAGGTGAGGTGAGAGTGACAGCTCTTAATATCAAGGCTACATTCAACCTAGTGTGCCACTGAGGAGCTCTGGCAAAGCTGGAATCAATGGGCATCAGGGGGCAAATGCTCCAGTGGTTGGAGTCATAACTGACACATAGAAACTTGGTCGTAGTTGTGGGAGGTCAATCATCTCAGTTCCAGGACATCTCTGCAGGAGTTCCTCAGGGTAGTGTCCTCGGCCTAACCATCTTCAGCTGCTTCATCAATGACCTTCCCTCCATCATAAGGTCAGAAGTGGGGATATTCGCCAACGATTGCACAATGTTCAGCACCGTTTGTGACTCCTGAGATACTGAAGCAGTCCATGTTCACGTGCAAGAAGATCTGGACAATATCCAGGCTTGGGCTGACAAGTGGCAAGTGACATTCGTGCCACACAATTGCCAGGCTATGGCCATCACCAATACGAGACAATCTATCCACCGCCCCTTGACGTTCAATGGTGTTACCATCACTGAATCCCCCACTAACAACATCCAGGGGGTTACCATTGATCAGAAACTCAACTGGACTCACCACATGAACACAGTGGCCACAAGAGCAGGCCAGAAGCTGGGAATACTGCGGCGAGGAGCTCACCTCCTGACTCCTCAAAGCCTGTCCACCATCTACACGGCACAAGTCAGGAGTGTGGTGGAATACTACCCACTTGCCTGGATGAGTGCAGCCCCAACAACACTCAAGAAGCTTGATACCATCCAGGACAAAGCAGCCCGCTTGATTGGCACTACATCAACAAACATTCACTCCCTCCACCACTGACGCTCCGTAGCAACAGTGTGTGCTATTTACAAGATGCACTGCAGAAATTCACCAAAGATCCTCAGACAGCACCTTCCAAACCTATGACCACTTCCATCTAGAAGGACAGGGACAGCAGATATATGGGAACACCACCACCTCCAAGTTCCCCACCAAGTCACTCGTTATCCTGACTTGGAAATATATTGCCATTCCTTCACTGTCACTGGGTCAAAATCCTGGAATTCCCTCCCTAATAGCTTTGTGGGTCAACCCACAGCAGGAGGACTGCAGCGGTTCAAAAAGGCAGCTCACCACCACCTTCTCAAGGGCAACTAGGGATGGGCAAGAAATGCTGGCCAGACAGCGACGCCCAAATCCCACAAATGAGTAAAATAAAAATAACAAAAAACAAACACATTGAACTGGACCCGATATACAAACCACCAAGAAACAGAACCGGAAGTGATGCCAACCACCCCAGCAAACCGTGGCATATAAATAACAGGCGAGACAGAACGCCAGTGCTTCACTGGAGGCACACTGATGATGTACCTGGGAGAGTGATGAAACATCTGCAATCAAACGCGCCGGCTCAGTTACCCCTCAACCTCCTGTGCTTCAGTGAAAAAATGTCCCAGCCTATTTGGCCTCTTTTTGTAACTCAGACCTTCCGTTCCCGTCAATATCCTGGTAAATCTTTTCTGAACCCCCTCCAAGTTAATAATATCCTAGAGGCCTCACCAAAGTCCTGTACAACCTGAACATGACATCCCAAATCTTTTTGAGATAAAGGGAAAATATGGCAGCACGCTCTATTTGAAAACTCTGACTAAACATAAACATTGTCAAGGGGCAATTGTTAAATTGTCTGTTTTGGAGATGGTCATTGCCTGGGATTTGTGTGGCATGAATGTCACTTGTCAACCTAAGCCTGGATATTATCCAGGTCTTGCTGCATTTGAACATGGACTGTTTCGGTATCTGAGGAGCCATGAATGGCGCTGACCGTTATTGGCGAACATCCCCACTTCTGATCTTAGAATGGAGAGAAGGTCATTGAAGCAGCTGAAGATGTTTGGGCCAAAGATACTGCGCTGAAGAATTCCTAGAGCTGAGTTGACTGCCTTCCAACAGCAACAACCACCTTCCACTGTGCCAGGTATGACTCCAAACGGCAGAGAGTTTGATTCCAATTTTGCTAGGGCTCCTTGATGCTACACTTGGTCAGTTGTGGCCTTGATGTCAAGGTCCATCACTCCCACCTTACCTCTGGAATTCAGCTCTTTTGTCCATGTTTGAATTAAGCCTGTAATGAGGTCAGGAGCTGAGTGGCTCTTGCAGCCCCTAAACTGGATATCTCTGTCAATGACATCTGCTGTCACTTTACTGATGATTGAGAGTTGAATGATGGGGAGGTCATTGGCCAGGTTGGATTTCTGCTGCATTTTGTGTACAGGACATACCTGGGCAATTTTCAACATTGGGTCAATGCCAGTATTCTAGCTGTGCATGGAACAGCTTGGCTGGAGGAGCAGCATGTTCTGGAGCACAAATCTTCAGTACTATTGCTGGAAGGTTGTCAGGACCCAAGCCTTTGTAATATCCAGTGCCTCTGATTGATTGTTTCTTGGTTTCACATGGAGTAAATTGAATTGGCTGAACACTGGCATCTGTAATGTTGGAGACCACTGGAGGAGGCCAAGATGGATCATCCACATGGCAATTCTGGCTGTCTTTTACACTGATGTGATCTGCTGTCCCATTTATTGAGGATGGGGATATATTTGTGCTGCCTCCTTATTCAGTGAGTTGTTTAATTATTCACCAGCGTTCACGACCAGGTGTGGCCGGACTACAGAGCTTAGATTTGATCTGTTAGCTGTGGCATCGCTTAGCTCTGTCTCTCACTTGCTGTTTATGCAGTTTGGCTTGCAAGTAGTCCTGTTTTGTAGCTTCACCAGATTCACACCTAATTTTTAGAAATGGCTAGTGTTGCACCTGCATTCTCCATTGAGTCGGGGTTGCTCCCTTGGCTTGATGTAAACAGTTGAGTGGGGGATATGCCAGGCCCTGATTTTACAGATTGTGCTGGAGTACAATTCTCCTGCTGATTGCCTATAGCGCTTCATGGATACCCAGTCTTGAGTTGTTAGATCTGTTCAAAATCTGTCCCATTTAGCACAGGGATAGTGCCACATAACACAATGGAGGTTATTCTCAATGTGACGGTGGGACTGCGCGGTGGTCACTTTTACTGATACTGTCATGGACCGATGCGCCTGCAGCTGGCAGATTGATGAGGATGAGGTCAAGTATCTTTTCCTCTTGTTGGTTCCCTCACCACCTACCACAGACCCAGTCAAGCAATTATGTCCTTTAGGATCTGACCAGCTTATCAGTTGTGCTGCTGCTGACCAGTCTTGGTGGTAGACATTGAAATCCCTCACCTAGTGTACATTTTGCACTTCTGCCATCTTCCATGCTTCTTCCAAGCATTGCTTACCACAGAGGAATACTGGCTGATTAGCTGAGGGAGGACGGTATGTTGCAACCAGCAGGATGTTTCCTCGCCCATGTTTAACCTAATGCCATGAGACTTCATTGTCCAGTGTCAATGTTGAGGACTCCCAGTGCAACCCACTCCTGACTGTATACCACTGTGTAGCACTACCTCTGCTGGGCCTGGCCTGCCAATCGGACAGGACATATCCAGTCAATACAGTGTGGAGCTGGAGGAACACGGCAGATCAGGCAGCATCAGGGGAACAGGAAAGTCGACCTTTCTGGACACATCCTGATGAAGGGTCCTGACCTGAAACATTGACTTCCTGTTCCTCTGATGCTGCTTGACCTCCTGTGTTCCTCCAGCTTCACACTGTATTGACTCTGACTCCAGCATCTGCAGTTCTTGCTATCTCCCAGGACATATCCAGGGATGGTGTCTGGGACATTGACTCACGTATGATTCCGTGAGTATGACTTTCTGGTGCCACCTTAGGTGGCACAGTGGCTCACTGGTTAGCACCGCTGCCTCTCAGCGCCAAGGATCCAGGTTCGATTCCACCCTCGGGTGACTGTGTGGAGTTTGCACATCCTACCTGTGTATGCGTGGGTTTCTGCTGGGTGCTCTGATTTCCTCCCACAGTCCAAATATGTGCAAGTTAGGTGGATTGGCCATGCTAAATTATCCATAGTGTTCAGGGATGTGTAGTTTAGGTGCATTGGTCATAGGAATTGCAGGGTTACTGGGATAGGGTAGGGGAAATGGGTCGGTGTGGACTCATTGGGCTGAATGACCTGCTTCCACACTGTAGGGATTCTATGGAAGCACACAGCAGCTTCAATATCTTTATAGACAATGTCAGGCTGTTATTTGACCAGTGTGTAAGACAGAATTTTGACACTAGTCTCCAGGTGTTACTAAAGAGAACTTTGCAGTGTCAGCAGGGTTTTTTGCCAGTTGTTGTTTCTGGTGCCTAGGTTGGTGCCAGGTTGACGATCCAAATTCATTTCTTTGTTTTGACTTCATAGCGATTGAGACAACTGAGTGGCTTGTTGAGCTATTTCAAAGGGCAGGTGAGAGGCAACCACATTGCTGTCGGTCTGGAGTCACATGAAGGCTAGACCAGGTGAAAATGGTAGATTTCCACCCCTGAAATACGTCAGTGAATCAGATGAGTTTTTCCAACAATCAACAATGGTTTGATGGTCATTAGTAGATTCTTGTTGTGAATACTTATCCCTAACTGAGATATCTTATCTTATTAATCCTACCTCATTACACATTACTAGATGTAACATAGACTGTTCTCCAGTTATTCAGTGGGTTCTGTAACATACTGCTCAGAGAAACAATCCCTGATGCACTTTAGAAATTTGTCTTCCCTATTCTCCTTGCCCATTTAATTTATCCAGTCAATAGACAAATTAAAATCACCTTCGATAATTTGAAGGACCCTTTTTATACATCTCCGCCATTTGCTGCTTTATTCGTTGTCCTACAGTGAGGCAACTCCTTCGAACCTTTAGACGACTCCAACTGTGATTTCTTTCCCTTGCCATTCTTCGTTTTCAACCAAACTAATTCCACGTCATGATCCAATATCACTACTCACCACAATACAGATGCCTTCGTTTATTAACAAAGTGACCCACCTTCTTACGTTTGTATCTATTCTTCTGAAATATTGAATATCCTTGAATATTGAGTTTCCAGTGTTGGCCACCCTGTAGCCACATCTGTGATAGCTATCAAGTCATACTCATTGATTTCTATTTGTGCTGTTGATTCACCAATCTTGTTACAGCCCACAATTTATCTGTTTCGTTACAAAAGCTGCACACGTTCAGATAAAGAGGCATTATTACTTTCTTTGATATATAATCTCTGAGCTAATCTGTGCACCTAAAGTATAATCTGGAATTTGAACCAAATTCCCTTTGAATGCTAATATAAATACACACCTAACAAAAAGCATGACAAAACTCTGCAGAGATGATAGTTGCAAAAGGAGAACACACTTTTTGGCAAGTATTCTGAAAAACAAAATATCAAGTTTGATGAACTCTTATTCAATTTTGTCAACAAAAAAAGACTTGCTGACAGATGTAGACTGACTGAAGGTCTTCCAAATGAGCTTCAGTTCAGATGGAATGCTAACTAGTTCCAAGTCTTTGGAAGTCATTCTTGGGGCTTACAGGATAGTCAAAATATTGAGATGTGAAAACTTTATCAGGGTCCCAGCAGATTTAACCAATAAGGGGTGAGAGGGAGAATTGTAGATTTTAATGCCAATTTTGGAGGTTTTTTTCCCCCTCTGTTTTGCTTTTTTTGAAACAGAAATCAAGATCTGAAAAGGTTGTTAGGCATCTGTCAGCGCAGGACTCCATAGTCTCTTTCAGAGCCAGGTTTTTCCAGTATTTAAATATAATCTCTGTTTGTTATCTACCCCAAAGGTTTATTTGGCTCTTTTTCCAAAGTCATTTAAATTTCTGTAATTAGTAGGTATGTCACAGCCACATTAAACTGTTGACCAAAATTATTGTTTAAAGTTTTAGTTAATCTAGAAAGTGGTCAAATATTTCAATATTTTCCTGTTCTTCACTTGGTCGACAAATTTAGACATGTGATCCCAACGATATAAAAATTGTGACCATTTTAAAATGTTATAACTACCTTACATGTTTGTTGTATTCCATTTCAGCTACCTTACTTTATGAATGAACTGACACTGACAGAACTTGATATGGGAGCTGCTATGCCGAAAATATGTCAAGCTTCAAAGCCTTCAGTTAATCATCAAGGTAAGTGCAATTAAAATTCATCTTGAGCTTCTTCAGTATTCTTTAATGGCAGATATTTTGCATTGGAATTTGCAGTGAAATATTGCATTTATATTAGTCCAGAAATGTGTGATTAATGGTAATCAAAGTATTTCTAACACCTTATGATCTGCTTTACCATCAGAAACAAGTTCTTCTGTCTTTTATTTGTGTTTTGGTTTTCTTGTTAATGTAACAAGCTTAGAACAAAAGGGTACAAAGCAATGTTGCATCATTTGGTTGCATCACATAGTGGATTATGGACTTTAATGAATGTTCACCCCATCACATTCCCACCAACACACTAGTTCTTCATCAAAATAATGAGGCACAGTCAAAATTTATTTCCAAGAGTAGAGGGGTATTTTGTGCTCCATACTGCTCACAATTTAATTTCAGAGATATGACTGAATGTGCCAGGTATACTAAGGAGTTGAGAGCTAGGATTACAATAGGAAGCATTGCATTTACTGAAGTAAGAGGATAATGACTGGACAATGTGAATAGAGTTAAAGAAAAGATCAGTGAAGAGTTTGATATGGAACTGGGTACTGGGACACATGCTGAGAAGAGATGAAGTTAGGCTTCTTTGAGAAATGGTTTAGGAGATGCATGAAGGAATTCAAGTAGATTGAGAAGGAAACTCTTGAGACATTGACAAGGACAGAATAAGAAGAATGGTGTATCATTGAATAAATGATGGTTTGGGGATGTACTGACAGGGTGAGATGTTAAAAGGTGATGAAAGAGTGTTTGCAAAGAACCAAAAGAAAGGAGAAGGGCCACTTCCGGATCACTTAAGGAATTGCCATTTGAATGGAAAATTGAAGATAGAAATACAAAATAGTGACTTGGAACAGATAAAAACTGAGCTAGAATCATAGACCATCAATGATTGAAAAAACCCTTGGAAAAAGATAGATTCCTCAACTGATAGCTAAGATAAGGTAGCTTTCTGAGAAGTGACGTAAAGTATCATTAAAAGTGCTGTGAACAGAGCTTGTTTTGCAAGTACTTGGCAGATGTAATACAATGGGGGAAATGAGGTGTTATGCACTTACGCAGGAAGAATAGAAGAGCTGAATATTACTTAAATGGAGAAAGATGACAAAGTTGCACCACAGAGATTGGGCTGCTCATGCATAAATCACAAAAAAACGATCACCCATGTTCAGGAGAAAAGAGAAATGGAACATTGGTCTTTCTTTCAAAGGGAATAGAGTTTAAAAAAAATTAGACCATACCTGGAATACTGTGAACAATTTTGGACCCTTCTCTTAAGGAAATACATGCTGTCATTGGAGGCGATTCTAAGAAGGTTCACTCAGGTGACCATGGGTATAGGGGGACTGTCTTATGACGAGAGATTAATTGTTTGGGCCTGCACTCAATGGTGTTTAAAAGAACGAGACGTGACTTTATTGAAATGTGTAAGATTCTTAGGAGGGTTGACAGGATAGATGTGGAAAAGTTGTTTTCACTTGTGGGGAGGTCTGGAAACAGAGGGCACCATCTCATATTATGTTGCTCACTTAGGACAGAAATGAAGAGAGATTTCTTCTTTGAGGCTATCTAAATCAATTTGTGGACTGTTTTACCATAGAGGGTATGGGTTATTGAGTATATTCAAGGCGAAGATAGGCAGATTTCTAATCAGTAAGGAAATTGAGGATTATAGGGATATGGCAGGCAAGGGAAGTTGATGTTTCCCAGATCTGCTATGATTACGCTAAGTGATGGAGCAGGCTTGATGGGCTGAGTGGCATACTTCACTTATTCTTATGGTCTTATTGCACATGATGAAAGTTCACTACTCCACTGAACTTTGTACATGAACATAGCTTGTCTTCATTTGCCAACTATTTGTATTGATCTCAATTCTACTTTATTCAGTATGCACTTAGTACAGATTATTAGACAATTCTCATTGGGTAGAATGTGGGGACGGTAGGAGTAGCAATTTTGACATTTTATTTTAACCTGCACAATATTGCCTGTTTCCAATCATCTTAGACCTTCTGATTAAACAGTTATTCAAGCTTTTCTCACTTTTTTAGATTCTGTTTATTCCAATGCCACCCTTTATGGATACCCACGTTCTGCTCTTCTTCAAGTTGTAACCACCTATCCCATTGCACCCGTTAACTTTCTAACTGAATTTTGTACTCCTTGAGAAGATCAGGTTGGTGACTCTGGGTATAGAGCGATTATCTCATGAGAGATTAATAACTTGGGCTTGCACTTAATGGTGTTTGGAAGAATGAGAAGTGACTAGAACAAAAAATTACAGCACAGGACAGGCCCTTCGGCCTTCCAAGCCTGTGCCGGCATACTGTCAGTCACAACTAAACCCCCTACTCTTCCAGGGACTGTACCCCTCTATTTCCATTCTATTCATGTATTTGTCAAGACGCCCTTTAAAAGTCACTATTGTATCTGCTTCCACTACCTCCCCCAGCAGTGAGTTCCAGGCACCCACCTTCCTCTGTGTAAAACAAAAAAACTTGGCTCATACATCACCTTTTCTAGTGAGACCAGTGGGAGGATTCTGCCCACAGAGATTATAGTTCCAATTTCTCAAAGTCTTTTTGCAAAACCTATTGTCTTTCCTGTCTTAGCTCTCTTAAAACCATCGTTTCGACCAGGCTTCTCTCACTTCATGATTTGGTGCTTTTTTTAGTTATCTTTCACAAACAACCTTGAAACTTTTTCTAGATCAAGTGAATCTGCTTTAAATGCAAAATGTTAGTCTCAATTTTACACCAATGACATAAGTAGGAAAAGGAATGGGGATGTAAGGCAGAAGTTCAAGGAGCTAGGGTGGAAGCTTAGAGCTAGAACAAGCAGAGTTATTATCTCTGGTTTGTTACCCGTGTCATGTGCTGGCAAGGAATAGGGAGAGAGAGCAGTTGAACACATGGCTACAGGGATGGTGCAGGGGGGAGGGATTCACATACCTGGATAATTGGGGCGCATTCTGGGGTAGGTGGGACCTCTACAAATGGGATGGTCTACACCTGAACCAGAGGGGTACCAATATCCCGGGGGGGGAAATTTGCTAATGCTCTTCGGGAGGGTTTAAACTATTTCAGCAGGGGGGTGGGAACCTGAATTGTAGCTCCAGTGAACAGGAGGTTGAGAGTAGTGAGATCATGAATAAGGTTTTCAAGGTCATAGAAGTGTACCGGCAGGCAGGAAGGTGGTTTGAAGTGTGTCTACTTCAACGCCAGGAGCATCCGGTATAAGGTGGGTGAACTTGCAGCAGGGGTTAGTACCTGGGACTTTGATGTTGTGGCCATTTCAGAGACATGGATAGAGCAGGGACAGGAATGGTTGTTGCAGGTTCCGGGATTTAGATGTTTCAGTAAGATCAGGGAAGGTGGTAAAAGAGGGGGAGGTGTGGCATTGTTAGTCAGGGACAGTATTACAGTGGTAGAAAGGACGTTTGATTAGGACTCGTCTACTGAGGTAGTATGGGCTGAGGTTAGAAGCAGGAAAGGAGTGGTCACCCTGTTGGGAGTTTTCTACAGGCCTCCGAAAAGTTCCAGAGATATAGAGGAAAGGATTGCAAAGATGATTCTGGGTAGGAGCGAAAGTAACAGGGTAGTTGTTATGGGGGACTTTAACTTTCCAAATAGTGACTGGAAACGCTATACTTTGAGTATTTTAGATGGGTCAGTTTTTGTCCAATGTGTGCAGGAGGGTTTCCTGACACAGCATGTAGATAGGCCAACAAGAGGTGAGGCAACATTGGATTCGGTACTGGGTAATGAACCAGGCCAGGTGTTAGAATTGGAGGTAGGTGAGCACTTCGGTGATAGTGACCACAATTTGGTTACGTTTACTTTAGCAATGGAAAGGGATAAGTGTATACTGCAGGGCAAGAGTTATAGCTGGGGAAAAGGCAATTATGAGGCGATTAGGCAAGATTTAGGAGGCATAGGATGGGGAAGGAAACTGCAAGGGCTGTGCACAATTGAAATGTGGGGCTTGTTCAAGGAACAGCTACTGTGTGTCCTTGATAAATATGTACCTGTCAGGCAGGGAGGAAGTGGTCGAGCGAGGGAACCGTGGTTTACTAAAAAAGTTGAATCTCTTGTCAGGGGGAAGAAGGAGGCTTATGTAAAGATGAGGCGTGAGGGCTCAGTTAGGGCGCTTGAGAGTTACAAGTTAGCCAGGAAGGACCTAAAGAGAGAGGGCTAAGAAGAGCCAGGAGGGGACATGAGAAGTCTTTGGCAGGTAGGATCAAGGAAGACCCTAAAGCTTTCTATAGGTATGTCAGGAATAAAAGAATGACTAGAGTAAGATTAGGGCCAGTCAAGGACAGTAGTGGGAAGTTGTGCGTGGAGTCCGAAGAGATAGGAGAGGCGCTAAACGAATATTTTTCGTCAGTATTCGCACGTGAAAAAGACAATGTTGTCGAGGAGAATGCTGAGATACAGGCTATTAGCCTAGACAGGATTGAGGTTCATAAGGAGGAGGTGTTAGCAATTCTGGAACATGTGAAAATAGATAAGTCCCCTAGGCCGGATGGGATTTATCCTAGGATTCTCTGGGAGGCTAGGGATGTGATTGCAGAGCCTTTGGCTTTGATCTTTAGTCGTAAATTTGCAGATGACACTAAAGTCAGTGGAGTTGTGGATAGTGCGGAAGAATGTTGCAGGTTACAGAGGGACATAGATAAGCTGCAGAACTGGGCTGAGAGGCGGCACGTGGAGTTTAATGCGGAAAAGTGTGAGGTGATTCACTTTGGAAGAAGTAACAGGAATACAGGGCTAATGGTAAGATTCTTGGTCGTGTGGATGAGCAGAGAGATCTCTGTGTCCATGTGCATAGATCCCTGAAAGTTGCCACCCAAGTTGATAGGGTTGTTAAGAAGGCGTACGGTATGTTAGGTTTTATTGGTAGAGGGATTGCATTTCGGAGCCATGAGGTCATGTTGCAGCTGTACAAAACTCTGGTGCAGCTGCATTTGGAGTATTGCGTACAGTTCTGGTTGCCGCATTACAAGAAGGATGTGGAAGCATTGGAAAGGGTGCAGAGGAGATTTACCACGATGTTGGCTGGTATGTAGGGAAGGTCTTATGAGGAAAGGCTGAGGGACTTGAGGCGGTTTTTGTTAGAGAGAAGATGGTTTCAAGGTGACTTAGTAGAGACATACAGGATGACCAGAGAATTAGATAGGGTGGACAGTGAGAGCCTTTTTCCTCGGATGGTGACGGCTAGCACGAGGGGACGTAGCTTTAAATTGAGGGGTGATAGATATAGGACAGATGTCAGAGGTAGGTTCTTTACTCGGAGAGTAGTAAAGGTGTGGAATGCCCTGCCTGCAACAGTAGTAGACTTGCCAACTTTAAGGGCGTTTAAATGGTCATTGGATAAACATATGGATGATAATGGAATAGTGTAGGTTAGATGGGCTTCAGATTGGTTTCACAGGTCAGCGCAACATCGAGGGCCGAAGAGCCTGTACTGAGCTGTAATGTTCCATGTTCTTTAATTGGTTCTGATGCCCAGTGCACCATTTCGCAAGATGGATATTAAGCTGTAAAAGTAGCATGAAACTGAAATGCATTTTGTTTTTTCTTGACAGTTGACCAATAATAGTTTGTGGAACTATAAATTTAAATTGGTGCAATATAATTGACTTCATTTTAACATAACTAAAACAAGTGAAATATTCCTGTTGCCATTCTTGTTGCAATCTTGGATTCTAATGCAGTTCTCGTTTATACATTCCTCAACTCTAAAGACAAGGTTCACTGAAAAAATGATGTGGATTATTCATCATGTTGTGTATGCATATAATTCGCGGACTTAATTTCCACTAGATCCTATCTAGATAATTTACATGTTGAAAATGTTTCATAGGTTGCTGAAAAGAAAGGACGAGGCTACCATTTTAGGTCTGCAGTTCTCAGGACAGTTAATCAGCAAGAAAGTTTATTTCCTACAGGACTGTGGATTGATTTGGAGATTTCTTACAATGGATCTTTTCTGATGACTTTGGAAACTAAAATGAACCTAACCAAACTGGGCAAGGAGCCGTTGGGGGAAGGATACAAAGTAGGCGATGTTGGCAAGGAAGGGTAAGATCTTTAAACTAAAATTTGATTTTCTGGAACCAAACTAGAAGGAAAGGGTCTATTAGTAACCAGATACAATGTGAAGCAATTTTTTGTATTGCACGTCAAAGTAACAATAGAATGGAAAAGGATCGTCATGCATATTTGACAAAAGATACTATATTCTGTGCAATCTTAAAGGTGAATAGAATTGCTTTTCGTGATCATATACTGAAGGGTGCTATGCAACTGGCAACATCATACAATGCTGCTTTTTACACTATCTGCTTCTGAACAGTCTTCAATGCACATTACATGTGCTACATCATGCAAGAATCTTTCTCTGCTTCTGATGGAAGGAACTGCTTGAATAACTGTGAATTTGTCCATTTGCTAAAAAGGAGTTTGAAATAATATTTCCTCCTCTCGCTGAACTGCAAATTAAAGCTCACATCCTAGCTTATGGCCTGCGTCTTAAGTTATACTGGTGCTTTTTTATATTTGGCTTGGAATGCATAATGTGTTAATGAAGTTGTGAAATTGTATTTGGAGGACCATAATATACTTTTTATGCAATGTAATATATAGAATTACATCTGTTTTGTTGGTCTTGTCTATGGAACCCTCAGCTCTTAAACCCAGAGCTATCTACTCTTTTCCTATTTGTTTGTATTCCTGCCGTTCTTCGATAATCTTTTTCAGCTACTAATTCAGTTTCTGTTCAAATGATGCTTATTTGTGGTGTTGCCTTTACTGTAAGGACACAAAATATCACTTGGGCAGAACACAGAAAGACTAATCAGGCAGCAAGGATTGCATATATGTTTTGGACCCTACTTGATCATAGTAGTAAAAAGAAAATGAGGTGAGCTCTGTTAGTGGTGATTCTCTCTGTTTGGTTTTCTCCCCTACATTCTGTCCAGATGGCGAGAACAGAAACCAGCCTTTAGGCAATTTCAGCTACAGCCTTGTAACAGATTGGCTCCAAGTTGAAGGTCTGCCAAAGATGATATTCTATTGAAGTCAATGGAACAAAAAAATTGATTAGAGTATTAAACAGTGGCCAATCTAATTCTGTCCTGTTCCCTCCAGTTGTGAGGTTTAAATTATCTAATTCTTTGTGCCTTGACGGTTTCCTTGTATTCCATGATTTTCCATACTTTCTGATGTGAAATATTATATGTATACACTATATACACAGGCATGTATGCATGTTACATGCATTAATGCACACACATACAGGCACACAATTTTTTTTAATGCATTTGGGGGATGTGGTCTTTGCTGGCTGGTCCAGATTTATTGCATGTCCCTAATCATCTTGAGAAGGTGATGGTGAGCTGCCTCCTTAAGCCACTATACTTCCTTTGTTGTAGGCATGTTTGCAGTGTTCATATGGAAGGTGGAAGTAGTTGTGGGTTTGGAAGATGCCGATTAAAAGGATCTTTGGTGAATTTCTGAAGTGCATCTTCCACCTGGAATGACAAGATCAGCCCAGACATGGGAACGCCACCTCCTGCAAGTTCCCCACCAAGCCACTCACCGTCTTGATTTTGGAAATATTTCCATGTTCTTTCAGTGTTGCTGGATCAAAATGATGGAACTCCCTCCCTAATGACATAGTGGGTCTACCAAAGCACATGGACTGCAGCGGTTCAAGAAAGCAGCTCACCACCAACTTCTCAAGGGAAACTAGGGGTGAGCAATAAATGCTGGCCTAGCCAGCAAAGCCCATGTTCCTTGAGTGAACAATTTAAAAAGAACTCTCCTCGTTAGATTTCTGTCCATCCTTAGTATCAGCCTAGTGAACCTTCTCTGGATTGCCTCAAATGCCAGTATATCTTTCCTAAGATAAGGGGCCTAAAACTGTTCACAGTATTCCAGCTATGCCTTGTATATTTTTAGCAAAACTCCCTACTTCATTCCCTTTGAAACAAAAGTGAACGTTCCATTTATTTTCCCTATTACCCACTGAACTTGGATGCTAGATTTTTGTTATTCGTGGATGTGCACTCCAAAATGTCTCTGTTCAGTAGCTTTCCACAGTCTTTCTCTATTAAGCAAGAATAGAGAAGCTGAATATTATTTATGTGCATAACCTCAAATTTTCCCACCTGCCAGGTTTTTGCTAAACAAGGGCTGCTTAAAGCAGTATTGATGATCCCTTCTGTCACTTTACAATGATTGAGAGTTGATTGATGGGATGGTAATTGACTAGGTTGGATTTGTCTTACTTTTTGTGCATCGTGTAAAACTGGGCAATTTTCCACACTCCTGGGTAGGTAGCAGTGTTATCGTTTTGCTGGGTCTTCAGCAGTGTTTCCAGAATACCATCAGAACCAAAAGTTTTTGCAGTCTAGTGCACCATCTGTTTCTTGATGTCATGTGGAATGAATTGAATTGGCTGAATACTGAGTTCAGTGATGCTGGAGATCTCCGGAGGAGGCTGGGATCATTCATCCATTCAACATCCCTGTACTGATGTGCTGGTTCCTTAATCGTTGAGAATTGGGATTTTTGTCGAACGACCTTCTCCAGTGAGTTGTTTAATTGTCTACCACCATTCATGACTGGAAATGGCAAGATTCCAGAGGTTAGAGCTAATTCGTTGGTTGTGGGATTGCTTAGCTCTGTCAGTTTCTGATTATGCTGTTTGGCATGCAAGTTATTCTGTTTTGTGCTTCACAGGTTAACACCTCATTTAGGGCGGCACAGTGGCTCAGTGGTTAGCACTGCAGCTTCTCAGCACCAGGGACCCGGGTTCGATTCTAGACTCAGGTGACTGTCTGTGTGGAGTTTGCACATTCTCCCCGTGTCTGTGTGGGTTTCCTCCGGGTGCTCCGGTTTCCTCCCACAGTCCAAAGATGTGCAGGCTAGGTGGATTGGCAATGCTAAATTGCCTATAGTGTTCAGGGGTGTGTGGGTTATAGGGGGATGGGTCTGGGTGGGGTGCTCCAAGGGTCGGTGTGGACTTGTTGGGCCGAAGGGCCTGTTCCCACACTGTAGGAATTCTAATTTATAGATATGCCTGGTGGAGTTCCAAGCATGTCCTTCTGCATTCTTCATTAAATCAGGTTAATCCCCTGGCTTGATGGTACTGGTAGAATGAGGTTATGTCAGGCCAGGATATGCAGATTTTTAGTTGAATGCAATTCAGCTACTAAAGACCCAGAGCGCCTCATGGATGCCAAGTCTTGAGTTTCTAGATATGTTTGTAATCTACCCCATTTAGCCCATTGGTAGTGCCACAAAGAATGCCAGAGGGTGTCCTCAGTGTAAAGACAGGACTTCCTCTCCACAAGGACTGTGTAGCATTCACTCCTACCAATAGTATCATTTTAGATGCATCTACCACAGGCAGATTGGTGAGGATGAGGTCAAGTATGTTTTTACCTCTTGTCGGTTCCCCTTTTGACAGGAGAAAAGAAAAATATAGTAATGATAAGGAATATCATTGTTAGTGGAATAGGTTCTCTTCTCTGCAGCAAGGACAGAGTCCTGAAGATTTTGTTACCGACCTGGTGCCAAGGTTTAGGATGTCTTTTGTGGTTTGGAGCTTGGAGTAGGAGTGGAAGGCTCCTGTTGTCATGGTCTACTTGGATGTCAATGACATAGGATTAAGAAAGAGGTTGTGCTGAAGCTTGGATTAAATTTAAAAGCAGAACCAACAATCTGAATCTTCTGATGATTACCTGAATCACATGCAAATTAGCATGGGATAATTAAGATTAGAGGGGTAAATCATGGTATGAAGATTGGTGTGGCAGAAATGGGTTCCAATTCATGGGGACACTGGCACCTGGGGAAAGAGTGAGCCGGTGTATCGATATGGGAATTCATTTGAATGATCAGTGTCCTAGCGAATCATGTAACTGCAGTTGTAGATGGGGCTTTAAACTAATTATGGGACAGGTTCAGTTGAAGGGAAATTTTTAAAAAATCCAAAAGAACTGAGGAAACAGGTTCTGGGTAGTGAAGAGGATGAGCAATAATAAAAGTGTGACGGAAAGGGGTTAAAATATACATAGAGTATAGCAGAAATTAGAACCAGAATAAGTAGTAATGATAAAATGTCAAAGCTGAAGGTTCTTTATCTGATTACATGCAGCATTTTGTAACAAGACAGATAGGCTGATGACACCAGTAGAAATAAATCATAGAACCCCTACAGTGTGGAAACAGGCCCTTTAGCCCAACAGGTCCACACCGACCCTTGGAGCATCCCACCCAGACCCGTCCCCCTATTACCCACACACCCCTGAACACTATGGGCAATTTTAGCACGGCCAATCCACCTAGCCTGCACATCTTTGGACTGTGGGAGGAAACCGGAGCATCCGGAGGAAACCCAGCAGACGTGGGGAGAATGTGCAAACTCCGCACAGACAGTCGCCCGAGGCTGGATTCGAACCCGGGTCCCTGGTGCTGTGAGGCTGCAGTGCTAACCACTGAGCCACTGTGCCGCCTCCACAGCGAGAGTGTGAAGTAAATGAA
The DNA here is from genome assembly GCA_024137785.1 of Ginglymostoma cirratum. Taxonomy (NCBI): domain Eukaryota; kingdom Metazoa; phylum Chordata; class Chondrichthyes; order Orectolobiformes; family Ginglymostomatidae; genus Ginglymostoma; species Ginglymostoma cirratum. Next base: position 2,836,572 of record JAHRHZ010000083.1, read on the forward strand.
ATAATAAAATGAAAATAATAACATAAATGAAATAAACAGCTTGATAGCTGTTATGGAAATTTGTTGCATGGTGACCAAGACTGGGAACTCAATATTCAAAGTTCCATAAATGTAGACAAAAAGGAGTAGGAGGTAGGGCGACCTTTTTTTGGTAAAGGAAGGCATCAGTGCAATAGATCATGATATGGAATCAGTTTGGGTGGAAATATGAATAACAAGGTAAAGAAGTCACGGATGGGAGTCGTCTATAGGATCCAAGAGTTGTCATTATAGGATAAAGTATAAATCAGGAAATAATAGAGGTATGTAAGAAGGGCATGACAACAATCATGGGTGATATTAAACTGCATATAGACTGGACAAACCAGATGGGTAAGGGTAATATGCAAGACGAATTTGTAGAGTGCAACAGAAATTGTTTCTTACTGCAATATGTTGCAGAATCTATTCAGGAATAAGCTATTTAGATATAGTGTAACGAGGTATGATTAATGAGAGATTTCATAGTTAAGGGTCAGTTCTGAGGAAGGGTCACCCTGCCTGAAATGTTAACTTGGATTTTTGCTTTCTTCACAGATGCTGCCAGACATGCTGAGCTTTTCCAGCGACTTATGTTTTTGTTCCTGATTTACAGCATCTGCAGTTCTTTCAGTTTTTCTCATAGTTAAGGATACTCTGGGGTAACAGTCACAACATAGTAGAATTTCAAGTTCAGTTTAAGGGAGAGCACCATGGGTCTCAAAGCAGTATCCTCAACTTAAGTAAGAGCAATTACAGAAGTGTGAAGAAAGCGTTGTCCAAAGCAGGCTGGGGAAATAGACAAAGGGGAAGCCAGTGGATGAGCAATGACAGACATTTAAGCAATATTCATAACACTTAACCAAAATTGTCCTGGTCAAAAAGAAGGACTCAGTGAGAGGAATAAGCCACCCATGGTTAACAAAGCTGTTGAAAGAGCATATCCAATCAAAAACAAAGGAATACACAATGGTGAAAACTAATGATAGGCCAAAGAATTTGTTGTGTTTTTTTTCTTTTTAGGAACTAACAGTGAATGACTGAAAAGCTAATAAAGTAAGAGAAAATTGATGATGAAAGTAAACCGGCAAGAAATGTAAAACCAAACAGCGAGAGTTTCTGTAGATATATGAAAAGAGAGTACAGGTAGCTCTGCTATAACCGTGCTCTGTTAATGCAAATTGGCTGTAACGAGATTGATGAATAGTGGACACTGTTTGGATAATGCAGACTTTCTCCTGTACAGGTATAGTGGTTTTCTATAGGAATTTTCCTATAATGCGATTTTCTATGATTTTCTATAGCACAAAGTCACGCAAGAACACAGCTATTGTGTTCTGAGAACTACCTGTAGCTGAAGTAAGTGTGGGATCCTTGAAGGATGCAACTAGAAAATTAATAATGGGGAGCAGGGAAATGGCAGATAATTTAAACAAATATTTTGCATCGGTCTTCATGGTGGAGGACACTACAAACATCCCAAAGATAACATAAACAAGATAGCAATCAGAGGAAAGATCTTCTGATACCCTCTATTACAAGGGTCAAAATATTTGCCAAGGTAATGGTACTAAAGGCAGACAAGTCACCATGACCTGGTAGCTTGTATCCTAAGATTGTAAAAGTAGTGGCTACAGAAATAGTGAAGCATTGGTTAAAATACTCCAGAACTCATTGGAATTCCAGGAGGGTTTGATTGGATTGGAAAGCTGCTAATGCAAAATCCCTGTTGAAGGAAAGGAAACATGATGCAGGAAGATATAGGCCAGTCAGTTTAAGGTCTATCTTTGGGGAAAATCTCAGAGTCCATTTTTAGGGAAGAAATAGCAATACATTTAGAGAACCTAACACAAACTCAACATGGTTTTGTGAAAGGGCAATCATATTGGCTAGAATTCTTTCAGAGTATAACAAGCAGAGTTGATAAAGTGGAACCAGTAGATACAATATATTTGGATTTCTAGAGGGCATTCAATAAGGTACCACATAAAAGGTTATTTCACAAGTTAAGACCTCTCGGTATCGGCATAATATGTTATTATGGTTTGAAGATTGGTTAACAAACAGAAGAGAGAGAGTTGACATTAATGGGTCTATTTTATGTTGGAGCAGTGAAACTATTAGAGTGCCACAAGGATCAGTCCTAGGACCTCAATTGTTTACTATATATAGTAATTACTTGGAAGAGGAAGCAGAGTGTAATTTGTCCAGATTTGCTGACAGTACAAAAATTAGGTGGGAGGTCATGTTGTGATGAGAACAATAGGAATTTGCAAGGGGATGTATGTGGGCTGACTGGGCAAAATCTTGGCAGATAGAATTTAATGTGGGAATGCCTGAGGCACTGAGACACTTTGGCTTTGGAGGCTGCTCGGAAGAGATTCACTAGGTTGATTCCTGATTGAAGAGATTAACTTATCAAGAATCACAAAAGAGTAAACTTTTATCTACTGGTGTTTAGAATAGTATGAGGTGACGTTTTGAAACCTAGAAGATCCTGGGGCTTCATAGAGTAGATGTTGAGAATATGTTTCCACTAGTGGGGGCATCTCAATATAATTACTCTCACTACCCTCTAGAAGGAGAAATTCCTTTGCCTCTCAGTTTTGAATGAATGTCTGGAATTATCTACTCCAGAAAGTTATCAAAACATCACCGAAAGAATTTTAAAAAGTAGGTAGATTTTTAAATATCAGAGTTGAGGACTGTGCGGAGCTGACGTGAAGGTGGTGTCAAGGCCTGGGGCAGTCAGGATCATCTTGAATGGCAGAGCAGGCTTGTGGCTGAATGGCCTACCTCTGCTTCTATTCATTATATTCTCATCACCTACTGCAGACCCAGTCTAGCAGCTATGTCCTTTATGACTCGGCTATCTCAGTCAGTAGTAATTTTCCAAGCCAGTCTTGGAGATGGATGTAAAGTCCCCCACCCAAACTATATTCTTAATGCCTTCTCCAAGTGGTGTCCATACTGAGGAGTAGTCATTCATCATCAGAATTGGGGTGGTAAGTGGTAATCCAGCAGGCCGTCTCCTTGCCTGTACTTGACCTGATGCCATAAGAACTCATTCAGCCAGGAATCAATATTGAGGGCTCCCAGCATGACTCTCTCCTGATTGTATACCATTGTGCATCCACCTCTGCTAGGTCTGTTCTGCCTCTGGGACAGGACCTACTCAGTAATGGTGGTACCTGGGACATTGTAAGGTATGACTATGCTTAGACTGGGTTTTTGAAGAAAAGTCACACCAGACTCAAAATGTTAGCCCCCTCCTTCCCCCCACTCCTCCTCCTTCCCCCCTCCTCCTCCTATCAACCGAGCCTGCCAGACCTTCTGAATTTCTCCAGCATTGTGCTATAGAGTCATAGAGCACAGAAGTAGACCCTTCTGTCCAACCAGTCCATGCAGACCATAATCCCAAACTAATCTAGTCCCACCTGTATGTGCTTGACGCATATTCCTCCAAACATTTCTTGTTCATGTCATTACCTAAATGCCTTTTAAACATTGTAAATGTATCTGCATCCATTAGTACTTCTGGCAGTTCATTCCACATATGAGCCACTCTGTGTAAAAAGAATTACTCCTCGTATCTTTTTTAAATCTTTCTCATCCCACCTTAAAAATATGCTCTCTACTCTTGAAATCCCTCCACCTTGGGGAAAAGATACCTGTCATTCACCGTATCTATACCTCTCATGATTTTATAAATCTTTATAAGGTTCATATAACCTTCGACCTCATGCTCCAGTGAAAAAGGTCCCAGCCTATCCAGCTTCTCCTTATAACTCAAACTCTCCATTCCTGGCAACATCCTGGTAAATCTCTTCTGAATACTGTCCAGTTTGATAATATTCTTCCTATAACTGGGTGACCAAAACTGGACACAGTACTCCAGAAGAGGCCTCACCAACATCTTGTACAACCTCAACATAATTGTCCCTACTCCTATAAATTTGTGTTAATTTCGGGTTTCCGGAAATCACTGAATTGTCCCTTCATGTAAGGAAAACCTGATCATGGCTCTTTGAGGTTTGAGAAGGTATGAGAGTACAAGAGCAAATAAATGTATAGATTCATTGGGCCATATCAATCATGGTGAGTTTATAAAGGAAGACCTATTGGAAGTGCTTGAGTGGGGGGAGTTGCTTCATCAGAGTTCTTGAAAGGAGCAGGGTTTGAGAAAATGTAGTCCACGTAACTGTGGGAGTCATTAGGCTTATAATAAATATTTATTGATAGTGGAAGTCCAGAAATTGAGAAAGGAATGGGAAGAGTCCAAAATGGACCATGTAATGATGAGATAAGAGTGAAATGGAAGCAAAGTTAATGTAATTTTCCAATTCGGGACAACAAGAAACTGCACCAATACAATCATAAATGTATCAAGAAAAGCAGAGAGGAAGGAAACCTCAACTAGTTCTGGAACAAGTTTTGGTCTTTGCATCCCATAAAAAGCTAGGCATAATTAGCACCCGTGCAGGTAGTGATAGCTGCTCCTTTTTTAATGGAAATGAGTGAATTTAAAGGGAGAGCAAGTTCAGTTAGGTGGAGAGGGTTGGCAGTACCTCCTACTGTCTGACTCATTTTAGACAGCACCTTCACAGCCAAGAAGCAAAAGATGACTTTTATTTTGTCATTGTATTGTGAGGCACATTTCAATAACCTGATACACCAATTCCTCTCCCAGCTCATATCCTAAAATTTGCTTCACCTTTGTGTGAAATGTTAACTAATTAACATTTAATTTACTGTGTGAATTTTTTCAGGTCAACAGTGAAAGTATGTAATATGTTTCACCTCTGACTATATCTAATTGCCAGCAAACAAAAACAGAAATTTATGGGAGAGATAATAGGAACTGCAGATGCTGGAGAATCTGAGATAACAAGGTGTAGAGCTGGAAGAACACAGCAGGCCAAGCAGCATCATAGGAGTAGGAAAGCTGGACGTTTCGGGCCTAGACCCTTCATCAGAAAAATTTCGTCAAACGTCCAGCTTTCCTACTCCTATGATGCTGCTTGGCCTGCTGTGTTCATCCAGCTCTACATCTTGTTATCTCAGAAATTTATGGAAAAGGTTTGGCAGTCAGCAGCTGTTTAATACTACAAACTTAGAAATCATATCACTCTTTAATGATAGACCACATCTATTGCACGCAAATAATACACGTCCCTGTTCTTAAACATGGACAGTAAAAATGTACCCATGATGGATTGCATAGAAGCGATTCAAATTAAATCTTTTTTCTCATAATTTTTACAATATTCTACTCTGTCTAGTTTGTTTTAGTTAGTCAGCTGGAAATATCTACTAAAGTTTGTTTATTTCTAATGTATTTATTAATAAACAATAGCTTCATACACATGCCCCTCATGCCCTTGTTGGTGCATTGGGTTCATTTCTATTTGAAATCATTCAGTTTAAATACAGTCATTGTAGCAATGTGTATATATATAAGACAAGATAAACTTATTTAAAACTTCTGCAAAAAAGCAACCCTTTGCACAATTGTGTGCATTTCTCAGTTGAAAGAAGATTTGTTTGCACTAACTTCTGTTTATACATTTTTCCTTCATTTCTCCATTTATAATGTGTTGCTCGGAATCATCTGTGGATTTGTGTGATTCTGGTGAGTGGTAATTGTAATATACAAACCATAAACATTTGTAAGCTGTGGAATGTAGTTCTGTCATTATCCCATTCAGAAAGTAAACATTGTATTGTTTCTGTTAAACAAAGACCATTATTACTTGATTCTGCTTGTACATAGGAGTATTTGTCCATAATGTGGTGTGTTATTAAAGGGGAATTGTCATAGCAACGTATTTATCGTGGCAGTCTCAATTCTGAAATATGTATTTATGCAACTTGTATTGAGATATGTTGATTGCATGTGACTTGATTTGATATTTAAGACATTGCTCTCCCAGTTTTTCTATCCATCATGACCATTCCCCTTTGTCGTCTTGCATTTTGGTGAGCATGCAGTTTTCCTTCTTAGCATGTATACTAACACCATTTCTTAAGGGATTATAGTGATTTTACTATTATAAATGAGTTGCAGTTAAGCTATTATCCAGATTATTGGCTAAGCAATACAGCCTCCTGGAATGAATAGTTCTTGGGGTGTTATCTTTTTGACCTGGACTTGATTAGTGTATCAGTGACCCAGGTTCACGTAGTTTGAATTAAACCCACGAAATATGAATTATATTATACATCAACTTTCTTGTAATATAATTTGGAAAGTGGCAATGACAATACAGTAACCAATTACAATACTAAACGTTAGGCTTGTGCCTAATTATTAAAGAGTCATCTTATAATGGAAGATGGCTACAAAACACTTGTTGGTGTGAAGGGAATTATTCTATTTATGAACAGTGGAGTTTTTCTTGGTATTTATACCATCACTGCCTTTTGGAAGAGAACCTTAAATACTGTGTAATGCTAAGAACTCAAAAGGAATACAGACTAGTTGAAAGTCCAGCACTGAAGATATAACTGATATTGAAATATTAATTTAGGAAAGCATAAATACAAAACGTTTTACAATCAGTAATAAAGGCAGCCATTAGCAATGATGTAGTCAACTGCTGATTTAAACATGTTAATTTGGCTACTTATTAAATGTTTAATTCATTTTTTGTACTTTTTTATGAAAATACATTACCCTAATTGCCATCAGCTGCAATTACTGTCCCGTGGCTATAGCGTTCCTAAAGATTGCTGATAGAAGAATTAAGAAATTAGAGAAATGAACATGTGCATATTTGCAAAAGTTGGATAAGTAATAGCATATGCTTTCTGGCATTACCTTTTCCTCTTTCCCTTTTCTCTACCTGCTTAAGTTGCAATTAACATTTGGTTTATATTTAAAAATATTTATGCTAATTTCAATTTGAAAAAAATACAAATTTTGGAAAACAAGTTTCATTGCTTATGCATCCTGCAGAAATTCCAATCATCCAAAATTGCAACCATATATTGTACACTTTCACATCCTTATCTGCTGATTTACTACCTGCCAACATGCATACTTCCAAGGTTGGCCTCGACTGTGTTTTTTTTCGCCAGTGACTTGTCTGATCTGATTGCACTGTCCTTCACAACTTACACCGGCTAAGCAGTAGGCTGATATTCTTAATCATTCACGGGATGAGGGTGTTGCTAGCTGGGCTGCATTTATTGCCCATGTTGAAGCCCTTGCCATTTAAGGTATACATAAATGATTTAGACTTGAATGTAACAGGGTTGATCGCTAAGTTCGAAGATTTTGTCCAATGTGCACAGGAGGGTTTCCTGATACAGTATGTAGATAGGCCAACAAGAGGCGAGGCCACATTGGATTTGGTACTGGGTAATGAACTAGGCCAGGTGTTAGATTTGGAGGTAAGTGAGCACTTTAGTGATAGTGACCACAATTCGGTCACGTTTACTTTAGCGATGGAAAGGGATAGGTATATATCGCAGGGCAAGAGTTATAGCTGGGGGAAAGGCAATTATGAGGTGATTAGGAAAGTCTTAGGATGCATAGGATGGGGAAGGAAACTGCAGGGTCTGTGCACAATTGAAATGTGGGGCTTGTTCAAGGAACAGCTACTGAGTGTCCTTGATAAGTATGTACCTGTCAGGCAGGGAGGAAGTGGTCGAGCGAGGGAACCGTGGTTTACTAAAAAAGTTGAATCTCTTGTCAGGGGGAAGAAGGAGGCTTATGTAAAGATGAGGCGTGAAGGCTCAGTTAGGGCGCTTGAGAGTTACAAGTTAGCCAGGAAGGACCTAAAGAGAGAGGGCTAAGAAGAGCCAGGAGGGGACATGAGAAGTCTTTGGCAGGTAGGATCAAGGAAGACCCTAAAGCTTTCTATAGGTATGTCAGGAATAAAAGAATGACTAGAGTAAGATTAGGGCCAGTCAAGGACAGTAGTGGGAAGTTGTGCGTGGAGTCCGAAGAGATAGGAGAGGCACTAAACGAATATTTTTCGTCAGTATTCGCACGTGAAAAAGACAATGTTGTCGAGGAGAATGCTGAGATACAGGCTATTAGCCTAGACAGGATTGAGGTTCATAAGGAGGAGGCGTTAGCAATTCTGGAACGTGTGAAAATAGATAAGTCCCCTAGGCCGGATGGGATTTATCCTAGGATTCTCTGGGAGGCTAGGTATGAGATTGCAGAGCCTTTGGCTTTGATCTTTGTCGTCATTGTCTACAAGAATAGTGCCAGAAGACTGGAGGAAAGCAAATGTTGTCACCTTGTTCAAGAAGGGGAGTAGAGACAACCCTGGTAATTATAGACCAGTGAGCCTTACTTCGGTTGTGGGTAAAGTGTTGGAAAGGATTATAAGAGGTAGGATTTATAATCATCTAGAAAGGAATAATTTGATTAGGGATAGTCAACATGGTTTTGTGAAGGGTAAGTCGTACCTCACAAACCTCATTGAGTTCTTTGAGAAGGTGACTAAACAGGTGGATGAGGGTAAAGCGGTTGATATGGTGTATATGGATTTCAATAAAGCATTTGATAAGGTTCCCCACGGTAGGCTATTGCAGAAAACAGGAGGCATGGGATTGAGGGTGATTTAGCGGTTTGGATCAGAAATTGGCTAGCTGTAAGAAGACAGAGGGTGGTGGTTGATGGGAAATGTTCATCCTGGAGTTCAGTTACTAGTGGTGTACTGCAAGGATCTGTTTTGGGGCCACTGCTGTTTGTCATTTTTATAAATGACCTGGATGAGGGCATAGAAGGATGGGTTACTAATTTTGCGGATGACACTAAAGTCGGTGGAGTTGTGGATAGTGCGGAAAGATGTTGCAGGTTACAGAAGGACATAGATAAGCTGCAGAGCTGGGCTGAGAGATGGCAAATGGAATTTAATGCGGAAAAGTGTGAGGTGATTCACTTTGGAAGGATTAACAGGAATACAGAGTACTGGGCTAATGGTAAGATTCTTGGTAGTGTGGATGAGCAGAGAGATCTCAGTGTCCATGTGCATAGATTCCTGAAAGTTGCCACCCAGGTTAATAGGGTTGTTAAGAAGGCATACGGTGTGTTAGGTTTTATTGGTAGAGGGATTGAGTTTCCGAGCCATGAGGTCATGTTGCAGCTGTACAAAACTCTGGTGCGGCCGCACTTGGAGTATTGCGTACAGTTCTGGTCGCCGCATTATAGGGAGGATGTGGAAGCATTGGAAAGGGTGCAGAGGAGATTTACCAGGATGTTGCCTGGTATGGAGAGAAGGTCTTACGAGGAAAGGCTGAGGGACTTGAGGCTGTTTTTTGTTAGAGAGAAGAAGGTTAAGAGGTGACTTAATAGAGACATACACGATGATCAGAGGATTAGATAAGATGGACAGTGAGAGCCTTTTCCCTCGGATGGTGATGGCTAGCATGAGGGGACATAGCTTTAAATTGAGGGGTGATAGATATAGGACAGATGTCAGAGGTAGATCCTTTACTCGGAGAGTAGTAAGGGCGTGGAATGCCCTGCCTGCAACAGTAGTAGACTCGCCAACTTTAAGGGCATTTAAATGGTTGTTGGATAAATATATGGATGATAATGGAATAGTGTAGGTTAGATGGGCTTCAGATTGGTTTCACAGGTCGGCACAACATTGAGGGCCGAAGGGCCTGTACTGCGCTATGTTCTATATCCCTAATTGTCCAGAGGGCAGTTCAGAGTCACCCACATTGCTGTGGGTCTGGAGTCACATTTGGGTCAGACCAGGTAAGGATGGCAGTTTCCTTCCCTAGAAGACATTAGTGAACCAGATGGGTTTTTCCCAACAATCGGCAATGGATTTAGATTCTTAATTCCAGATATTTTTGAATTCGGATTCCACCGCCTGCCGTGGCGGGATTCGAACCCGGGTCGCCAAGAATTATCTGGGTCACTGGATTAACAGTCCAGTCATAATACCACTAGGCCGTTGCCTTCCCTTGATCAGATATTGATCAGATTCATTTTGTTGCAGCTTTGTTGCAATGAATCATCTTTGAAATAAGAAATTAAACACTACTGAGCACAAAATGGCTTGAGATATATTGGACCTATGTATTTAAAAATGTCAAAACATCTTAATAGCTACAATGGTAAGAGATTTGGACTTTCAATTAGGGCATCATAGCCCAGTCTTGAATGAGGTTTGTAGCCTAATTTCTCCACAGGTTGTACTTAACAATTTTAGGTCATGTGTTGTAGAGGAAGTGGGCGGTTATGTAATTTTCTTGCAACATTTAAATGTCCCTTCTTGGTGGAGCACCATTAAGGGTACTTATGAAATTTATCAAATCAACAGTGAAGGTATGTAGTGTTTTTCACCACTGACTATATCTAATAGTCAGCAACTGATTAATACTTGATAAACTTAAAATTGTTATCAATCTTTTATGATAAACCACAGCTATTGCACACAAATAATACAGTCCCAGGTAGTAAATATGAACTGTAAAATGTATCCATGATTTATTAACTTAGTGCTCCTTGTGGATTGCACAGAATAGATAACTTAATCATGGAAGTGATTACAAGGCTAAATATCATTGGGATAGAAATGTAAATAAATTTCATTGGATTGGTTTAGGAAGCTATTTGAATCCGTCCGCTTCATTGGTGTCATGGTTTTTACTTCCTGGTATTAATTATCTCAAATCTATGCAAATCTTCAATACAGGTGTCCAAATATTGTATTTAACATCTTCATGATTCTGGAACACCACAGTCATAATATTTCCAAATCGACCATTTGCACTCATTTATTCACTTCATGGTAGTATGAACATTCTGGAGGACGCAATCACATCTGCACACTGAGACTCCACCATGCAGTGGAAAGAAATTAAGGGAATTGTTTTTACTACTTAAGCATTCTATTTGAGAAGAACTAAATGGTGTACTCACCCAATCAGATAAGGAATGTACTGATATAGTTCCTTGTTGCATGCGTATCGTGACCCTCAGAGATATGGCAATGGAGAACCAATAAGAAGGGAAAAATAACTTGCACATCCTAGTAGAATATTTTCAAAATAATTCCTTATGATTTCGGAAAGTATTGATTTCCTTACAAGGCACCATATTTGCTTGTTTCCAAAAAGATAAATTGGATAGTACAAAAAATGCAAATTTTCATCTGTCATACATGTTGGTCTGTTTCAGAAAAGCTTTTGGGATCTAACTGAAATTTAATCTATGGCATGCAAAAAAACAAATACATTACTGACCTATATTTGATACTATCATTTTTGCTTTCCTCTGCATGAGCTTAATTTTCATGAAAATACAATGTGGAATAGGATGATTGTCTGAAGCTGTTCTTTCTTCTGCAATGCTCCCGATTTATAGGAGTAGACCAAAAGCCTATTGTCTCGCTGATAGCGATGAGGAGTCTTCAAGTGCTGGCTCTTCAGACGAAGAAGAAGCACAAGATGCATTGGGAGGTGACAAGGCACCAGCAGCAGTAGCAGAAGGGTATGAATGCTAATTGAAATATTATGAAATAGCATGAAACTTTTGAATGTGCATGCAAATAGTCCAATTTTTTTTATCGCTAACATAAAATAAGCTTATTTTTATTCTAGTTGTCCGATTCCAAATTGATTCTATTTGTAAAATAATTACCCAATTTGTGATTGGGCAAGCAAGGAAAGGAATTGTGACTGGCTGGGCAGTGTGCCTTTTAAAAATTGTTACAATGGTTGTTCAATTGAGAGTGGAATTTTATGTAAAAATGTATCGTGAAATTTATTGAAAATTTCAGTGACTTCTTAACCAGGTATTAGAAACGTATACTAGTGGATTTCTTTGGAGGGAAGTCAGCCGATCGCATTTATTAGTTTTATTATTTTAAAATCTTGAGTCATACAGCACGGAAACAGCCCCTTCAATCTAACTCATCACCACCAACCAGAAATCCCAATTTGACCTTGTCTCATTTGCCAGCATTTGGCCCAAATCCGTCTAAACCCTTCCTAGTCAAATACCCATCCACATGCTTTTTAAATGTTGTAACTGTACCAGCCTCTACCACTTCCTCTGTCAGCTCATGCCATATATGCACCACCCTCTGTGTGAAAAGGTTGCCTCTTGGAACCCTTTTAAATCTTTCCCCTCACCTTAAATCTGTGTCCTCTGGTTTTGGACTCCCCTACAGTGAGGAAAAGACCTTGACTGTTCACCTTATGGATGCCACTTGTGATTTTATAAGGTCACCTTCAGCCCCCTATGCTGTAGGGAAAAATGTCCCGGCCTATTCACCCTCTCCTTATAACTCAAGTCTTCCAGTCTCATTAACGTTCTTGTAAATCTACTTTGTACCCTTACCAGTTTAATAACATCCTTCCTGTAGCAGGGTGACCCAAATTGTAAGGAGTACTGAAACTGGCCTTACCAAAGTCTTTTACAGTTGTAACAAGAAAATCCCTGTCTAATACCATCAAAATTGGCCATGTCCCAATATAAAACTTTAACATTTAGATTAGGTCTGTCCTTTTCCTTAACTATTTTAAATCTAATAGAAGTATGATCACCAGTCTCAAAGTGCATCCCCACTAGCACCTGCCCCACCAGTCACTTGTCCTGCCTTATTTCCCAAGAGGACATGAATTTTTGCCCCTTCTCTAGTAGAACCATCTACATATTGATTGAGAAAGTTTTCTTTAACGCATTTAACAAATTCCTTCCCATCCAAGCCCTTGACACTATGGCAGTCCTAGTCTATGCTGGCAAAGTTAAAATCCCCTACCATGACAACCGTATTATTCTTACAGCTATCTGTAATCGCCCTACATATTCGGTCCTCAATTTCCTGCTGATTGTTGGGGATCTATAGTACCATCCCGTCAAAGTGATCTCCCCATTCTTATTTGTCAGTTCCACCCATTTGGTTCATTGGACAATCCCTCAGGAAGATCCTGTCAAGTACTGCTGGAATGTTTTCCCCAATCAAAAAAGCCACTCCCAATCCTCTCTCGCCTCCCCTCTATCCTTCCTATAGCATCTGTGCTCTGAAATATTGAGTTGCCCGTCCTGTCCCTCCGTCAGCCATGTTTCTGTTATAGCTCTGATATCCCAGTCCCATGTTCCCATCCATGCCCTGAGTTCATTTGTATTACATATTAGGCCTCTTGCTTTGAAATAAATGCGGTTTAATTCTTCAGTTTTCCCTCGTTGCCGGATGTGCTCTTGCCTGCCTTGTCTATTTAACTTGCTGTGTTTAACTTCTGTACCAGCCTCAACCTTCTCTCTTGTCTCACTACTGCTTACGGTCCCATACCCCTGCCAGAGTGGAATTTTATGTAAAAATGTATCGTGAAATTTATTGAAAATTTCAGTGACTTCTTAACCAGGTATTAGAAACGTATACTAGTGGATTTCTTTGGAGGGAAGTCAGCTTACTGTTACTGTTACTACTGCTTACGGTCTCATACCCCTGCCAGATTAGTTTAAACCCTCCCGACTAGCCCTAGCATTCTGAGGAAGGGTCACCAGACCTGAAACGTTAACTCTGATTTTTTTCTTCACAGATGCTGCCAGATCTGCTGAGCTTTTCCAGCAACTTCTGTTTTAGTTCCTGATTTACAGCATCTGCAGTTCTTTCGGTTTTTATACTCGAGGGAAATCGGGAGGGCAAAAAAAGGGACACGAGGTAGCTTTGGCAAACAGGAGTAAAGAGATTCTACAAATACATTTAGGGCAAAAGAGTAACTGGGGAGAGAATAGGGCCCCTTAAAGATCAACAAGGCTGTCTATGTGTGGAACCGCAGGAGATGGGTGAAATACTAAATGAATATTTCACATCAGTATTTACTGTGGAGAAGGACATGGAAGCTAGACAGCATAGAATAAAAAATAGTGATAGCTTGAAAAGTGTCCATATTAAAGAAGAGGTTGTGCTGGATGTCTTAAATCACATAAAGTTGGATAATCCCCAGGACCTGATCAGGTGTATCCTAGAACTTTGTGTGAAGCTAGAAGGTGATTGCTGAGCCCCTTGCTGAGATATTTGTATCATTGATAGCCATGGGTGAGGTGCTGGAAGACTGGAGGATGGCTAATGTGGTGCAATTATTTAAGAAAAGTGATAAGGAAAAGCCAGGGAACTACAGATCGGTGAACCAGATTTCAGTAGTGGGTAAGTTGTTGGAAGGGATTCTGGGGAACAGGATCTGCAAGTATTCAGAAAAGTGTGAACTGATTAGGGATAGTCAACATGGCTTTGTGCATGGGAAATCGGATTTCACTAACTTGATTGAGTTTTTTGAAGAATTGATAAAGAAGATTGATGAAGGCAGAGCGGTGGACTTTGTCTATGGACTTCAGCAAGGCATTCAACAACGTTCCACAGGGTAGACTCGTTGGCAAGGTTAGATCACATGGAATCCAGGGAGAGTTTGACAGTAGGAGACAAAGGGTGGTGGTGGAGGGTTTTTTTTCAGGGTGGAGGCTAGTGACCAGTGGTGTGCCACAAGTATTGATGCTGGGTCCACTACCTTTTGTCATTTACAGAAATGATTTTGATGTGAATATAAGAGGGATACTAAGTGAGTTTGCAGATGACCTGAAAACTGGTAGTGTAGTGGACAGTGAAGAAGGTTATCTCGGAGTACAGTGGGACCGTGATCAGATGGGTCGATGGGCCGAGGAATGGTAGCTGGAGTTTAATTTCTTTAAATGTGAGGTGTTGCATTTTGGTATGGGAAATCATGGCTGGACTTACATACTTAATGATAGGATCCTTGGAAGTGTTGTCGAACAAAGAGACCTTGGGGTGCATGTTCGTAGTTCCTTGATGGTGCAGTCACAGGTCACAGGGTAACGAAGAACTCATTTGGTACATTTGCCTTTCAAACAAAGAACAACACGTTTCGCCTTTTCATACAAAAACTTGACTTCACTCACAGGAACCATATCCCTTTATTCCCTTCCTGTTCATGCATTTGTCCAGGTGTTTCTTGAATGCTGCTATTGTGTCTGCTTCCACCACCACCTCTGGCAGTGAGGTTCCAGGCACTTTCCACCCTCTGTGTGGAAAAACTTGCCTGTCCCATCTCTTTTAAACTTGTCAGCCTGCACCTTGCGCCTGTGTCCCCTAGTAATTGACCCCTCTACCCTCGGAAAAAGACTTGTACTTTCCATCCTTTCCATGCCATTCACAATCTTAGAAACTTCTGTTAGGTCACCCCCTCAACCTCCTGCGTTCCAATGCAAACAGACCCTGTCTATCCAACTTTTCTTCATTGCTAAAATCTCCCACACCAGGCAATATCCTGGTAAACTTTTCTGTACCCTCTCCAAAGCATCCACATCTTTCTGGTAGTGTGGTGACCAGAACTGTACACAATATTCCAAGTGTGGCCTAAATAAAGTTCTATAAAGCTGCAGCATAACTTGTCTATCTTTGTAGTCAATGCCCCTTCCAATAGAGGCAAACATGCCAGAGGCCTTTCTTACTGCCTTATCTACCTGCGCTGCCACTTTCAGTGATCTCTGGACCTGCACACACCCAGATCCATTTGCATATCAGTACTCCTAAGGGTTCTGCCATTCACTGTATAATTTCCACCTGTACTTGATCTTCCAAAATGCATCTCTTCACATTTGTCCAGATTAAACACCATCTGCCATTTTTCTGTCTATGCCTCCAACTGATCTGTATCCTACTGTATTCTCTGACAGTCTTCCTCACTCTCCGCAACTCCACCAATCTTTGTATCGTCCGCAAACTTACTACTTAGACCAGCTACGTTTTCCTCCAAATCATTTATGCAGACTACGAACAACAGAGGTCCCAGCACTGATCCCTATGAAACACCACTAGTCACAACCCTCCACTCCGAGAAGCATCCTTCCACTGCCACCCTCTGTCACCAATGACTAAGCCAGTTCTGTATCCATCTTGCCAGCTGACCCCTGATAGCATGTGACTTCACCTCTTGAACCAAACTGCCATGATGAATCCTGTTGAAGGCTTTACCGAAGTCCGTGTAAACAACATTAACCGCTTTTCCCTCATCAATCATCTTCGACACTTTAAAAAACTCAATCAAGTTAGTGAGGTACATAGAAATGTAGACAATAGGAGCAGGAGGAGGCCATTCAGCCTTTCGAACCTGCTCCGCCATTCATCGCGATCATGGCTGATCATCCAACTCAATAGCCTAATCCTGTTTTATCTCCATAACCTTTGATCCCATTAGCCCCAATTGCTATAGCTAGCCACCTCTTGAATAAGTTTAATGTTTTGGCTTCACCTACCCCCACAGGCTCGCCATTCTTTGGATGAAGAAATATCTCCTCATCTCCTTCCTAGATGGTCTACCTTGAATTCTCAGACTGTGACCCCCTGGTTCTGGAGACACCACTATCAGGAACATCCTCCCTGCATCTACCCTGTCTAGTCCTGTTAGAATTTTACAAGTGTCTATGAGATGCCCACCCCATTCGTCTGAACTCCAAAGAAAACAATTCTAACCTAGTCAATCTCTCCTCATGCGTCAGTACCACCAACCCCAGAATCAGCCTGGTAAATCTTCGCTGCACTCCCTCGAGAGCAAGAGCATCCTTCCTCAGAAAAGGAGATCAAAACTGTACATAACATTAGAGGTGTGGCCTCAACAAGGCTCTGTATAACTGCAACAACACATCCCTGCTCCTGTACTCGAAACCTCTGTCAAAGAAAGCCAACATACCATTTGCCTTCTTTACCACCTGTTGCACCTGCATGCTTACCTTCAGCAACTGGTGTACAAGGACACCCAGGTCCTGCTGCATACTCCCTTCTCCCAATTTGTCATCATTCAGGTGGTAATCTGCTGCCTTGTTTTTGCTTCAGGAGTGAATAACTTCACATTTATCCAAATTATACTGCATCTGCCATTTGATTTGCCTGCTCACCCAACCTGTTCAGATCATGATGAAAGAGCTCTCTATCCGCGTCACAATTCACCCTTCCACCCAACTTGGTACCATCTGCAAACTTTGAGATTGTTACATTTTGTTCCCTCAACGAAACAATTAATATATTGCGAATAGCTGGGGTCCCAGCACCGATCCCTGTGGCAACCCACTAGTTACTGCCTGCCAATTTGAAAAGGACCCATTAATTCCAATTCTTTGTTTCCTCTCTGCCAACCAGCTTTCTATCCATCTCAACATACTTCCCACGATCCCATGTGGATTAATCCCGCACAGTAATCTCTTCCTCGGGACTTTGTCAAACTCTTTCTGAAAGTCCAAATATACCACATCGACTGGCTCCCCCTTGTCAACTCTACTAGTTACATCTTCATGACCTCCCCCACACAAAACCATGCTGTCTATTGCTAATAAGTCCATTTGCTTCTAAATATGTGTAGATCCTATCCCTGAGAATCTTCTCCAATAATTTCCCTAATACCAATATAAGGCTCACAGGTGTGTTATTTCCTGGATTTCTAGTTTGTGTTTTGGGAGTGGATTTCACAGTTAGCAGAGTCGTGAAGGATATAGTGGAAGACCATCCCTGGTGATAAGCAGGAGGAAAAGCATCCAATCAGAGGGTGCTGAGACATCACTTGTTTATATTCTGAGAGCAGACTTCGCAGTCACTGTGGGTATTAAAGGTATCGTGGAAGAACCTGCCATTAAAGAACGTTTAGCTGTAGTGTTTTCAACCTTCCTTCCTCCTCTAACCAAGAACATTGTGAGATGAAGGTCGGCAGTGAGAGTTCCAGCAGGTAAAGGAGCATGAGCCTAAACAGCTTCTAGAAACTGTTGGTGATTAGCAGGTACATTTTGAGAAATTGTTATCAGAGCAGAGAGCATCAGAAGCTTCAATTCAGTATTAAAAGTATTTGACATTGTAAGGATTAATTAAGGTAAGGGGGTATGACATGGCAGGAGAGCTCCAAATCATAATTTGCTCCTCTTGCTTGATGTGGAAAGCCGGGCAAGTTTCCAGTGCCCGGGACCTAAATGTATGCAAGAAGTAGCTCCAGCTGCAGCTCCTGGAAACCCGAGTTTGAGTTGAAGTGGCGTCTGGGGACATTGGAGATTTGGCGAGGCTGAGTGTATTGTGGAATGCACATAGAGAGGTGGTCACATTGTAGACACAGACCCCACAGGCAGGAAAGGAATGGGTGACCAGGCAGTGCAGGAATCTCCTGTGGCTATTTCCCTGCAAAACAGATTTACCGTTTTGGATACTTTTGAGGGGAATGGCCTCTCAGGGGATAACAGCAGCAGCCCAATTCATGGCATCGTGGTTGGCTGTGCTGCAGAGGGAGAAATAGGCATAGAAATTCTATAGTTGTAGGGGATTCAATCGTAAAGAGAATAGATAGGTGTTTCTGTGGCCGCAAACGAGAGTCCAGGACGGTGTTGCCTGCCTGGTGCTGGGTCCTGGATGTCACAGAGCGTTTGCAGGACATTCTGGAGGGAGAGGGTGAACAGCAGTTGTCATGGTACATATTGGTACTAACAACATAAGCTTTAATAAAAAGGGATGAAGTCCTAAAAGCATAATATAGAGGACTAGGAAGAAAGTTGAAATGTAGGACCTCAAAGGTAGTTATCCCAGGATTATTACCAGTGCCATTTGCCTGCGTTTGGTCCATATTCCTTCATCCCGTCAATGTACCTGTCAAATGTTTCTTAAATGACAAAATTGTGCTCGCTTCCATCACCACCTCTGGCAGCCCATTCCAGACACTCACCACCATCTGGGCGAAAAAATTGCCCCTCTGGACCCTTTTGTATCTCTACCCTCTCGTATCTCTACCCTCTCATCTTAAACCTATGGCCACTAGTTTTAGACTCCCCTAGCAAGGGGAAAAGCTGTTGGCGTATCCAACTTATCTATGCCTCTCATGATTTTGTAGATTCTATTAAGGTCACCCCTCAGTCTCTTGTACTCCAGGGAAAGATAAAGTCCCAGCCTATCCAGCCTCCCCTTATAACTCAAAACATCCAGTCTAGGTAGCATCCTAGTAAATCTTTTCTGCACTCTTTCTGGTTTAATAATATCTTTCCTATAGTAGGATAACCAGAACTGCACACAGTATTGCAAATATGGTCTTAGCAACATCTTGTACAGCTGCAAAAAGATGTCTCAACTCCTATACTAAAAGGCATCTGGACGTGTACATAAATAGGAGGGGTTCAGAAGGATATGGTCCAAATGCTGGCAAATGGGACTACATTAATTTAGGATTTCTTGGCGACATGGGCAAGATGGACTGAAGAGTCTGTTTCGGTGCTGTATGGGCAGCATAGCGGCTTAGTGATTAGCACTGCTGCCTCACAGCACCAGGGACCCGGGCTCGATTCCACCATCTGTGTGGAGTTTGCACATTCTCCCCATGTCTGTGCGGGTTTCCTCCCACAGTCCAAAGATGTGCAGGGTAGGTGGATTGCTTATAGTGACCAGGGATGTTTAGGTTAGATGGGTTAGACTGGGAAATGCAGGGGTAGGAGATGGGTCTGGGTGGGATGCTCTTCGGAGGGGCAGTGTGGACTTGTTGGGCCAAATGGCCTGTTTCCACACTGTGGGGACTGTAGGGCTCTAAGATGTTTAAGTTACATTCTTTCCTGCAATATGATTCATTCTAACATGGATCATAGCACCATTTTTCCTCTCAATAAAGATGTCTGTAATTACCAATTAACCAATTACTATAATTATCTGCTTCCAAAAATGACACTGCCATGGTTGTTTGCTGTTTTCACTCCACACAAGCAACAAATTTTGCATTTATTTGTGATGGAGATGCAAGATATAGATTTAATTCTATTTTGATAGCTTTACAGCAGCCATTAAGGATGCATCAGTGTACATCTTGAGGTTATTCATGATTTAAGAATATACGAGCATCAACATTTTGCAAGAAACACAATCCCCACCCTTGTGTTGTACTTTGCTTTTTATACACTATAAGCCAGCAGCATCTGTAATCCGTGATGGAGAATGAATTTCAAAAATATTTTGAAATTGATATGAACATTCAATGCATGGGGAAACCATTGGCTCAGAAATGTCTGATACTGTGGAATTAAACAAAATGTAAATATTTGGAATATTCAGTGACAAATATTAACTATTTCCCACATGTGCAGATATATGGGAGGACATCGACCAAGCAAGATAATGAGACTTGTGGATAAAATTACAAAGTCAAAATATTTCCAGAAAGCCACAGAAACAGAATTTATTAAGAAGAAAATTGAAGAGGTTTCAAATACACCATTACTGTTAACAGTAGAGGTTCAGGAGTGCAAAGGAACATTGGCTGTGAACATTCCACCACCACCTACTGACAGAATATGGTAAGGACAAGCGGTTACAAATTTCACTGGAATTGCCCCTGGTTCTGTGAAGTATTAACAGCAATTTTATGAGCAGCCATCCAGTACTATATTAACTCAGGAGTGATATATTTTATGCAATTTTAAAGTGATAGGATACCTAAATTTGTAATAAAACATAGGCTGGTGGTTAGCCCCTGGTAACACCAGAAGTTTTAAATTTCTCAGTTCTATGGTTGTGTCCCATTGCTTTTTGTTCTTCTCTGGACTTTAAGTTTCTCCTTGAAGCATTAGCAGGTTTGTTATTTTGCTTAAAAGCCTTTTAAGTTGACTAATGTGATCTATCATTCTTGTTCAAAGGTATGGTTTCCGTACGCCACCACACTTAGAGTTAAAAGCTCGTCCCAAATTGGGTGAGCGTGAAGTCACTATTGCACATGTAACGGACTGGATTGAAAAGAAACTGGAACAAGAGTTCCAGGTAAGAAATTAATTGAGCTTACCTAAATTTTGCTGTCAATCCATGTTTCTGACTCAACATTTTCTATTCTGTATTCTCCCCTGTTATGGAATTAAAAATGACAGTGAATGAGGCTGTTTGTTTCACTTAGTCCATGCCACCACTTCAGAGCCAGTCAGTTGGTCTCAATCCCCCGTTCTTATCTCTGTAGCCTGCAAATGTATTTCCTTCAAGCATCCATCCACCGACCTCAAAGACAGCAACTTCCAAGTCATTATCACTCACATCTTTAAAACAAAAAGCTCTTCCTCATATTCTGCACCCCTTGGCATCTCTTGCCCAAATAATATATCTATTTCCCTCGGTCCCTGTCCTGTCAACTCGTGGGAACGGATTTTCTTTGGCGACTTTACCCAAACACTGTCATTATCGTGTACACTTCAATCAAATCTCCCCTCAAATTGCTCTTTACTCCATGGAGGACAGCTTTGTAGCTGATAACAAAGTGTGGAACTGGAGAAACACAGCAGGCCAGGCAGCATCAGAGAAGCAGGAAAGTTGACGTTTCGGGATGGGACCCTTCTTCAGACAACTTCTTCAAGATGGTATCCTTGGAAAAGGCTTTGCAGTGGGGTTATAATGGTTGCCCACCTTGAAGTTGTCTGAAGAAAGTTGTCCCGACCTGAAATGTCAACTTTCCTGCTCCTCTGATGCTGCCTGACCTGCTGTGTTCCTGCAGCTCCACACTTTATCTCTGACTCCAGTATCTGCAATTCTTTCTATCTCTGAGTGAATTATCACCCCACTGCAAAGCCTCTTCCAAGGATGCCCACCTTGAAGAAGTGGTCTGAAGAAGGATCCCAACCCAAAACATCGACTTTCCTGCTCCCCTGGTGCTGCCTGGCCTGCTGTGTTCCTCCAGCTCCACACTTTGTTATCTCTGACTCCAGCATCTGCAGTTCTTACTATCGCTGAACTTTGTAGCTAAATTATGTCATCACTGAGCTATTCTGGTAAATCCCTTCTGCATCCATTCATAGACACTAACTTCTTTCCTAAAGTGTAATGTTGTTGTAACAAATGTACATAAGAGATGTATGTCAATTTTTATTCATAAATAGGATCATCTTCCAGTAAATAACTCAAATTGTTTTTAAAATGTGTTACCTGAGGCTCGGACAGTAATAATAGCCTCTTAAGCAAGGCACTGAAGGTAATCATGGGAACAAAAAATTAATTTCTTAGGGACTTGTAAAATGTTTTCATTAGTAATGCCATTTTAATTTTACTTTCATTGAACTGTTTCCAATTTCCTCCCCTCCTCACGGAAATGAAATAAAAGCTGTTTTGTGTTATTCTTTGAAAAAGAACTGCAACAAGAAAACAAATCCTATTAATAATCAGATTGTAATGACAGAATGTCCAGCAATCAAATTATGTTTATTACACTAGACTTGGGTCCAATCCTTATCAACTATTAGTGACAACAAAAGTCACTAGTTTCACTGGAAACATCTTGCTTTTGCCACCTGTCACGGCTGTATTCTGACTCTCAACTACAGTGTAGCACTTTTCCACTAGCCTGCCGATCAAAATAAAACAGAAAAAGTATCACATTTCTCCTCACCAATGATAGGGATTGGTAGCAGTTCATCTTTCTTAACTGCACAAAGAAATATTTTTACAAGGAAAGTATTCTTAAATATGCATCTTTATGCTATTAAATATTTTCTTCCGTTAATGGTGAAATATGGCATGTGTGTGTGCACTAGAGTATTTTGTAATTTGGATGAATACTACAGATTCCTATTCAAAAGTATAGTTTTTATTTTGGAGAGCTGTACTAAATCTAACAGGTGAACTTCTGCTCCTCACTGGTTATTTTTGACAAGATTTGGTGGCATTCACTCAGCACAAGTTGTAACAGAATGGCTAGAAGTTTTAAAAGTTACTTAGAAATCTATTGTTTCTAATGTTCTGACAAGTTATCAGTTTTAAGCTTCTAACAATAACAATTTATATCATAAACATTTTATTTTTGATGTTAGTAAACTTGATTCAGAATGCAAACATTTCTCAGTAAGGTGATATTGAATATCTTTTAAAAATATGCATGTGATGGATATTGGAGTTTTAATAGAATACTAAACTAACTACTGGACTTGTCAAAGAAATAGGCCAAAATTTAATGATTACATTTCTTATCAAAAATATTGCAGAAAATTTTCGTTATGCCAAATATGGATGATGTGTATGTTCCAATCATGCATTCAGCCATGGATCCACGTTCATCCACAGTGTGGCCTTCAAGGGAGACACCAACAGAAGTTGCTGAGCGACTGTGATGTATGAAAGTTTTATGTTTACAGTATTATGAAGTTGCTGTTCATGTGCTTTCAGCTATATCATCGGTCTTTTGGATCATTCGTGCCACTATCCCTTCCCGGAAAACTTGCAGTTTGTTGTATTCAGTATGTGCAGTTTGCTGAGTGTACGTCTCTTTCTGTGCATTGTTAACAGCTAATATTGTTCCAACCATTTATCATATAGGCCATTCCAAGAAAATAAAAGCCCAGAGAGAGAGAGATATATATATATATATATATATAGAGAGAGACTATATGTAATTGTATTTATAAATGACTTGTTTGTCCTGAAATGCTTCAGTTTAGACAGGTTCTCATAACCCTAAGAAATGATTTCCAGATACATGTCCTTGTATAGTTGCCTGAGACAGCCTCCATGAAAGTGCAGAATTGATGCATGATTGCCTTTTGGGTACAGTATAATACATCACTAAAATGACAGAGCTCGTCAGTGATTGCTAATTTTATGTAAGTTACTCTTGGAATACTTACACTCATTGCTTTGTGGCGATTCATCATGAGAAGTGTATTTCCAACTGCATCCACTTTTTATTGACAAATGGATTCTGCTGACAGTCTGAACATAAGTCTGGCAAGTTTGCATCTGCAAGCAAGATCAATATTGTCCCCTTCAGACCTGGATGGTAATTTATAGATTATACGGTACATTACTTTACTTTATACATTTTTTTTTTTTAAACTGAGCATTATTTTCACATTATAAATTGAGGCATCACCTTTGCCTAGTTCAGGAGCAATTCAACTGCACATTCTTTTTTTCAACTCTGACATCTCTCTTTATTAGTTCATGTAATCAAACAGTAGACAACCAGCTCCTGAAATTATCCACTTTTGTGTGGTAAGTCTGCACAAGGGAGAGAAATGATAGGACTATGTGACAACCACTGTGATAAATAATATAAAATTATATATTTTCAGATTTTACATTTATGGTTTATATAAAGTATTGCAGTTCCTTAACATGTTATAGTGTGCAGAGACGTACTGAAATCCACTGCAGACGAAGTTTCTGTAACCTGGTAGTGATATCACAAATTTAATCCTCAGCGGATAGTTAAGAGTGCTCTAAATAATAATACATGGGTATGTTTAAAAGTTAATTACTTCGTTCTGGTAAGGTTTTTTTTCCTCCATCATTCTAGTGCATGGTAGAATCACCTCAACATTGACAAGTCCCACCTAAATGTAAATTGATCCAGAATTTTTGAAGACAGCAGGTTAAATAATATCAGATCATTTATTCAAATTTTTGTGAAATTAATTTAAAGAAAGAGAAAATCACAAACACTTTTATAGGATTGTTAGAGATGGTAAAATGTTTTTGTCACTGGAAGCTGGTCATATTTAGCAGTTGGCCAATCACAGCTATAACCGATCACAATGGATCTACTGTGTATTCTTAAAAGTGGTGGTGTAAGAAAGAATGTTTGCAGAATATGAGCAAATGAAGGAAGGATCTTGCTGTCTCTAAAGAAGAAGGCCATCTCCTTTCAAATTCTCTAAACTTTTATGGGTTGTCATTAAAAGCATTAACAATGTTTTAAAATTGCTGGAAAAACTTTTAAAATTGTGGTAGGGAATCCTGGTGGTGTTTATCTGAATGAACGAAGGGGAAGCTATAAAAATGCTGCAGAAGGCAATCTGTCATGTAAACTAACTCAAAATGCTAGTTTTAAAATAAAACCAGATTTTGCTTAGTTTCCCTATAGTGGGGAAATTTTATATGCAACATTTCTACATAAGGTCCAGAAAGTTTAATGTTACTTGTGCTTCAGAGCCACTGTGCCCATGGTTATTATAATTTGTCTCAGCTGTACTGTATGTTTTATCCATGTATTTCTTGAGCCATAATTTTCCCTACAGATGTTCAAATTGTGTAAATTGCCATTCATGACTTGAATTACAAATAGATAATTGAAGTCTGTACAATGTGAAGGATTTGACAAATCGTCGTTCAAGATGAAGTTTCTTTGAGAAAGTTGACCATTTGCAGAATGTTAATTAAAGCTAAGTAATATATTTTAAGATGTGTATAAAGTTGTATTTTTAATTTTATATGTATTTGTTTTAATCTAGCCCTGTAGGTACGACATTGTATTTTGTTTCAATTTAATACTAAGGATGCAATAGCCACAACACCAATTGACTGCATTCCAGTCTTAATCCACATTCTTGCTTTCTTCTAGTCACCTTTTGTGGGCAATATTTGCCTGCCAAAAAAAAATTTGCATGTCTTGTTGTTGTCGGGCCATTTGTGTGACCTGAATAAGTGTGCAATAACAAATTATGATTCCATGGACTAAATGCACTATACATAATCAGAATTAAATGAAGATTCTTATAAATTGTCATTATTGTACTTCACATAATCAAATTAACATTGTGAAGGACTGGCTTGCTATGTTTTATTTAATAAATTCTTCAGTCTAGTAACCTGTGTGGTTTGTTATTTTTTGTGGCATTTTGTAACCAATCTAATTACTCATGGCAGCCTAAAGAAATGCCATTACTACAGGAACTCATTCCATTCTGGATATGTATTATTATGGTCTGCCAAATGGGATGGTTTGGTTATTCCAGGTGCTGCAATATTTTCATTGCCTGATGATTGCATAGGTTAATGGGTATTGATTACCCTCTCATTCAACCCTCTGTGAGCTTGAGGAATGAGCATTGTCCAGTTGTTCTGGGAAGTAGGAAAAAGAAACTTAACAGATCAAAAAGAGAAAAGTCGAATAAGTTATTTTGAAGCAGAGGCATTGCTGACTAAAGTACATTTTTGCAGTTGCTAGAATTATTTAGAACATGACGCAAGATACTCAGGATAATTATAAATGAAGAAAACCCATTTAGCTTTTCCCCACTGTGCCTTGGCAGCAGCTGTCCAGAGTTTGTGTCCCTCAGCACATAGTCCTGGACCTGAGAATGTGCCAGTCTGCAATGCTCGGTTGAGGTCAGCTCCTTGCTCTGGAACACCAGCAGGTTTTGGGCAGACTAAAGAATATCTTTGACTGAGTTGATGGTCCTCTAGGCACAATCGATGTTTGTCTTGGTGTGCCTGCCAAGTAGAGCACAGAGTCCTGCATCACGGAACTGCTCCAGATGAACTTCTGGACAAAATTCACTGCATTTCTCTCCAGACTTCCTTTGCTAAGGCACATTCCAGCAGGAGATGTGCGACAGTCTCTAGCCCCCCGAAGCTGCTTTGAGGGTAGTGTGCAGTAATACAGAGAGCCAGGTGTTCATGAAGGATCTCCCAGGTAGTGCCCTTCTCACCACTAGCCAAACAATATCTTTGTGCTTGTTGGAAATCTCTGCCAAATGACTTTGATAGTCTGCTCAGAGAACAACACGATCGGAACCACCCTCTCCTTTTCCCGCATGGTCTCAAGGATGCCACATGGTGATCACTTCCTGATGGACTTGTGGTCAAAGGGTGTTTTTCTTTGCAAATTTCCTCCATGAAGGACAGATGGTACGGAACAGTCCATCTGTTTGGAGCGTTCTACAGCAATGAGGCCAGTCCCATCCTTCACAACACCAGGGACGGGTAGAACCTCAGTACATAGTGACACATGGTGTTTGCATCCTGAGGGTCTACGCCCAGCTTGATGCGACCACACACAAAGGTGGCCAGCAGGATGGCGGTTGGTTATGTCTCCATTCCCCTCCAATACAGATCTTTTATACATGGTGTCACTATGGACACAATCCATCTTAGACCTGCAGATGAAGAGGAAGACAGCTTGGGTGACAGCAATAATGCAGGCTCTGGGATTGGGCCAGACCTGCGCCATGTACAACAACAGAGTGCCTCACACCTGATGACCGGGCTTTCACCCGCAATGGAGAGGTAGCAGTGCTTCCAAAAGCCCAGTTTCTGCCTCACTCTGGTGATGTACTCCTCCTGAGTTTTTGCACATACCCCAGCCCCTCCAAACCATATTCTGGAAACCTTCAGGTAATCTGTCCTGACAGC
Source organism: Ginglymostoma cirratum (assembly GCA_024137785.1). NCBI lineage: Eukaryota > Metazoa > Chordata > Chondrichthyes > Orectolobiformes > Ginglymostomatidae > Ginglymostoma > Ginglymostoma cirratum. The sequence continues at coordinate 2,863,694 of JAHRHZ010000083.1, forward strand.
GAAGCGGATATAGCATCAGTTGGCCCAGTTCCCAAAGAACACAGCTTTGCTCTTGCTTCGATTTACCTTGGCTCCTGAGGCCAGTTTGAACTGGTCGCAGATGCTCATGAGTCTACATACTAACTGAAAAGGGTGATGCCATCCAATGTATGAGGAGGCTTTGACCTGCAGGCCTACATGGTCTGGAATAATCACCATGCTCAGGTTCACATCCTTCCTAATGGACTTAGTAAAAGGCTCAATATAACACACAAACCAGGCAGGGGAGTGCGGGTGGCCCTATTCCAAATCTCATTGGGAGATTCTCGCCCATTGATTGAGACTGCCATTACTCATGTTGATGTAGAGCAGTCAGATCCAATTATGGATTCTCTCTCCAAAGCCCGTTTTGGAGAACATGCCCCCCATGTTAGTGTGCAATATTGTGTCAAGTGCCTTCTCCTGGTCCAGGCTAATAAGGCAGACTTCTACCTGCTATCCTGCATGTAGGCGATCATATCCCTGAGGAACATGAGGTTCTCAGAGATCATCCTGCCTGGTACAACACAAGTTTGGTCGGGGGGGGGGAAGAGGGGATCACCGATCCCAGAGCAGACCTGATGCTATTGGTGATGACCATGGACAGGATTTTGTAACCTCACATTTAAAAGTGAAATTGGTTGCCAATTTCTAATTTCTTCCTCGTTCCCCTTCTTGTAGATGGGGGTGATGATACCTTTGGATTCATGCATGCTACCTGCCAGAAGCACACTGTTGTACTCCTTCAGCAGGTCGTGGCCAATCAAGTCCCAGAGAGCTGAATACAACTCAGCCAGTAAACCGTCACTTCTGGGAGGTTTATTCTTTCCTATGGACTCTAGGGCCTTGGTCAACTCATTCAGAGGTAAACATGGTCCAACCTTTGGGCAGCTCAATGGCTCATTGATTAGATCTGCTGCCTCACAGCACCAGGGACCCGGGTTCGATTCCACCCTCGCGTGAGTGCCTGTGTGGAGTTTGCACGTTCTCCCAGTGTCTGCGTGTGTTTCCTCTGGGTGCTGTGGCTTCCTCCCATAGTCCAAAGATGTGCAGGCTAGGTGGATTGGCCATGCTAAATTGCCCGTAGAGTTCAGGAATGTGTAGATTAGATGGGTTATAGGGGAATGGGTTTGGGTGGGATGCTGCAAGGGTGGGTGTGGACTTGTTGGGCCGAAGGGCCTGTTTCCATGCTGTAGGGATTCTATGATCTATCCCGCATGCTGTCACATGAGACGTCCGTGACAGAGGACAGGAATGATAGGGAGGCCATACTGTCTGTGGGCTTCGTGTCATACTGTCTGGCATAAAAGGATTTGCTGATCCTCAGGATGTCGGACTTTGATGTTACCGAGCCAACTTCTTCCCTTAAGTCTGCTGAGCACGGACCTCTCGTGCTCCTTCTAGAAGAAGAAAGACAAGCATGTCTAATTCTACTCCAAAGTGCAGACCCTGGACTGGAATATATCTTCGAGATCTCTGAGGCAAAGAGTGAGGTTTGCTGGCTCTTCACCTCTGGAGATCCTCTGTGACATCAACCCCCATCATCTGCAGCAGGAGTAGGTTCTGTATGGTTTTCTGGAGTTTGGATATTTTTCCCTGTCTCTTGTTCACCTTTGGAAAACCTCTGAGGATAAAGAACCTCGATGTTCCATTTGACTGTTTCCCAACAGTCCACTGGAGACTCGGAGGCCCGTCACAGTTCTCCAACCTGTGTAATCCCTTTTGAGCTTCTCATTGTGAAACTGTTAACTCCAAAAAACAATCAGTTTCCATGTTCCCTTGCTAGCCTGCTGGTTGTCCTGTAGGTGACAGTTGGCCCACAGGAGGCAGTGGTCAGAGAAGAACACTAGCAAGACATCGGTGGATCTGACAAAGAGTATGCAGGATACAAACAGGAAATGTATCCTTGAGCAGATAGACAGCCTGGCTGCGACCAGGTTTATCTATGCTGCACTCCATCTGCAGGGATGCTGAATATGTGCAGCTTGGTGACTTTATCTGTTGCCACTAGGAATCGATGATGCAGTTGAAATCTCCAGCCAAAATGACTGGCCTGACTCAGCAGCAGTAGGAGTTGCTGTAGGATGGCCAGCCTCTCATTCTTTGCCACCAGGCATATGTTGATTAGGCTCAGGGGAACGTTTCTGTTGTTGGTGATCCCTGGGACTTTAGTGGTGGATTCAGTGATAGCAATACCATTGAATGTTGATCAGAGCTGATTAGATTCTCTTGTTGGAGATGGTTATTGCCTGGCACTTGTGTGACATGAAGGTTACTTGCCACTCATCAACCCAACACTGAATGTTGTCAAAGTTTTGCAGTATATGGACAAGAACTGCTTTGTGTTTTGAAGAATCACAAATGTTACTGAAGATAATGCAAACCTTATTGATGTCCCTATTCCTGAACTTAGTTGGAAGGAATGCAGTTGAAGAAGTAACTGGAGATAGTTGGGTCTCAACACTCTCCCGAGAAGCTAAGGGCTCTTGTAGTGCCATTATCCCTGTCTCTGAGCCAGTTGCCCCGAGTTCAAGTTCCCACCTGCTCCAAAAGGGAGTAGTAATATCAACCCTGTGAAACTCCAGCAATATCTTGGGTTAAAATGATTGGTCTTCAATGAACTATTTTCCATTGTGCTAGATGCAACTCTAACCAATGGAGAGTTTCCACAATTTCCATTAACTTAATTACACATTTAAATGCTGTTTATGAAAGACAGTCACTCTCTCCTCTCCGCTAGAGTTCAGTTCTTGTATTGTCGAATTGACCAAAGCTGTAATAAAGTCAGGAGCCAGATGGCCCCAGAAGATCCCAAATGGAGTAACAGTGAGCACATTATTGTTAAGTATTGCTAAGTATCACTTATTATACCCTCCATCACTTTTGTTAGAGTGGTTTGATGGGTGGTGATTACATTGAACTTGTCCAGCTTTTTGACACTGTGGAAGTGCCAGATAGCTGCCAGTGTTGTAGCTGCACTGGAACAACTTTGTTGGGACCACAAGAATTAAGTAATAGTGGTTGGGATGTTGTCAGGATCCATAGCTCTTGCTGTTCATTCGTTCAGCCCATTTCTTGAATCACAGACTGAATTGAATTGCTGAGCACTAGCTTCTGCGATGAAGGCTTCAAGGAGGTTATTTAGTACTTCTGGCTGAAGACAGTTGGAAATGTTTCAGCCTTGTTATTTGCACTGATATACGGTCTCCTCATCGTTGAGGATGGAGCATTTGTGGACTTCCTGTTAGTTGCTTAACTGTACACCATCACTGGCTGTGACAGGAGTGTAGAGCTTTAATCTGATGCAACCATTGTGGGATTCCTTAATTAGTCTATCCAATGCTGTTTCTGTTTGGCATGCAAGGTAGTTCTATATTTTAATTGTTATTCAAGCTATCCACATAACTACTCCCATATTCCAATAGAGGCCCTTCATGGTCTTTTCCCTAGGGTGGGGGAGTCCAAAACTAGAGGGCACAGGTTAAAGGTGAGAGGGGAAAGATTTAAAAGGGACGTAAGAGGCAACATTTTCATGCAGAGGGTGGTGTTTGTATGGAATGAGCTGCCAGAGGAAGTGGAGGCTAGTACAATTACAACATTAAAAGGCATCTAGATGGTATAAGGATAGGTAGTTTTAAGAGGGATATGGGTTAAGTGCTGGCAAATGGGACTAGATTTATTTAGGATATCTGGTCAGCATGGAAGAATTAGACTGAAGGGTCTATTTCTATGCTGTATATCTCTGTGATTAAGTCTATACTGTGAAAACAAACGCCACTGCTTACATTGATCCCGTTTACCTGCCATAGACCCATAGCCTTGAATGTTAGACACCTAGTCATAAGAAATAGGGGCAGAATTAGGCCATTCAGCCCATTGAGTCTGGTCTGCCATTCAATCATGGCTGATATGCTCCTCACCCCCATAACCCTTCAACCCATTACCAATAAAAGACTCTGTCTAACTCCTCAAATTTACTCCACTGCTATTGGGGGTAGTGAATTCCACAGATTCACCACCCTTTGGGAGTAGTTAGTTTCTCCTCAATTCTGTCCTCAATTTGCTACCCCTTATCCTAAGGCTACGACCCCTCATCCTAGAAACAGGATCTGCTCCACGTCTATTTTATCTATATCTTTTAATCATAAATACATCAAATTTGATCTCCCTTCATTCTCTAAATTCCAGACAGTATAGACCTAAACTGTTCAATCTCTTCACATGACAAACCCCTCATCTCTGGGGTCTAGCAAACCTCCTCTGAACTGCCTCCAATGCCACTATATCCTTCCTCAAATAAGGGGACCAAAACTCTGCACAGTCTCACCAATGCCTTGTATAGGTGCAACAATACTTCCTTCCCTTTAGTTATAAGAGGCCAACATTCCATGCACTTTATTATGTGCATGCTAGTTTTCTGTGACTCGTGAACAAGGACACCCAGATTGCTCTGCACCAGCATATCCCACAGTCTGTTCCCCATTTAGATCGTAAGTCACATTCCCATTTTTCCAACCGAAATGCATGACCTCACACTTAATCCACATTAAACTCCATCTACTACATTTTGGCCCACTCTCCTAACCTATCTATATCCATTTGTAAGGTTCTTATTTCCTCATTGTTATTTACTATCCCACCTATTTTTGTATCATTTGCAAATTTGGCGACAGAGCCTTCTCTTCCCATATCCAAGTCATTCATCTAGATTGTAAATAGCTGGGAGCCAAGGACTGAATCTTGTGGCACCTCATTTGTTCCTTCTTGCCATTCAGAAAAAAAAACAACTCATTTATCCCAACTCTCCAGACTCCTTCAACCTCTGGGTGAAAAACTGTTTCAGCAAATCCCCTCTAAATCTCCTGTGTTGTTGCACCTTCAACAAAGAGGAACTGCTGCTTTCTATTCCTTAATCTTATTCACCTCTGTTGGGTTCCCCCCAAACTTTTTTTATTCCAAAGAAAACTTGAGCTTATCCAGCTGGTCTTCATAGCTGGAATGCTCTATCCCAAGCAACATCCTGGTGAATCTCTTCTGCACCTGCACCAATGGAGTGATCAGAACTGCACACAGTGCCTAACCACAGTTCTGTACAGCTCCAACATGACCTCCTGTTCTTATAATCCATGCTTTAATTGATAAGAAAAGGATGTTTGCCTTTAACTAAAGAATCTGTCCTGTCACCTTCAGGGTGATGGGGTGCTTACCTACAAGATCCCTGAGTTCCTGCCATTCATTGTGTACACCCTAATTACTTTTTCCAAAGTGCCTCACTTTCATCAGCATAAAATTCAATTTCCCACTGATCTGCTCAATCTATTTAAATAACTGTGTAACCTAAGGCGTTCTTCCTCAGTCAATCAGCAGGCCAATCTTTGTGTCATCTGCAAACTTATCAATACAACAACACCCCATGCATTATCATCTGCAACATTTATGAATATTACAAACATTAATGGACCCAGTATGGATCTCTTATGTCATTGCACCACACCAGTCACCACCACACCACTCCCCTGTGCTTTTACTTTCTTTATTAGTCTCCCTCAAGAGACCTTGTTAGAGGGCTTGCTGAAATCTATATAAACCACAACCATTATCCTCTCATCAACACCCTCCTGACCTAATGTCTTGATTAAAGTTCTCATTCATTTTTACTAATCCCACAAGGCCTTGTCCCTCCCTATCTCATCTCATTCAGCATCCCCAACTGACCTCACTGTGGTCCTTTGGCATTCTGTGCATCCCTCATATTAACAGGTAACTGTCTTCAGTTGTCAGTCCCAAGTTCTCTAATATCCTCTAACACCTCTTCATTTTGCTACCTCCATTCCCTCCTTTAAAGCTGCAACTGATATCACTTTTATTTTAGAATGTTACTGTGCTGTGGAGCTCCTTTGTCCATTCCATTATATTAAAAAAGGTGATATAAGACTTAAGTTGATATTAATTCTTCCTACCAAAATACATCACCTCGCATCTTTCTACATTGTTTATTTTCCTGCATCTGCCCATTTAAAAAATTTTCCAAGTCCTCAAAGATTCTCCCAATTTACTACACATGCAAATTGTCACAAATTTTTTAAGTGTTTTCCCCTCCTCCTTCCCAGTCATTAATATCAAAATCAAAAGCAGTACAGAAGAATGTCCCAACCAATACATGCCTGTGTTTTGTGAACATTTACCTGCTACCTGGAAAGAATTCTGGTTCCCCAGTAAAGATGTTGAATCTGAAAAGGAATTTTTTTTAAAATTTAAAATAAGAAACCAAAGTCACCGCTATTTACTTAAAAAAAAAGAGAGAAAATTTTATTTGTCATTAAAATTTTACTCCATATTAACAGCTCAGGTGATTTTATTTACCATACAGCTGGAACACCTAATGATTATTAATTCTATCACCTGTTGCACATCACAAATCCAGCAATGCCAAGTTTAAAAAGATGAAGGCAAAAGGCTGGAAAAGTCACAATTCACATTCAAATTTCAGTGCAAAAGTTTAAAAATTGATGGAGTTTCTGCAAGACAGCATTCTGATTTCAAAGCACACCACTCCAGGAATCATTCCAGATGCAATCCATCACATTTCTGAATCCTAGATGAAATCAACAGCAATCAATAAGTTAAATAATTGTTACAAAATTAGTCATGGTTCACGAGTTAGCAACAGCAATTTTGCCAAAGAGCTTCCCAATCTTAGCCTACACAATTAACCTCAAATCATTTTGATAGTTCAGGATGCAGTGACTCCACTATGTTCCAGCAGGTTGTCTGGACAATGTGAATTTGGCAAGACATTAACTACTTCTCAATTTGTGGGACTCATGGATATTAATTATTGGTCTACAGACAGAGTTCTCTTAAAATCCAATCAGTTTTAATAAATACACCTAAAATCATTAAAGATTTAACACAAGATTAAATTTAATCTTTCATTAGATTCCCACTAGATATCAAAACTAAAACTACAAGAACAGCCCATTTGTCCCAAACCAACCCTATTTCATATTAGCCCTCTGTATCAGCAATCCTAATCCAAATTCCCCCTTCAATCAGTTCAGAGGTTGCAAAAGTCTCTTCCCAGTCTCCAAGCCCCTGAAAACAAGATTGCTTCTATTCTAAATATATCCCACCCCCAACCATCAGGAAACATTCAATTTACAGATTTATTCCTTCACTACCTGTAACTGAATATTTCAACTTACCCATTATTGGGCTGACATTCCTTGCCAGTTAACTTTGTTAAATTCATTATGTCTAGAAAAAGAAAGTTAACACACACACAGTTAAAATGTCACTTGAAGATATAAACAATCACAACTGTGATGTTATTTTAGACTGGAATCAGATTCTAGCCTTCTTCATTTGCATCAGAAGTCTAACACGTGTAAAGGTCATCATCATCCAGTCAAACAAAGTCAAAATTACTGAGAATAAAAGGTCAGAAGTCACACAATACCAGGTTATAGTCCAACAGGTTTATTTGTAAACACTCTTTCAAAGCCTTGCACATTCATCAGGTGAAGTGCAGAGGCACAGAATTTAGACCAGAGCAATCACTTGCTTTCAGCTACTGACACTTTATTCACACCATCTGATGCTTTTGATCACCTGCAGTGGCTTATTATTCAACCTGTCAACACTCCACTCACACCATTCCTTTAATCTTTGAGTTATAAATTCCGTGCTTGTGCCTCTCTGCACTTCACCTAACAAAGAGGCAGCACTGTGAAAGCCTGTGACTTCAAATAAACCCGCTGGGCTATAACCTAGTGTCGCGTGACTTCTAACCTTGTCCTACCCAGTCCAACACCATCACCTCCGCATCACTACCAAGAACGATTTGGAAAAAAAAAGCAGAGGCACGATACAAATACCTTGTGCACAAACTGCTGCTTTCTAAAATCCTCACCCTCGATATTCAATTTGGGGCATATCCTCCCCCATCAGGTCAGGTCACCTCCCTCCCTGCGATCCAGGGACAGGGAGATTTGGCCTGGGCCTCCGATTCTGCAAACCGAAATGTAGGCTTTAATAGCGTAAACTGCGTCACGAAGTAAAATGCTTTCCGATCGGCTAATAGTTTGTCAATATACCCAACCACACCATTGGGAAAAGCAATGTCTCATTGTGCCGATGCAGGCGGATCATATTCAGCAACTCCTCCGTCCCTCTCAGAGCAGCCATTGTAAGAGATAAGGCACATTCACTACGACGCACTTCCGGCGCCAGTAATGTATCCGGTTCTGCTCCGTCTCCCAATCCAGCCGGCAGTGAGTGATTAACACCGAGGAGGCTCAAAGAGCTTCAACGAGACTCAATTTCAACCTTGACTGGAATCATACCTTGTTTCAGAGATAAAAGGTACTGCAGATGCAGGAGAATCCGAGATAACAAGCATGGGGCTGGATGAACACAGCAGGTCAAGCAGCATCATAGGAGCAGGAAACCGGACAGGTCAAGGGGGCGGGATGATGTTAGTAGGTAGGAGATGGGGATGGGGATAGGTGAGAGGAAAAACAGGTTAGGGAGAGGATTTCACAAGCTTCAAAATCTCCCCTCCCCCAGCCGCATCCCAAAACCAGCCCAGCTCATCTCCAAGATAACAAGCGTGGGGCTGGATGAACACAGCAGGTCAAGCAGCATCATAGGAGCAGGAAAACTCGACGTTTCGGGCCTAAACCCTTCATCAGAAATGGGGGAGGGGAAGAGGGTTCTGAAATAAATAGGGAGAGAGGGGGAGGCCAAGGATGGACATGTCATCTGAGGAATGGGAGGGGGAGTTGAAATGGTTCACGACTGGGAGGTGCAGTTGTTTGTTGCGAACTGAGCGCAGGTGTTCTGCAAAGCGGTCCCCAAGCCTCCGCTTGGTTTCCCCGATGTAGAGGAAGCCACAACGGGTACAGCGGATGCAGTATACCACATTGGCAGAAGTGCAGGTGAACCTCTGCCTGATGTGGAAAGTCTTCTTGGGGCCTGGGATTGGGGTGAGGGAGGAGGTGTGGGGGCAGGTGTAGCACTTCCTGCGGTTACAGGGAAAAGTGCCGGGTGTGGTGGGGCTGGAGGGGAGTGTGGAGCGGACAAGGGAGTCGTGGAGGGAGTGGTCCCTCCGGAAGGCAGATAAGGGTGGGGAGGGAAAGGTGTCTTTGGTGGTGGGGTCTGACTGCAGATGGCGGAAGTGTCGGAGGATGATGCGTTGGATCCGGAGGTTGGTGGGGTGGTACGTGAGGACGAGGGGGATTCTTTTTTGGTTATTGTTGCGGGGACGGGGCGTGAGGGATGTGTTCCGGGAAATGCGGGAGACACGGTCGAGGGCGTTCTCGACCACTGTGGGGGGGAAGTTGCGGTCCTTGAAGAATGAGGACATTTGAGATGTGCGGGATTGGAATGTCTCATCCTGGGAGCAGATGCGGCGGAGGCGAAGGAATTGGGAATAGGGGATGGCATTTTTGCAGGAGGGTGGGTGGGAGGA
>JAHRHZ010000083.1:2873583-2886659 GCA_024137785.1 Ginglymostoma cirratum
CCCCCCCCCCCCCCCCCCCCCCCCTTGACTGGCTCCATCCCCGCCTCTTCGACCTGTCTGCCTCCTCTCCACCTATCCTCTCCTCTATCCATCCTCTATCCGCCTCCCCCCTCTCTCCCTATTTATTTCAGAACCCTCTTCCCCTCCCCCATTTCTGATGAAGGGTTTAGGCCCGAAACGTCGAGTTTTCCTGCTCCTATGATGCTGCTTGACCTGCTGTGTTCATCCAGCCCCATGCTTGTTATCTTGGATTCTCCAGCATCTGCAGTACCTTTTATCTCAGCTCATCTCCACCTCCCTAACCTGGTTTTCCTCTCACCTATCCCCTCCTCCCACCTCAAGCCCCACCCCCATCTCCTATCTACTAACATCATCCCGCCCCCTTGACCTGTCCGTCCTCCCTGGACTGACCTATTTCCTCCCCACCTCCCTACCTACACTCACCTTTACTGGCTCCATCCCCGCCTCTTCGACTTGTCTGCCTCCTCTCCACCTATCCTCTCCTCTATCCACCTCCCCCTCTCTCCCTATTTATTTCAGAACCCTCTTCCCCTCCCCCATTTCTGACGAAGAGTCTAGGCCTGAAACGTCAAGTTTTCCTGCTCCTATGATGCTGCTTGACCTGCTGTGTTCATCCAGCCCCACGCTTGTTATCATCCCTTGTTTGTGTCGTTAACATTCAGGATGAAACTGGGTTTTGTGAAATTAACTTACACAAAATTATTTAATTGAAGGTCATCAAAACAAGAGTGTTGGTTAGTTCATTGGCTGGCGTGTTGCAATGCAGTACGATGCTAAAAGTGTGGGTTCAGTTTACGCACTAGCTGAGGTTAATACGAAGGGATCTTCTCAATGTCTCCCCTCGCCTGAGGCGTAGTGATTCTCGGATTAAGTCACCACCAGGTGTCTCTCTCAAATGAGAGAGCAAACCTATGGTCTGGTAAGACTATGGTGACTACCTTTATCAAAATGAAGATGAGGTTGGAAGTATCTGGAAATGCTGCAAAATGAGTTTGCGCGCCCACCAAGAATTTAAAATCTGTCAACTTAATGGGCAGGGAACACAATATTGGGGCATTAGGAATTATTGGTATTGATATATTGGTTTAATTTTGTCAAGTCTCAAATCATTAGCAACAAACAATTTAACACAGTAGAATTTTCCTTCCCAGAAAGTCTGCTGAACAGTATAATTTTCTGAAAACCTATAATCACAACTTGAAAACTTGCATTTTACCTTTTTAAGGGCATCAGTAGCTTAATAGTAGCATGGATGGACAAGTAATCCACAGACAGACATTTTTAAATTTAATTCAGAAGAGGTGGGCATTGCTGGCTGGGTAAGCTTTTATTGCCGTTGAGTAGGTCATGGTGAACTGCCTCTTTGAACCACTGCAGTCCATGTTGTAGGTACACCAACTGTTACAGATTTTGACCCAGCAACACTGAAAGAATGGTGAGTACATTTCCATGTCAGGATAATAAGTGGTTTGCAGAGGAACTTGCAGGCGGTGGTGTTGACTGACCTTCAACAACTGTAATCCTCTACTTTTGTGCTTGGTGTAACTCTTGGTATTTCCCTCCAATTCCCTTTGACTCAAGTTTCACTGGGGCTCCTTGATGCCATACTCAGTCAAATTCTGCTTTGATGTCACCTCCTCTCTGGAATTCAGCTTTTTTTTGCCCATGTTCGGACCAAAGCTATGATGTGGAGGTGCTGGTGTTGGACTGGGGTGGACAAAGTCAGAAGGCACATGACACCAGGTTATAGTCCAACAGGTTTATTTGAAACCACACAAGCTTTCGGAGTGCAGCCCCTTCGTCATATGCAGTGAGAGAGCAGAGCACACAGACCCAGAGTTTATAGGCAGAAGATCAAGGGCAGAGAGATCAAAAGATTGTACAACTGGTGTGAGCAGATGTCAGATGATAAGTCTCTGCAGGTGACCAAGTGTGTTCGACAGTGAGTTCAGTGTCGAAAGCTAAATAACCAGTGAAGAGATGACGTATAATCCGACTAAGTGAGACAGAGAGATAATTACAAGAAATTAAAATTAAGTCGGCACTGCACCTGACGAAGAGGCTGTGGTCCAAAAGCTTTTGTGATTTCAGATAAACCTGTTGGACTATAACCTTATGTTGTGTGACTTCTGACTTGCACCAGAGCTATAATGAGGTAAGAACTGAATAGCCCTAAGGGAGCCCAAACTGAGCACTAATAAATAGGTTATTGCTCAGCAAATTCTGCTTGAAGCACTGTTGGTGACCCTTTCATCACTTTACTGATGATTGAGAATAAACTGGTGGAACAATAATTGACCAGCTTAAATTTGTGATCACAAGCGTGGGGCTGGATGAACACAGCAGGCCAAGCAGCATCATAGGAGCAGGAAAACTTGACGTTTCGGGCCTAGGCCCTTCATCAGAAATGGGGGAGGGGAAGAGGGTTCTGAAATAAATAGGGAGAGAGGGGGAGGTGGATAGAGGAGAGGAGGCAGACAAGTCGAAGAGGCGGGGATGGAGCCAGTAAAGGTGAGTGTAGGTGGAGAGGTAGGGAGGAGATAGGTCAATCATCCAGCCCCACGCTTGTGATCTCGGATTCTCCAGCATCTGCAGTACCTTTTATCTCTGATACAAGCTTAAATTTGTCTTGCATTTTGTGTATGTAATGATGGAATTTTCAATATTGCTGGGTAGATGCCAAAGTTGTAGCTATTGAAACAGGTTGGTTGGGGAATGGCAAGTCCTGGGGCACAAGTTTGCAGTAGCCAGAATATCATCAGGACCCATAGCCTTTGCATTATCCAGCACCTTCAAGTATTTCTTGATGTTATGTGGAGTAAATCAGATCAGCTGAAACTGGCACATGTGATTCTGCAGATCTCTGGAGGACGCCAGAATGGACTGATTTTCTGGTTGAAAATTGTTTCAAATGCTTCAGCCTGATATTTTGCACTGATGTCCTGGGACCTATCATTGAGTTTGGGAATATTTGTGGAGTTAAATTTACTTCTTAGAGTTAAAGGGATCAAATGGTATGAGGATAAAGCGGGAACAAGCTACTGAGTTGGATGATCAGCCACAATCATAGCCAATTGGCAGAGCAGGCTTGAAGCGCCAAATGGCCTACCCACGCTCCTACTTTTCTGTTTCTTGTGAAATCTCCTCCAGTGAGTTGCTTAATTGTCAATCATCATTCATGATGTAGGAAGATTACAGAACTTAGATCTGATCCATTGTTTATGGAATTGCATAACCCCCATCTCAATTGCTTTTAATGCTGTTTGCAATGCAAGTAGTCTTATGTTGTAGCTTTACCAGGTTGACACTTAATTTTTAGGTGTGTCAGGTGCAGCTCCTGATATGCTCACCTGTAGCCTGAAGGCTCTGAGACATCTCTTTAAATCTCACCATGGCAGCTGGCGGAGTAAACCCAATTATTCAAATCAACTGGAATAACAAGCTGATCTGTTTGATAATAAGCTTTAAACTTCTAAGAACCCCACCTACTTCACTAATGTCCCTTAGGGAGTAAATCTGTTGACCTTATCCTGTCTGGCCTGCATGTAACTCCAGACCAACAGCAATACAGTTGACTCTTAACTGCCCTCTGAAATGACCTGAGCAAGCCATTCAGTTGTAGGTGACTCACCACCATCTTTTCGAGGGAAATTGAGGATGCAATAAATGCTGGCCTGTCCACAGTCCAAGAACAATTTTTTACAAAGCTAGAAATTACTTTGGTGTTACTAGCTACCTGAAAGGGTAGGGGCAGAAATCATCATTGGCTTTAAAAAACACCTGAGCATGCACTTAGAAGTGTTGTAACCTACAGGGCTTTAAATCAGAGTTGGAAAGTGAGATTAAGCTGATGAGCTCTTTATCAGCTAACAAAATATGATAGGTTAAATAGCTTCTTTCTGTGCCATGCATTTTCTTTATTTTCTCATTGCCTTCTTAAAAAAAAAATCTCTCTGGGGACTTTAATACCAGAGTTGGCCATGTCTCTGACAACTGGAGCTGAACTGTTGTGAAAAACAGGATGGAAAAGCCTTTGCAAATGGCATTCTCCTGTTGCCACGTTGTTTTCAACACAGTCTCACTATAACAAATACCACCGTCCACCAGAAGGAAAAGTGCAAAACACATGTAGTTAAATCACTGGCACCTCCTGGAGAGGCTATCATTTGTTTCAAAGTTCTCAATGATGTTTACAGCTCAATCTGTACACTTTTCATCAGTCAAATTACTAGAAAGACATCATCTGATGAGCAGTTTCTTTCTCACCTCTAGTCTCTAATCTCTCTCTTATGCTACATCAATTAGCTAGATTCCTGAATTTTATTGTTCCTTTCAATGTAATTGCTCCCCACTTCTCCTCACAAAAGGAAAATTCAAGAATAAAGAAATGAAATGTCTTTAAATTCTCCACAATGCAAGAAATAACCAAATCAATTTGATGAGATTTGTTTGCCCATAGAAACAAGATATTAAAGCAATGGACAGTTTTCTTTAAAAGATCCTTGTCTTTTTCTTTGAAATTACTTGCCAAATTAATCTGGTCAGTCTTCATTCCAAATTTATTTGATATGCACCTGCCACTAAGCAGACATGAAGTCTCATAGCATAGTTATACAAATTGGCACACTCACATTAATTTCTTAGAATAAAGCTACCAAACCTATTTTGTTGTGTATTTTTTCAACAAGGAGACAGCCAAATCAAACAATTCCCAACCCTATATTCACAACACAGTGAAATTAAAATAATGAGTCTCAAAATTGACACCAATAGTTCATAACCACATGTTTTGAATAACCAGTACCAGACTTTGTGAATAACTGATACGACATGTCAGGTTTATGGCTTAAACAAAAAACTAACAAGCTTTAGCACAGAAAAATTAAACAATGAGGGAATCAAATTAACGTCTATGATTTAAACCCAACCTTCTTTGAGTCTAGCCCTTACTCTCATTAGGACTGACAGACAAACAGACACAGTTAGGGATATAACAAAAGAAAAAAAAAGTAAATGAGATGCAGCCAGCCACTTCACTTAAGCTGCTTTCATGATTCATAACCTCATGAAGCACATGTATCTTGCCTGGTTTCTAATGACACCAAAGCATACAGACAGCTTCCAGGAGGCTTCAAGGAATATTTATTGAATTCTTACAACTGAGATTCTTTTTCTCTGAACTTTCAATCAGTTGGTAATGAGAGGACAACAAGAGAGCAATCAAACCTTTATCATATGGCTTTCGCAGGCACAATCCTTGTGATTTAAAGACACTTCAAAACCAGTTCACACTCTGGTTTCTCTATGTTGAACTGGTTGTCTCCCAGTGAGGCTCCTATTACCAATCAAACATCTGCCATCTGAGCTTGGGCCTTTCCGGAGTCGAAACATCTATAGAGTGCTTTTTAACAAGAATAAATGTGTACACAGGTGATGCCCGGTGAACTGTTAATCCAGAGACCCAGATAATGTTCTGGGAAACATTGCAGATGGTGGAATTTGAATTCAATAAAACATCTGGAATTAAGAATCTAATGATAATCCATTGTCGATTGTTGGAAAAATCTGGTTCACTAATGTCCTTTAGGGAAGGAAACTGCCATCCTTACCTGGTCTGGCCTACATGTGACTCCAGACCCCAGCAATGCGGTTGACTCTTAATTGCCCTCTGGGCAACTAAGGATGGACAATAAATGCTGCCTGGCCAGCAATGCCCTCATCCCATGAATGAATAAAGAAAAAAAATCTTCCAGGCCTGGCCTCATAAATAAACAGCAGATGGATGTTTCTTTAAAAAAAATGAGCCGTTGTTTACAGCTCCAAGATCACTTTAGCTCTCATTTCCAAACCAAAGAATGATAAAAAATAAAAATAAAATAATGAAAAATCAGCAAGGGCTCTGATAATAATTTAACACCTCAATAATAAAACTACCATCCTCTGATTCCCGTCAAATATACATTATTCTGTACATGGGATTTATACTCCCTTACATGGGAAAACAACTTTTAAGTCAGTTCACATGTGTTCCTGCATGAAGAACTGTAGAATTTCGATCTGTAAAGCAAAACTATTTTTGAAACTGGAAGTGAAAGAAGCTGTGAAACTGATATCTGCTCACAGATGTTTCATTTGAAGCTACCTCAAAACTGTTCTTGGGGATCAGACAGGAAACCTTATTTGATTTTCTTACTATAAATTGGAAATCATTCAGTTGCATTTTATGCACTTATACCAGCTAAATGCAAACACTGATGGAGTAAGCTGTTGTCAATATTTCAATTATTGATTACTTTCCTTAAAAGCTCCTTTTGCTAATAAAAATTGAATTGCAAAAAGTAAAACATATTACAAAATAGAGTATTTCAACACAGAATGAGCATTAAATAGATGCTGCTACTACAATCTAGGACATTTGCTTCAGTTTATAAGACATGTGTCAGAGCTAGAACCGTTTCCTTCCTGAATTAAACTTCAAAACTGTATCTTTGATCCTGGCTCAGATTGGTTTATTGATAAACACAATAAACATTTCCTGTAACAGAAGGAACTGGTTTATACCTTCCTGAAAACATTGCACTTACAAAAGAATCAAAAAACTACATTAAAAAAAAAATTGGAGATGCTGGAAATTGAAGGTAAGACACAAAATACTGGAAATGCTCAGCCAGTAAGTGAAAGATGAGTTAAGATTTCAAATGTCTCTACAACAGAATAAACAAATCATTCAAAACATTTTGAACCCCCTAGAAAAATCTTGTGTACCTTTTCTTGGAGAAATCTATTTTTTATTAATGGAATTTCTGGTATTCTCCAGTTTTAAATTAATCCACAATTAAGTTTTGCTTGAGAACTGAGCTATCATAGAGGCTTGGGATCTGCTGTTTGTGACATGTGTACTTAAAGATCAGGAGCAAGAGACCAAACTGCATTGGTTTGAAACCTGCTGGCTGATTCAAATGAAAGTGTGTGCTGGAGGTTGAAAGAAGGTTAAATGAACAAATGAGTAACTAATTTTATCATTTTGAAAGACAATTTTAAGTCAGAAATCATATTCATTGAGAGTTATTAAAATACACAATGAACCTAGTCTTTGTGTTTTATCCTTTTTCACTTTAAATGAACTAGTTATTTTAACCATTTTACCCCGTGAAATATTGTGATGTAAAATGCCTTCTTGTAACAAAAAAGCCCCAAAACCAATGGACTGATGTTTGGAACTCAAGAAATTGTTTGGCCTTTGCTATACAAAACATAGACAAAGTAGAGATGAGAGAGAGAGATAACAAAGTGTAGAGCTGGATGAACACAGCAGGCCAAGCAGCATCAGAGGGGCAGGAAAGCTAACGTTTTGGGTGTGGACCCTTCTTCAGAAATGGGGGAGGGGAAGGGGATTCTGAAATAAATAGAGAGAGAGGGGGAGGCAGATAGAAGATGGATAAAGGAGCAGATAGGTGGAGACGAGACGGACAGATCAAGGAGGCAGAGATGGAGCCAGTAAAGGTGAGTGTAGGTGGCGAGTTAGGATGGGGGTTGGTCAGTCAAGCGAAGATGGACAGGTCAAGGAGGTGGGGAGGAGGCTGGTAGGTAGGAGGTGGCGGTGGAGGTTAAGGTGGGAGGAGCGGATAGGTGGGATAAAAGATGGACAGGCCAGGGAGGCAGGGATGGAGCCAGTAAAGGTGAGTGTAGGTCGGGAGTTAGGATGGGAGTAGGTCAGTCAAGGGATGACGGACAGGTTAAGGAGGCAGGGATGAGGTTGGTAGGTAGGGGGAGTGGATAGGTGGGAGAAAGGATGGACAGGTCAGGGAGGTGGGGATGAGCTGAGCTTGTTTTGGGATGCGGTCGGGGGCAGGGAGATTTTGAAGCTTGTGAAGTCCACATTGATACCGTTGGGCTGCAGGGTTCCCAAGCGAAATATGAGATGCTGTTCCTGCAACCTTCAGGTGGCATCGTTGTGGCACTGGAGGAGGCACAGGATAGACAATGTAGTCCAAAGAGTGGGAGTGGGAGTTGAAGTGGTTCACGACTGGGAGGTGCAGTCGTTTGTCGCGATCCGAGCGTAGGTGCTCCATAAAACGTTCCACAAAGTAGAAATTGCTGGATTGGTAGTCACAGACCTAGATGGCTTTTTTGGCAGGCACTAAATTGGGCTACAGGGTGCTAGGTCAGGAACTCTTGCTTTCCTGCCTCCACCCGATTAAGTCTGGGATGTTAACACCTGTGGATGGCCTTTCCAACTGAACTCTAATTGTTGCCTTTCAATGGGGCTTTAATGCCCTCTGTATGGCCTTCTCCCACTGCCACTAGTGTTCAACCTGAGGCAGGCAGGGCGTTTTACCATGGAAAGAACCCACAACCCTGCTCACTGCTATCTGCCCAGTCCACTGCTCCTTGCCCCTGCTCACTACCATCTCCTCCAGCTCACTACCATCTCCTCCAGCTCACTACCATCTCCTCCAGCTCACTACCATCTGCTCCCAGCTCACTACCATCTGCTCCCAGCTCACTACCATCTGCTCCCAGCTCACTGCTGTATGCTCCTGTCCACTGTTACCTGCTCACTACCATCTGCTTTTGCTCACTGGTATCTGCTGCAACCCACTGACACCCTTTCATGATTCCTGCCTATTGGTACCTACACCTGTCTGTTGCTTCCTGCTCACTGATATACCTTTGTGACTTGCTTTAATAGATTTTATATTGTTATTGGGGCCACTGTCAAACTTCAAACCACCATCCTATTTGAAATGATGGCTTATTCAGATAGGGTACTGTCATGATCTGGAGGAACACAATGCAAACGGTTTCCTTTTGCAATCAAATAGCGTCATGGGCCTCTGTTTCAGACCTGTTCACTGCCACCTAATCCTGTCACTCTGAAGGTGGAGAATGCCATGTGCCCCACTCTTAGTGTTGATGGACACAGAATATGCCCACACCACACAGTGTCAGATCTGGTACTGCCTCATGTAGGTGAATGAAACATAGAAACACAGAAAATAGGAACAGGAGTAGACCATTCAGCCCTTTCAGCCCTTCCCGCCTGCTCCATCATTCAATGATCATCCAACTCAGTACCCTGTTCTCACCTTCTCTCCATACCCTTTAGCCCTAAGAACAATAATGCCTTCTTGAAAACGTTAAATATTTTCGCCTTAAATGTTTCCATTACTGAGATTGCACAGGTTCACCAAACCTCTGGATGAAGAAATTTCTTTTTATCTCAGTCCTTGGCCTATGCCGTATCCTTAGACGGTGATCCCTAGTTCTGGACTTCTCTGCCATTTGGAACATTCTTCCTCTGTTTAACTTAGGCCTGTTGAAGTTCTATAGATTTCTATCAGATTCTCCTCATTCTTTGAATACCAGTGAATATAGTATGAACTGATACATTCTCTCTTCATACAGCAGTCCTGCCATCCCAGGAAGCAGTCTCATAAATTTTCATTGCACTTCTTCTATAGTCAGAACATCCTTCCAAAGAAAAGGAGACCAGAAGTATGTTTGGTCTCACCAAGGCCCGACAGTTGCGGCAAGACATCTCTGTACTCGAACCCTCTCGCTATGAAAGCTAACATACTCGCCTGCTGCACCTGCATGCTTACTTTCAGCAACAGGTATACAAGGAGACCCACGTCTCATTGCACTTCCCCAACTTCCAATACAACATGGGCCTCACCATCTCCGTCAGAGGCTGAGTGACAATACAGAGTGCCCTCGAAGGTGCAATTGGCAATACTGAGGGGCGCATCCCCAAGGGATAATTGACAGTAACAGGGCTCCCCACACCAAGAGACTGAGTGACAATACTGAGTCTCACCCCAGGAAAAGGAGGGGGGTGTGGTGGTAGGCAATGGCCGAGTGGTATTATCACTGGATTGTTAATCCAGAGACCCAGATAACATTCTAGGGACCAGGGTTCGAATCCAGCCCCGGCAGATGGTGGAATTTGAATTAAACAAAATATCTGGAATTAAGAATCTAATGATGACAATGAATCCATTGTCGACTGTTGGGAAAAACCCATCTGGTTCACTGATGTCCTTCAGGGAAGGAAACTGCCATCCTTACCTGATCTGGCCTACATGTAACTCCAGACCCACAGCAATGTGGTTGGCTGTGAACTGCCCTCTGGGCAATAAATGCTGCCTAGCCAGCGACATCCTCATCTCGTTAATAAATAAAGGAAAAAAAAATTGACTGACACAGAGACCCCTCCTCCCAGATGGAAACTGACAATCCACCTTGACCCCAGTGGAGCCAGTAACTCCCTACCTCCCCACCTTTACTGGCTCCATCCCCACCTCGACTTTGTCTGCTCCTATGATGCTGCTTGACCTGCTGTGTTCATCCAGCCCCATGCTTGTTATCTTGGATTCTCCAGCATCTGCAGTACCTTTTATCTCTGATACAATTTTAACCCCACTGCGAAGCCTCTTCTAAGGATGCCTACCCTGAAGAAGTTACCCTCCTCCCTCCAGACAAACCTCAGGGATTCTCTCTCCCACTGCAACTCTCTCATACTCTCCTCGGCCTTGAAACTGCTCGACCACGTCCTGAAGCAAACCAGGTACTACAGCCACATCACCTTTCTTAGTACCTGCCTACAGAACCAGATCATCCCCAATGGACTACAATCCACGTTCAAGCCTTCCCAATTTGGCCCCAACCGTGACAATATCTACATTGAGAACATTGAGACCCTCCAGAAGCGCTTCTCCCTGCGACTCCTGAAACACACACTTGCAGCAATGCGCAGGCATCTCCAGGCACTACAATCAAGACTCCCCCAGCTCAGAGCCTCCCTCTCCCAGACCTGCAATGGACCTCTCCTGTTTTTTATTCTCTGTAGGATCCACAGCCTGAATTCACAATTCTACTCAGCTTTATTGGACACCAAAAACCGTAAGTACAGTAAACTTACTGATGCCCACCACCCAAAACGGGCTTCCTCCACTCCCCAAATCCCCAACCCTACCCAGGACCTCCCCCACAATGTACCCGCCGCCATTGGCCACGAGGCCACTGTCGGAGAACCCACTGATGACGTCACATCCGCCACCGCCGGGTACCCCACTTCCGGGACAGCGAACGCCGCCGCTGCTGAAACCACCGCCTCCATCACCAACACCAACACCACAGACACTACCGTCATCGCTGCTGCTGCCGCCGCCGCCGCTCCGCCCACCGCCGAAGCTGACACAACACCGACGCAATGCTGCCCACTACCGATGTAACTCGTCCCAGTGCCGACGCCGACGTAACTCCGCCCACAGCTGACGCCGACAACGCTCCGCCCACAGCCTCCACAGCCAGCAGCTCCAGAGGAGACAGCAACACTGAGCCCTGCCGAGTCTTCACCATCCCCCCAGACCTCCCCCTGACTGAGGACGAACGGTCAGTCCTCAGGAAAGGGCTCACCTTTGTCCCCCCCCACCCATATATCAACGAATACCGCTCACGCTTGGATATTGAGCAGTTTTTCCACCGCCTCTGCCTCCATGCTTACTTCTCCAACCGCGAATCTAACCCTCCCTCTACTGACCCCTTCTCCCGCCTCCAACACAAGCCCTCCTCCTGGACACCACCCCAAGGCCTCCTACCCTCCCTCGACCTCTTCATCTCCAACTGCCGTCGAGACATCAATCGCCTCAACCTCTCTAACCCTCTCAAACACTCCAACCTCTCCCCCACAGAACGTGCAGCCCTCCACTCCCTCCGCTCCAATCCCAACCTCACCATAAAACCCACGGACAAGGAGGGGCAGTCGTAGTATGGCGCACTGACCTCTACATTGCTGAGGCCAGGTGCCAACTCTCTGACACCTCCTCCTACCGCCCCCTGGATCATGACCCCACCCCCGAGCACCAAACCATCATCTCCCAAACCATCCACAACCTCATCACCACAGGTGACCTCCCACCCACCGCCTCCAACCTCATCGTTCCCCAACCCCGCACCGCCCGCTTTTATCTCCTTCCCAAAATCCACAAACCTGAATGCCCTGGCCAACCCATTGTCTCCGCCTGCTCCTGCCCCACCGAACTCATCTCCACCTACCTAGACTCCATTTTCACCCCCTTGGTCCAGGAACTCCCTACCTCCGTCCGTGACACCACCAACGCCCTCCACCTCCTCCAGAACTTCCAATTCCCCGGTCCCCAACACCTCATTTTTACTATGGACGTCCAGTCCCTATACACCTGTATTCCCCATGCCGATGGCCTAAAGGCCCTCCGCTTCTTCCTGTCCCGCAGAACTGACCAATCCCCCTCCACCGACACCCTCATCCACTTAGCCGAACTCGTCCTCACCCTCAACAACTACTCTTCCAATTCCTCCCACTTCCTACAGACAAAAGGGGTGGCCATGGGTACCTGCATGGGCCCAAGTTATGCTTGCCTCTTTGTAGGTTACGTGGAACAATCCCTCTTCCGTACCTACACTGGCCCTAAACCCCACCTCTTCCTCCATTACATTGATGACTGCATCGGCGCTGCCTTGTGCTCCCACGAGGAGCTCGAACAGTTCATCCACTTCACCAACACCTTCCACCCCAACCTGAGTTCACCTGGACCATCTCCAACACTTCTCTCTCCTTCTTGGACCTCTCTGTCTCCACCTCGGGCAACCACCTAGAAACCGATGTCCATTTCAAGCCCACTGACTCCCACAGCTACCTGGAATACACCTCCTCCCACCCACCTTCCTGCAAAAATGCCATCCTCGATTCCCAATTCCTTCGCCTCCGCCGCATCTGCTCCCAGGATGAGACATTCCACTCCCATACATCCCAAATGTCCTCATTCTTCAAGGACCGCAACTTCCCCCCCACAGTGGTCGAGAACGCCCTTGACCGCGTCTCCCGCATTTCCTGGAACACATCCCTCACGCCCCGTCCCCGCAATAACAACCAAAAAAGAATCCCCCTCGTCCTCACATACCACCACACCAACCTCCAGATCCAACGCATCATCCTCCGACACTTCCGCCATCTGCAATCAGACCCCACCACCAAAGACATTTTTCCCTCCCCACCCTTATCTGCCTTCCGG
>JAHRHZ010000083.1:2887059-2916731 GCA_024137785.1 Ginglymostoma cirratum
GGGTCTCGGCCCGAAACGTCAAGCTTTCCTGCTCCTATGACGTTGCTTGGCCTCCCTCCCAGGATGTGATTTGAGAATACAGAAACCTTTCCCCTCCCACCCAGGGGGTGATTGACAGTAGGGAGACCCCACCCTCCTAATGGGCGGACCTGCACGGATGCCCCGCCCCTATGGGGGTGATTGATGGCCCGAGCACCCCACCTCCTGAGGGTGATTGACGGTCAGGTCGTCCCGCCCCCTGTGGGTGATGGACGGCTCTGCTGTCCCACCCCTGACGCCGGAGTTCAGAGAAGGAGGAGGCTGGGCTGAGGAAGATCTTTGAGCCGCTCCAGTGTTGACCATGGCTGGATCTGGGTGTCCCAGGCTCTCGTTGTTCGTGGTTGGCCTGTCGTTGTGGTCACTGTTGTCGGGGAAGGTGAGTGTGAGCCGGAGCCGGGGCAACAGCAAGGCCCGATGGTCGGTCAGGGACCCGGGCTCTAGGCCTTAGGCCCCGGAGTCGATTGCACTGACCGCCAGTGAAAAACTGCCCTGGGCCGGGGAAGCCCACGTGTGCTCGCCAGAAAGGAAGAGTCATTCTTTTCTTCATCAGGAAGGCGCTTCAGAATAAAACGTAATGAGTCTGATCGGGCTATTTGTTATTTTTGTTTGATTGTATCTGTACTTGTGATAAGCGCAGAAATCCTTAAACGTCAGAATTGAGATCTCTGTACCCCACTGAAGCTCATCTCATCTCATCATCATTAATCACACAGTTAGGGACCCAGTTTATTTTTTAATTTCGTGTTTGTGATATGTATATCACCAGCAGTGCACAATTTCTCTGGCTGTCTTGATTAAGTGGTGGTGGACCGTCTTCTTGAATGCTTGCAGACTTTGCTGCAATTGGTGTGACTGGAACATTAGAATGGTGGCACCATTCAACTGGAACGCTGTGTGTATGACTTTGTAGGAGAAGTTGGAGGTGAAGGTGTACCCGTCACATTGTTGCTCACGTCCTTCTCGATGTTGCCAGTTACATAGGAGGGAAGTGCTGCTGAAGTATTCTTGCAGTGCAGCTCCAACTAATGTAGCTGCAGATCATCTCTCCCACCGCCATCTACCTGCTTCGTCCAGTATATGCTTGTGACAGCCTTCATGTGGGCATGTATAGCCAAGTTTGTGGATGACACAAATAAATGGCAGGCAAATGGTGAGGACAACAGAGTTTGCAGCTGGTTGTACACAAGTTAAGTGAGTGGGATACGGTATGGGATTGTGTGAGGTTATGCAATTTGGCAGGAAGAATAGAGAAGATGAATATTTTTAAATGAGGAAAAACTGCAGAAAGCTGCAGTACAGAGGTTTTGGATTTCTCTTGCATAAATCACAAGCTATCATATAAATAATGGGAAGGCAGATGGAATGTTGGAGGAGCACAGCAGGTCACGCAGCACGAGAGGAGCAGGAAAGTTGACGTTTTGGGTTGGGGCAGCTCTTATTATCTCTCAGATGGATTGTTGGCCTTTCTTTCAAATGAAATTGTGTATAAAAATAGGGAAGTCTTGCTGAAACTATACACAATACTAGTTAGATCACACCTGGAATACTGTGAACAGTTTTGGTTCTCACCTAAGGAAAGATAACTGGTATTGGAGATAGTCCAGAAAAGATTCACTAGATTGATCCTGACTACAAAGGGATTATTTTATGAAGAGAACTTAAGTAATTGGGCTTTACTCATTGGAGTTTAAAAAATGATGGTAACTTCATTTAAACAAACAAGAATTTTGGGCAACTCAAATAAAATCAGAAATATTGTGGGTACTGGAAATTTGAAATGAAAGTAGTGCTGGAGAAACTCAGCTGCATCTGTGGGGAGAAAAAGGGTTAATGTTTCAAGTCCAGTATGACTCTGTCAGGACTTGACAGGTTAGATATGGAGAATTGGAAGAGTCTAGGACTGGAGGGCATAATTTCAGAGTAAGAGGTTGATTATTTGAGACAGGAGGAATTTCTTCTCTGGAGGGTAGTGAATCTGGAATTCTTTATGCCAGAGGACTGTAGAGCCTCTATCATTAAGTATTTTCAAGGCTGAGATGAGCAGATTTTTCAATTAGTAAGAGAATTACTAATTCTCTTATAGGGAAATTGCAGGAGAATGGAATTGAAAATTGTCCGATTAGTCATGATGTAATTGAATGGTGGAGGAGACTTGATGGCCGAATGGTCTACCAATTCTACATCTTAATGGTCTTGTCAGCCTATTTATGTTTGTATAATTCACATGTTGCTGATATATTGAATTGTTCTCATCTAAAACTGGTAGGGATATTTTGAGTGAGCCTAGGATGGAATGTACTTGTCCTGTTAGGGAAGGTTTAAACTAGATGATACATTCCCATCTTCCTGCCTAAGAGGAGCTTAGATTCGATGGAAGCAAAACTAGTAAAAGGAAGTTGATGGGTAATCAAAAAAAAGAAGAGGATAAAGCAATGGTAAGCAACACATTGGATCAGAATGGAAAAGTACAAGCTCAATAAAGCTGATTAAAGGCATTCTATCTCAGTTTGTAGCATTCACAAAAGGGTTGAAGGTTTGAGTGTACACATTGAGGTAAATGGAAATGATTTAGTTTTCATTAGAGATTAAAGGGTGGTTGAGATTTGGAACTGAATATCCAAGAACTATCTCCATTCAGATGGGGTATAAAAATGGAAAAGGAGATGGGGTAGCACTCCTAATAAGGGATGACATCAGTCCATTAGTAAGAGAGGATTTTAGATCAAAGGGTCATGATGTAGAATCAGTTTGGGTAGAATTAAGACAGCAAAGAGAAGCAAACATTAGTGGTTGTTGTTCGTAGAATACCAAACTGCACATAACATGGATAATACAGGAGTAATGAGTGACTTTAATTTACATAACCCTGACTGGTTTAACAAAGTCAGCACTAATACATTGGAAGATAACTTATTGTAGTATGTACAGGATGGCTTTATGGAACAGTATGCTGAGAAAGCAACTAGGCATCAGGCTATTTTGGATTTGGTATTATGTAATGAGAAAAGGCTAATTAATACCCTTCCTGTAATTAAGGGAAAATGGTGACCATGACATGAGAGAATTTAACTTGAAATTTGAATATGACTTTGTTCATTATGAAGCTAAGGTCTTAAATCTGAGGGTGTGGTGGACAAGTTAGCTCGGGTTGATTTGGAAATTACACTAAATGATTCGATAGTAGTTAGGCAATGGCTAGTATTTAAAGAAACACTACAAGATCAACAACAGACACACATTCCTCTAAGACACAAACAGCCAAAGGGAAAGGTAAATCAACCATCTTTAATAAATGTTAAAGATTGCATCAGATCAAAGGAAATGGCTGATTTAAAAAAATGTCAAATAGTGGTAAACCTGAGGATTGGAAACAATTTAGGGTCCAGCAAAGCAGAGTCAAGAAACTGATGATGAAAGAGAATAGAGAATATGAATGCAAGCTAGTGGGAAATATAAAGGGAAAATTGAAAAACATTCTACCAATATATGAAAGGAAAATGATCAGCAAGGATGAACATGGGCTCAATACAGATGGGAACTGAGAATTTATAGTGGAGAACAGGGAAATGGCAGAGAAAGTAAGCAGCTACTTTGCATCTGTCTTCACAGAAGATGTAGAAAATTTCCCTGACACACTAGGTGACTAAGGGACTTGTGTAACTGAAGAGCTGAAAAGAGGTACAAGTTGAAAAACCAACTGGATTAAGGGTGATAAATGTCCTTGACAAGACAAACTTCAACCCAGTGTGTTGAAAGAAACAGCAATAGAGATAGTGGATACATTGATGGATATTTTGCATAATTTGATAGATTATGGAAAGTTTCCAGCTCATTCGAAAATGTTAACTGTAACCCCACTATTTAAGATGGGAGCGAGAGGGAGACTGGAGAACTACAAACCTGTTGATTAATATCCTTCGTGGGGAAAATGTTAAAATTTATAATAATAGATATGATAACTGAATATTTGGAAAAGAATGGCAAAATAGGACAGAGTCAGCATGGTTTTATGAAAGAGAAATTACGTTTGACAAACTTGGAGATGTCTGAGGATGTTATCTGTAGCATAGACAAAAGAAGAACCCTTGGATTTGGCTCATTTGGATTTTCAGAAGGCTTTTGATAAGGTCCCACACAGGAGGTGAATAATAAAATTAGAGCACATGGGATTAGAGGAATATCCTAGTATGGATTGAGAATTAGTTAATAACAGAGTGTAGGAATAAATGATTATTCTCAGGGTGGCAGGCTGTTACTAGTGTGGTACTGTAAGGATCAGTGCTAGGTTCGTGACTGGTCACAATCATTTTAAATGATTGTATTGTAATGTTTACACATTTGCTTATGACACAAAATTGATGGGGATGTAAATTGTGAGGAGGGTGCAAGAAAGCTTTATGGGGACTTGGTCAGGCTAAGTGAGCTAGAACACAGTGAATGGAATATAATGTAAATAGGAGTGGTTACTAACGTTCATAAAATAAAGACAACATTCTTTTTTTAAAAAGAAGAGTTTGCGAAGTGTGGGTGTCCAAAAGGCACCCTTGTCCATAAATAACTAAAAGCTGGAATGTAGATGTCACAAACAATTAGACATATGCGATGTTGGCATTAATTTCAAGGGGATTTGAGCACGGTTCCTTGCTGCAGTTGTGTAGAACTTTGTGAGAATCCCTCCTGGAGTAATGTGTGCTGTTTTGGTCTCCTTACATAGTATTTACATATACTTGGTGTAGAGAGAGTGCAACAGTATTTCACCAATTAATCCCAGGGAAGGTGTGGATTACTGTATGAGGAATGTTTGAGAAACCTGTACCTGTGTTCTCTAGAGTTTCAATAATTGAGAGATGATCTGATTGAAACTTACAAAATTCTTACAGGGTATAACAGGCTATGGAATGAATGTTTCCCAGGGACATAATCTCAGGATAAGAGGCAAGCGATTTAAAACGGAGATGAAGAGGAATTTTCTTTGTTCATAGGTTGATGAACCTTTAGAAATCTCCTTCCAGGGAAATGTGGAAACTCTATCATTGAGCAGGTTCAAGACAAAAATCGATTGGTTTCTGGAAACTAATAACATTAGAAACATTGAAATAGTGTGGGGAAAAATGACATTGAGGAGATGAGCAGCCAAGTTCTAAATGTTGGGACAGGATTGAATGGCTGAATGGCTTACTTTACAGCAATTTCCGGCTCACTGTCACTCTCTTCTCTCACCACCTTCCCAACTACTGGAACCCTTGACTCCCTTGCAGATCACCCTTCAATGACCCCATCACCCCTGTAGCCTGTGGAAGAGAATCCCAAAGATATTCTACCCCATCAGAAAAAATAAGTTCCTCATCTTAGTCTTAAATAGGTGAACCTTTTATTTTGAAGCTGTGCCCTTCTAGTTGTAGAATCCCCTCAGAATTTATCCTGTCAAGTTTCTTCAGAATCTTTTATATCTCAAGAAGATCATCTCTCATTCTTCTAAACTCCAATGAGTATAAGCCTACTCTATTCAACTACTCCTCAGTAAACAACTTCTTCATCCCACGAATCAACCTATTGAACCTCCTTTGAACTTTCTTTTATTCTATCGTGGGACATTGCAAGCAAATCTCTCCTTGAATACGGAGCACAAAACTGTATGGTGTACTCTCGGGGACATCTTACCAATGATCTTTATGGTTGTAGCATGAATTTTCCTATTTTAAAGTCTGTTCCCTGTAATAAAGACTAATATTGCATTTGCCTTTGTAATTACTTGGTATACCTGCGTGCTAACCTTGTGATTTGTATATGAGGACACCCCAAACTGTCTATGCCACTTTATTTTGCAGTTTCCCTCTAATTAAATGGCATTCTGTTTATGTGTTGCACAGTTTAACCGGTTGCCATGAGAATGGTCTTTGGTAACTTAGATGTCAGTTTTCCTCTCTCTTTTGGAAGTGCTTGTCTGTTTTCTTGCACCTTTATCACATAATCACAAAGCCAGCACTTGCCTTGGTTGGCACTGTGGGTTAGAGCTGATGAGCTTGCATCTGTATCATAGTTTCCTGAATTGTCATTGATCTGAGTCATCTAGACACTCATGGTGCCGTTATTGCTTAATTTTTAATTTGTTCATTATGCCAGTGGTCTGTTTGCTGCCTTGTAAAAATTTAGGGTCCATCTGCTAGAAATTGGAAATGGAAAGGATCTCAATGATGCGATTAGTCCTTGATGTGGCTTTGTGTTCTGTGCTAGTTAAGTAGTCATCATGGTCTGTACTGTGGCATGACCTTCTGGTCATCTTGAGAGTTCATTAGTGATTGAATTGTGTCTTATTATCTAGCCTCACATGCTACAAGTTAGTTAAACAGTTTCATTAAGGTTTTTTAAAAGTTTAAATTCCTTTAGGCTCAGACAAAAACTGCCTTTTCCTTCAAGTTTGTTCTTTGCATCAGACCTACATGTCAAGGTAATGAATTCTCAGAACTGATTTAAAATAATATTTTCAGAAATAAACTCACCTATTGACTGTAAAGGAAATCCTGGGGTACTGTTGATTGGGCACATACAGTCCTGCTGGAGACAGAAAGGAACACGGTACTCTGATTATATGTAAGCGATAAAATTGACCTCCGAGAAACAAACACCTAACCAAGCATAACATTGCCCACTGGTGAGTGCTTGACTCCTCCCATCGTAGAGAATTCTTGAGCCAATTTAATGCAAGACCTTAGCACAGTGTTCCCTTGGTGTTATTTTGTTACACTTGGTATAGTCAATTCGTTACCAGGAGGCAGCAAAAAAAATCTAATTGTCCTTCTTAAGTGCTTGTTGCAAATGTGACATTTCTTGGCCAACTTCTGCATTCATATCAGCCTTGAATTTTGTGCACACTCACTTGTGCAGTAGGTTTTAAATTGTTTGCACAAGCAAGGTTTCCAGGAAAAATGGGGAGGATAGCATCCCTAACAAAATTGCAGTTTGGGATTAATCTGTTTGTATGCTGTTTAGTGAGGACGTGTTTCCTTCTAACTTCTCTCTTCTTTTACTTTTCCCTAATCTGTACACCCACCTCCCTCCATTTTATATTCTGTTGGTGTTTCTCTGAAATGTGATGTTTCAAGTCACTGACATTGTCGAAACAGTCATTGTACAACTTGAAACATTGTCAACTGTCAGATAGGTGCAGGACGTCATAATTACGTCTGATCTTACACTTAGTTGGTCTTTGCTTGCTGACTTTCTAAAAATTGACTTTCAAATGTACAGCTATCTTAGTTGACACAATTTTTATAGATCACACTGTAACCTCTATGGTTTAGTGCTCCACTTGGTAATAAATTTGCCCCGTTAATCCCTTCTAATGCATTGTTTATTGGCAGTCCTGTACTAGGATAGCCAGAAGTCACACTGAGTAATTTCTTTCCATTATTATTACTGAAACTGATAATCTGAATTTAATTTGGTAAAGGACCGAGAAAATTACTTAATTGTTAGGTTTTCACAACTAATGCTGAGACTATTGTGACAAGAAAATTAAGTATATGTACTTAATGCATCACTAAATTTCTCAAATTTCTTGGTGTTCTGTGTGCAGTTAATTACTGTTAGTAAATAGGAGGTCGCAGTCCAAGATTCCACAAATGGAAAATTACGGAATTCTATTTCCACAATTGGATTACTGATGGTCTCATTGGCATCTGTTTGAATGTTAACTTTTTGGTCAGGACATCTGAAGCATTTGTTAATCTCTGGTGCCAGAGCATCTTTTACTGTCCTCCTGAGTCAGTCTGATGGAACTTTGTTTGGGTGTCCCTGATTTGCAGCAGTTCTCTAGTATTGGATAGTAGATATCTATCAGCCCTTTGCTGTTCTGTAATCTCTAAAGTTTAATTACAAGTTCAATACTATCATTTGAAATAATCCCAACAGGTGGAGTTTATATTTAAATATGTTTGTGCATTTAACCCCTTTCACAATATAGCCTTTAAGTAGAAGTTGTCGGTTCATTTTTAGTTTCTTTCTGGTTTCAGATAGATCTCCGTGATTATATGTAGCAGATGATATTAATGTGAAGTCTCATCTGCTCCAGAGGCATAACATCTTTGAATAGGTTGGTTGGGAACATATCTCAATATCAACCTGCTCAAATGAACCATTCACCTTAATGTGCTCTCATGCTCCCAAACAAACCAGTGAAATGTTTATGCTGCTGAATGCTGTGCTTTGCACCATAATGTTTTGTTCCAGAATCTAGATTGTGCAATCCTGTATTTGTGAGATTTGTTTTAGCTTTTGCCCTGGACCTGGGAATTGAACAAAAGCATCCAAAGTTGCTTTCTGGTTCAGGTAAGTGTAAGATTATTATTTCCAGAATTTCAACTAGGTTTTGCTTTTTCCAAAATATCTGAATTAAGGTCAGATATTAGGTGAGCTAGTTGGCTGCAGGATAAGGAATTGAAAGAATGTTGGAACAGGATGAATGATGTTGTTACCCATGATTCAGTTGCTGGTACCTTTGTCAATAAATCAGAAGGTTATGTGTTCAAGTTCCACTTTAGAGACTTGAGTATAAAATTTAGGATAAAACTCCACTGAGGCACTGGGGGAATGCTGTATTGCCATCTTTCAGAGGAGATGTTAAGTTGAGGATTCTTCTAGATTTCCAGTGCATATAAAAGTCTTCAGACTGCAGTTATGAAAAAGAACTGTGGAATTCTGCTTGGTGTCCTGGCCAATATTTTCCTGCATTACAACCATGATTCTATTTCAAAACATACTTTAATGGATGGGAAGTGATCGGATTGTGCAAAGGTTGTGCTCTGTATAAATGTAGATTGTTCTTCATTTTGATTATTTGCTTTGAGGCATTGAGGCAGAGGTGTAGGAATGCTAACAGAAATGATTGGACTGAATAGCTTGTTTCTGAGTTGCGACTTCTGCATTTATTTCCACATACGTTAGTGCGTTGGTGGGCAAAAGATTAAAGGCTCGTAGAGTAATACAGCATGGAAACAGGCCCCTTGGCCCAAACTGATCCATGTTGACCTTGGTGCCCACTCAGCTAGTTTCAATTGCCCGAATTCAGTCCATATCCCTCTTTAAACCCTTCCCGTCCATGTGCCTATCAAATTGTTTTTTTTAAATGCTATTGTACCTGCTTCAACCACTTCCTCTGGGACGCCGTTCCATATACGCACCACTCTTTGCATGAAGAAGTTGCCCCTCAGGTCCTTCTTAGATCTCTGCCCTCTCAGTTTAAACCAATACCCTCTAATTTTCAATTCCCCATTGGTGAGGAAAAGACTACATGCATTCATCCTACCTATGCCCCTCATAATTTTATACACCTCGAGAAGGTGATCCCTCATTCTCCAACGTTCCAAAGAATAAATCCTTTCCTGGCCAATCTCTACCTATAACTCAGGCCTACTAGTCCTAGCAGCATCCTTGTAAATCTTCTTTGCACACTTTCCAGTTTAACTATGTCTATCCTATAATAAGGTGACCGATACTCCAAGTGCGGCCTCACCAGCGACTTATACAACTGTAACATAACATCCCCACTCCTATACTCAATGCCTTAACCAATTAAGGCCAGCCTGCTAAATGTCTTCTTTACCACCCTGTTCGCCTGTGATACCGCTGTCAACGAACTATGTACTTGTACTCCTACGTCCCTCTGTTCCACAACACTCCTCAGGACCTTACCATTTACTGAATAAATCCTACCTTGGTTTGACTTTCCAAAGTGCAACACCTCACACTTATCTGTACTGAATTGCATTTGCCAATCCTCAGCCCACTTCCTCATCTGACCAAGATCGCTCTGTAATTTTACCCTGGTAGCCTTCTCTAATGACCTTCCTCGCTATCAACGATACTTCCTAATTTTGTATCATCTACACACTTACTAATCATGCCTTGCACATTCGCATCCAGATCACATATGTAAATAAGAAATAACACCGGTCCCAGCACCGACCCATATGGCACATCACTAATTATAGGCCTCCAGTCTGAGAAACAACCTTCGACCATCACCCTCTGTTTCCCACCATTGAGCAAATTTTGAATCCAATTAGCTAGCTCTCCCTGGATCCCATGCAACCTAACTTTCATGACTAGCCTGCTTTGTGGGATCTTGTCAAAAACCTTACTAAAGTCCATATAGACAATATCCACTCCCCTACCCTCATCCATCCTCTCGGTTACCTTTTCGAAAAACTGTAGAAGATCTCTCTGAGGTGACTTCCTGTGTACAAATCCATGCTAACTATCCCTAATCAGACCTTGACCATCCAAATGTTGGTTGATCCTGTCCCTCAGTATCTTCTCCAATGACTTGCCTCCCACTGATGTCAGGCTTATTGGCCCTTAGTTCCTCCGCTTGTCTTTGCTACCTTTCTTAAACAATGGAACAACATTAGCCACCTTGCAGTCTTCTGGAATTTAACTAGTGGCTAAAGATGAAGCTAAAAATCTCTGCAAGGGGTTTTGCAGTTTCTTCCCTAACCTCCCACAACATCCAAGATGGACTTAATCAGGGCCAGGGGATCACCTTATCTGCTTTAAGGCTGCAAACATCTCCTCTCTGGTAGTGCGTATGCATCCAAAACATCCCCACTTGTTTCCCTTATTTCCTTAGCATCCATGATTCTCTCCTCAGTAAACAATGAGGGAATTATTCATCAAAAATCTCCACTTTCTGTGGCTCCACACATAGACGGTCTTGCTGATCTTTAAGGGGACCTATGCTCTCACTCGGAAAGGATTTCAGGAGCTGTTTTGGTATTGCTTAAACACCATTTTTGCTGCATACAGAATCCATATCCAGAACCAAAAGCTTTTTAGAATACAGACTTCCTCTGTTAATAAATTCTAAAAAGTATTGTAGGATAGACTAACATGCATTAATTTGAAAAGACCAAGCTATTTTTCAGGGAAGAAAAGGACTTGAGGTAGTTTCTAATTTTATGTTCCCATCCTTTCTGATCCTTCTCTATTTGTGATATACAAGTGAACAGGCAATTCATATTCTGGCCTTGACAATCCTGGCCTGTTTGCTGCTTCCAAGCATGCCTAGGATGAGTTGTGTCTTTCTCCACTTGCTTTTCTTGCTAACCCTGAGGGCCAGCCTCCTCAGAGGTCTACACTTGGGAATTTGCAATATAAAGACTATGTCGGCAAGAAAATTGCCTGGTCCCTTATGTTTGGTGTTGTGAGAGCTGTCTGTGCTTATTTCTGTGATTGGTGCTTTTGTCTGTTGTTTGCCTGTGGAACAACAGTCACTGCACCTCAGAAGCATGGTACTTATTGGCTGTGAAGCTTTGAGACTTCCTGAGGATGTGTAAGGCACTACATATTACATTGAATTGAAAAATCTACAAGGTTGCATCAAAGGTCCAGCACACTGTCATGCTGAAACAAGATTTTGTTTATGTATTTCATTTCTTGTATTTTTCATGGCTGGAGCTGTTTTTCCTGAAGGTCCTTCTGTAATATGGTTTAGTTCCACAATGAGATGAGATTGGGAAATCACATTGCACTTTCAGTAGAGCAAGTTTAATTTAAAATGTTACCAAACAATCATTTCTTGCTTCAATCTTAAGAGACTGGTTGAATCTTCTGAACTTGGTGTCTAATTAAATGTCTGTAAAATCAGAAACTGGTTGAACTGCATCACTACGCCAGCAGTTTAGTGAGATTATCTTTGTGAGCTGTTGTTTAAAGTAGGAGTGTTTCTCCCATCTATTTTGAATTCACTGTAGTTGTTTGTCTATGACAAAGGTTCAGAAAATGGGTCATTGCCCATGTGTTCCAGTTAAAGCTTTTTTAAAAAAGCTACATATATGTAGCATATTTCAAAACCTTTAAGCATCTCAAAGTGCTTTAAAGCAAATTTTTTAACCCAAATTCATGGTATTGGCCTCTTGTTTTCAGCGGCAGCAGCGCGAGCCAGAGTGCCGACGGGAAGGTAAGGCGGTTTTTGTCTCTCCCTATATAAAAACTTACCTTGTGCAGCAAGCGGCCGTCTTGTTATCAGTGGTGGGTGTGTGGAGGGAACGTGAGCCAGGAAGAAACAGATAAATTTTGGCATTGGCTAAACCCGAAACACTACACGTGTACAGTCTCCCAGCCGTCCTCCTCCTCTAACCAAAAAAGACTGTGTGGAGGGTCGGTAAAGTAAGGCTTGTCTTTTAATTCTTCTTCTGGAAATCTAGAGTAGGGGGAATGGAAGCTAGGGCAGTTGCATGCTCCTTTTGCAGGATGTGGGAGGTAAGGGTCACTGCTGGTGTCCCCTCTGACTTCACCTGTGAGAAGTGCACCCAATTCCAGCTCCTCAAAAACTGTGTTAGGGAACTGGAGCTGGAGCTGGATGAACTCTGGATCATTCAGGAGGCTGAAGGGGTGATAGAGAGGAGTTAAAGGGAGGTGGCCACACCCAAGGTACAGGAAAAAGGTAGCTGGGTGACTGTCAGGAAGGGGAAAGGGAAAAGGCAGACAGTGCAGGGATCCCCTGTGGCTGTTCCCCTCAATAATAAGTATACTGTTTTGGATACTGTTAGAGGGGATGACCTACCAGGGGAAGGCCATAGCGGACAGGTCTCTGGCACTGAGCCTGACCCTGTGGCAAAGAAGGGAAGGGGGGAGAATAGGAGAGCAATTGTAGTGGAGGATTCAATAGTAAGAGGCATGGACAGGCGGTTCTGTGGACGCGAATGAGATGAAAGGATGGTATGTTGCCTCCCGGGTGCCAGGGTCCGTGATGTCTCGCATCGTGTCTTCAAGATCCTTAACGGGGAGGGTGAGCAAACAGCAGTCATGGTACACATCAATACCAATGACATAGGTAGAAAAAGGACAGAGAATGTGAAAAACGAGTACAGGGAGTTAGGTTGGAAGCTGAAGTCCAGGACAAACAGGATAGTTATCTCTGGATTACTACCAGCGCCATGTGATAACGAGGTAAGAAATAGGGAGAGAGTGCAGCTAAACACGTGGCTACAGGGCTGGTGTAGGAGGGAGGACTTCCATTATGTGGATAATTGGAGCACATTCTGGGGAAGGTGGGACCTGTACAGTAAGGATGGGTTGCACCTGAACCAGAAGGGCACAAATATCCTGGCAGGGAGGTTCACTAGAGCTGTGTGGGAGGGTTTAAACCAGATTGGCAGGGGCTGGGGAACCGGATTTATAATTCAGAGGATGAGGTATTTGGCCTTCCAACAGACACAACAGGGAGTGAGGTTGTTTATAAAGAAATGCGATCGATGGAGCGTAATTGCGGACACCGAGATGGTTTGAGGAGTGTATACTTCAATGCTAGAAGTATCAGAAATAAAGCGGATGAACTTAGAGCATGGGTCGGCACTTGGACCTACGATGTTGTGGCCATCACAGAAACTTTGGTAACTCGGGGAGAGGAATGGTTGTTGGAAGTTTTGGGATTTAGATGCTTTAGAAGAAATAGGGACGATGGAAAAAGAGGCGGGGGGGTGCGGGACATTGCTAGTCAGGGCGAGTATAGCAGCTACTGAAAGGCAGTTCGAGAATTATATGTCTACAGAGTCAGTTTGGGTTGAGGTCAGGAACAAGAAAGGAGCAGTCACTTTGGGGTTTTTTCACAGACCCCCTGATAGTTGCAGAGAAGTAGAGGAGCAGATTGGGAGGCAGATACTGGAAAGGTGCAGAAGTCACAGGGTTGTAGTTATGGGTGACTTCAACTTTCCAAATATTGATTGGAAACATTTTAGTTGTAATAGTTTAGATGGAGCAGATTTTGTCCAGTGCATTCAGGAAGGATTCCTGACACAGTATGTAGATAGACCAACACGAGGAGAGGCCACTTTGGATTTGGTGCTTGACAACGAACCGGGCCAAGTGTTAGACCTGTTGGTAGGAGAGCATTTTGGAGGTATCGATCATAACTCTGTTTCTTTCACGATAGTCATGGATAAGGATAGGTACATACGGCAGGGTAAAGTTTATAATTGGGGGAAGAGTAATTACAATTCTGTTAGGCAAGAACTGGGTAACATAAATTGGGAACAGATGCTGTCAGGGAAAAGCACCACAGAAATGTGGAGATTGTTTAAGGAATGCATACTGCATGTGCTCGATATGTTTGTCCCTTGCAGGCAGAGAAGATGCGGGAGCCATGGTTCTCGAGAGGTCGAACGACTGGTTAAGAGGAAGACGGAGGCTTATGTAAGGTTTAGGAAAAGAGGAACGGAAAAGGCTCTGGAGGGGTACAAGTTAGCCAGGAAGGAGCTGAAGAAAGGGCTTAGGAGAGCTATAAGGGGGCATGAGAAAACCTTGATGGAAAGGATCAAGGAAAACTCCAAGGCGTTTTACACGTACGTGCAGAACAAGAGAATGACTAGAGAAAGGGTAGGGCCGATCAAGGATTGTAAAGGGAATTTGTGCACGGAGCCTAAAGAGATAGGAGAGGTCCTTAATGAATACTTTTCTTCAGTATTCACAACTGAGAGGGATCTAGTTGTAGAGGAGGATGTCATGAAATAGGCAGGTAGGCTAGTGATGTTAGTAAAGAAGATGAGCTAGGAATTCTGAGGAAGTTGAAGATAGATAAGTCCCCCGGGCCTGATGGGATTTATCCAAGGATTCTATGGGAAACGAGGGACGAGATCGCAGGGCCTTTGGCAATGATCTTTTCATCTTCACTAATCATGGGTATAGTGCCGGAAGATTGGAAAGAGGCAAACGTCATTCCCTTGTTCAAAAAAGGGAACAGGGATAACCCTGGAAATTATAGGCCAGTTAGTCTTACATCAGTGGTGGGCAAATTATTGGAAAGGGGTCTGAGAGATAGGATTTATGATCACTTGGAAAGGCACAGTTTGATTCGTGATAGTCAGCATGGATTTGTGAGGGGTAGATCATGCCTCACAAACCTTATTGAATTCTTTGAAGAGGTGACCAAACACGTGGATGAAGGTGGAGCAGTGGATATGGTATACATGGATTTAAGTAAGGCATTTGATAAGGTTCCCCATGGTAGGCTCATGCAGAAAGTAAGGAGGCGTGGGATAGGGGGAAATGTGGCCGATTGGATTCAGAATTGGCTGACCCTTAGAAGACAAAGGGTGGTAGTGGACGGAAAATATTCAACATGGTGCTCAGTTACGAGTGGTGTACCACAAGAATCTGTTTTGCGTCCTCTTCTATTTGTGACTTTTGTAAATGATTTGGATGTAGGAGTGGACGGGTGGATTACCAAGTTCGCGGACGATATGAAGGTGGGTCACGTTGTGGACAGTGCGGAGGGCTGTTCTAGGTTACAAAGGGACATTGATAGGATGCAGAGCTGGGCTGAGAAGTGACAGATGGAGTTTAACCCTGAAAAGTGTGAGGTGATTCATTTTAGAAGGACAAACTTGAAAACAGAATACTGGGTTAATGGAAAGATTCTTGGCAGTGTGGAGGAGCAGAGGGATCTTGGGGTTCATGTCCACAGTTCCCTGACAGCTGCCACCCAGGTGGATGGAGTTGTTAAGAAGGCGTATGGTGTGTTAGTTTTCATTAATAGAGGGATTGAGTTCAAGAGCCGTGAAGTTATGCTCCAGCTATACAAAAGCCTGGTTTGGCCACATCTGGAGCATTGTGTCCAGTTCTGGTCGCCTCATTACAGGAAAGATGTGGAAGCCTTAGAAAAGGTGCAGAGGAGATTTACCAGGATATTGCCTGGAGTAGAGGGAAGGTCTTACGAGGAAAGGTTGAGAGAGCTAGGGCTTTTCTCTTTAGAACGATGAAGGATGAGAGGTGACTTGATAGAGGTGTACAAAATGATCAGAGGTCTAGGTAGAGTAGACAGCCAGAGACCTTTTCCGAGGGGGCATAGTTTTAAAGTGAAAGGAGATGGATATCGGGGAGACGTCAGAGGTAGGTTCTTTAGTCAGAGTGGTAGGGGCGTGGAATGCATTGGCGGAGAGGATAGTGGAGCTAGCTCATTAGGATCATTTAAGCGGCTATTAGATAGGCATATGGGTGATACTATAAGGTAGCGGTGGAGGTTAGATAGACCTTGCGTTTCAGGTAAAAGTTCGGCACAACATTGTGGGCCAAAGGGCCTGTACTGTACTGTTCTATGTTCTGTATTGTAGATGTTGTAAATCTGAACTGAAGAAACCAATACGAGGCAGTGTACTCACCATTGTACGAGTTGCAGCAGCCAATTTGTGGTTTGCAAGATCAAAGGATCAGCTCCTGAATGAACAAGACTAACAGTCTGTTCAAGCATGGAGAACTTGACCTAAGAAATTGGCAGCAGTATTTATGAAAACCAAGTCAAGGCAGGTCAATATTTGTAAAGAATGTCTGACAAGGGTAACATTTATTTTCACCTTACTGCAGCTTGCGTACTGCATTTAAGTTTATGAAATCTCATTTGCTCCACGTGGAGAAAGAAGATAAATTTAGAGAACCATAAAGATGTTTGAGAAGAATTTTTTTTAAAAATTGCTTGTGCGACAAGAACTCTGTTGTTGAGACAGCATTTATTGCCTGTGCCTAGTTGCTTTTGAGAATGAGCTGCCTTCTTGAACTGCTGCAGTCTATGTGCTGTAGGTACACCCACAATACCTTTAGGGAGGGAATTCATGATTTTGACCCAACCACAGTGAAGGAACGGTGATATATTTCCAAGTCAGGATGGTGAGTGGCTTGGAGCAGATCTTGAAGGTGGTTGTGCTTCCGTGTATCTGTTGCCCTTGTCCTTTTAAATGGTAGTGGATGTGGGTTTGGAGAATGCTGCCTAAGAATTAGGGGATTAAACTATGATTATTTCAGGGGAGGTGTTTGAAGATCTGGATAAGCTACATAAAGATTTTGACCAGGGGTTTACAAGTGCCAAGGCAGTCATGGATGAAAGCTTTGTCATCGGTGTTGATCAGGAAGAGGGAATGCAGCATAGAGAATGCTTTAGTGTCCTTACCTCTAAGCCAGGAGATCCAGGTTCAAAAGTCCCAACTGCTCCAGATGTGTGTAATAACATCCCTGTACAGGGATATCCAGAGAATGCTTAGAAGAACTGCGTACTTTGAACAATGTTGTGGAAAACACATTAACTGCTCATTCTGGAAGTATAATGTCAAGCAACTTGCTAAGTTGTCTTTCCAGGTATTGACAGCAAACTGAAACCCAAATTGACCACTGACCTTATCATTTCAGGTTGTTGTTGCATCAGGCCTCATATCCTCACTTTTTTTTGTTTCTGAATCAGTAGCTTCTTTGGAGTAATGGGAAGCTGAAACACCACCTTAAAAAAAGTGAACATGCTTTTTAATCAATTCATAAATGTTGCTGTCCTTAAAATTTACAAATACGAATTAGTATTTTGTACTCCTCTGTAGTTATAATACTGATCAGAATGTGTAAAATATCCAAAAAGTTGCATAATAGCTGTAATAGGCTGAGTTTATGGGAACTGCAAGAAAGTGATAGGAGGTGGGGAAACAAAAAATGTAGACAGAGGGCCAAGGTGGAGTGCCCATGCCTCTGCTGATGTTGCAATGGCATTTTCCACCTTCCAGGAGAAGGTGGACAACACGAAGAGGCTTCAGTGGCCATTTAAAGTGTTCTTCCTGCTGCAGCTGGAATTTTACCAGCATAGAATAGGGCCTTCACTGCCTGATTAGACCATCCAATGAATCCTGATAACCTGTCTGTTGACTTAGTTGAAGAGAAGGGTGATGCTACTAATTAGACATGTTGGGCTATGGAGGACCCTCCTGGTGGCCGTGCCCTGCCGAAACATCCCCACCAGGTACTTTTGTCACCAGCTGCCATTCCTCCCCAGCAAATCTCTGCCCAACTTGACTTGCTGTGAGGGTAGCATGTATTGCTGCTCTCTTGGTGGGTTGGAATACAGTATCAGTATTAGTCTTCACTTGCGTTGCCCTGACAACAGCTGCTTAGCTACAAGCTAGGTATAAATATGGCTACCCCAATGACTGAGGGAGTGTACTCCACTCTATTATAGCCTGTTGTTTAGGCCACTTTTGTTGCTTGACAAAATCCAGCCCAATTTGTGTGGTTTGAAATATCACTGGTTCATCAAATGTTGAAAGATTTAAATATTTCAGATTCCCAAAAGAGCTTAAAAATATGGATAAAACAAAGAACCGTGGATGCTGGAAATCTGAAACAAAAACAGAAGTTGCTGGAGAAACCCAGCAGATCTGGCAGCATCTATGCAAAAGGGTCACTGGAATGGAAACAATTAAAAGAAAGTAGGAAATGTCTTAATGGATCTGTTACATCCTTCACTGTCTTATTTTCCCACTTGCAATGCAGCTTAATTAAGGGTCTGGATATTCATAATTAATTGTAGGCACCTCTGCTTTGAGATGAGATGTTAACCAACTTGATGAATCAGGCAAAATCTCCAAGTAAGCTTCCTATCTTGAGTCAGTTCTTGCCCATCTTTTGACCATAGATCTTTCTGGAATGTGTGCTAGCATTTTTTGTTTTATTACTCATAAGTGTGCTGTGGGGAATATGAGTGGGGTGTAAGCTATTGTGAGGTTTTTCTTCTGTTCCTTTCTGCTACTTTATAAAATGCTTTGCCTTTGAAAAGATTTTGGATAGTTTGTAAAATAGGTATTGAGGAATTTAAAAGGGAGCACTCTTAGCTACTGTTATTGATCCACGTTCCACTCCAACTTAAAATGAACATTTAAAAAAATGCATTTAAACATTTGGAGCTGTCAATGTTCTGCCTCGTTATTTATCACTAACAATTTTCAAATAATACAAAGCAAAAACTTCCTTTACCCATAACATTTGCTGATTATCCAGGACGATGTACTAGAAGATAAGTGTTTACAAACTAGAG
The DNA here is from genome assembly GCA_024137785.1 of Ginglymostoma cirratum. NCBI lineage: Eukaryota > Metazoa > Chordata > Chondrichthyes > Orectolobiformes > Ginglymostomatidae > Ginglymostoma > Ginglymostoma cirratum. Next base: position 2,905,937 of record JAHRHZ010000083.1, read on the forward strand.
CATTATTGTAGCATAAATGGGTATTTCAAATATTGTAAATTTTACCGATGTTGGGTAAGTTGTTAAACTAAAGTCCTGTTGTACTTGCTTAGCTGAGTGTAGAAAGATCACATTGGAGTCATTGATGCAGCAGGGGAGCCGGGGACTCTTGGTTGCGGGGCGAATGTGGGTTCAGCACTGGCACGGCACAGTGGGCCTAGCGGCAAAGAGATGGTGCCTAAGGACTGGCAACTCCTACGTTGGTGGCGAGGCGGGTGGTGGTGCAGATGTGGTTGGTGAGCAGACTGGAGACTCTTCCTCTTATATCTTTTATACTTTTCATTCTTAAACTATTATCTTTCAATTATCTTTTATATTTTTTACTCTTAAAGTACTTAAAGTGGTGCTGGACTATGGTGATGGTTGTAGCTTTTCACTACAGTGTAAGTGACAATAAATCATTCATCGTTCATTTCTTTTAAAAATAGTGTATTATTCCAGTTTTGGCTAATGTTTATCCTTTACTTAATGTCACCAAACAGTTCACCGTAATTTATTTAATTATTCTGTCTGTGTATCCTTATTCATAAATTAGCTAACATATTTACCTGTATGAATAGTTACAGTTTTGGAGGCAAATTTTAACCAGGCTGGGAATATTATTGGGCGGCTCGAAATGGAGTATCAATAATAAGCATGTAAGCACTGCTCTGTGCAAAGGACAGTAAGAGTTTGGAAATCGCTTCCACAAATGGCAGTTGATTCTAACCAAAGGTATTAGGGGATGTGGAGTGAAGGCATTTTATGGATGTAGGTCACATGTCAGCCATTGCCTTATTAAATAGGGAGCATATTTTTATTTGCATCGTTACACTGCACTGAAGAAGGTTTTTTGTACTTTATGATATCTTTTCACATCCTCAGGATATCCCATTGAATCAAGTCTGTGTTTTCATATTCAGATAAAAATATATCTTTCTTTGACGCAGCTAGCAGCATGGTAAAACAAGACAAAATGTCTGAAAAACATTAGCTAACAACCTATCCAGTGCTGATTGGTGTGAAGCCAAAAACCTCTGTTACCTGAAAAATGCTACTGATACGATCTGAGTTTGGAACAAATTGCTTAATATAGCTTTGGTGTTAGTTATTAGTGACTGGCCCTTTGTTCAATGTTATCTTTCATCTTATGTTTGTCTTTTTGAAAGAAGGTGACTTGGACAAAAGTCTAACACACAGGTTATAAAACTGGCTTTGATTTGCAAGGCTATAATTCAATTGAATGAGTTCTTTAATACTGTAAAAATGGCAGGGCAGAACTATAGTGCGCCCTTACAGAATCATCCTTTACAATAGTAATTGGAGATCAAATAAACTTCACCACTTGAAATAACTTGAGCTGATGGTCCAAAAGCTATGCATTCAGCTGCCACCGTTGAAGCTATACAGAATGAAGTTACCCAGGCGCTAGTATAATGCAGTGTATTTCTAGTACTATGATTTTCCAGCAGTCTAATAGTGGATTATTTGTTAGTAAATGGGCTATATCTGTGGACAAAGGTGACCTTGGTGGCGATGGTGTCGTCGTTGTCCTCATCCTTGGCAGTGGTGACAGCTTTGGGGGGTTGGGGGGAGGGGGTCGTCAATGTCCAAGCTGACCCCGCCACGGAAAGTGTTCTGCCCCTTGCTCATAAGGGCCGGAGAGCTGCTGGAAGATCTCATTGAAAGGTTCCTCTGTGAAGCAGTTTTTCAGCTATCAGGTGCCTCTTGCATTGAGGCAAGTCAAATGCAAACAAGTATTCCCGAATGGAAAAGCTGGCCAGTTTGGTCAAGAGGTTAGAGGTGGATGAATGGTTCTACAAACCACTTCAACAGCTGCTGGGAATCACCGCTTCTCTGGATGAAAGAGATTGGATTTATTTAACCAGTTTGAAAGCTTTTATACTGTTTGCCAGATCAGAATTGGGAGATCAAACATACAGTTTTTTTTCTGTGAAAATGTGTGCTAGTGGTGTTTTAAATACTGTTTTAAATGTGCATAATAGACATGGAGAGGGGGGTTTGTGCTTAGAAGATTTTAATCATGAAGACCTTTTTTTTTAAATGTAGATCTGTGAGCTGGACTGTTGTTAAATTGACTTTATTTTACAAAATGTGGGTGAGTGATGCCAGATAGAATTTAATCCTGATAAATGCGAGGTGATGCATTTTGGAAGGTCTAATAAGGGAAGGATACATGCAATGAATGGAAGATCCCTAGGGAGTATTAAGGAACAAAGAGACCTTGCTGTACATGTCTAGTAATTCCTGATGGTGTCAGCAGAGGTAGATAGAGTGGTGAAGAAGGCATACGGGATGCTTGCCTTCATTAGCTGAGGTGGGGAATATAGGAGCAAGGAAGTCTTGTTACAATTTTATGAAACATTAGTTAGGCCTCAGATGTAATACTGTGGGCAGGTCTGGTCTCCACACTAACAGAAGGATGTGACGGATGCTGCTTGGGATGAAAAGTCTCAGTTATGGGGAAGGACTGGATAGGCTGGGTTTGTTTTCCTTGGAGCAGAGGAGACTGAGGGATGGGAAATCTGACTGAGGTATACAAAATTATGAGAGGTATAGACAGAGTAGATCATGAGAATCTTTTCCCCGTAGCAGACATGTCTCCAAGACCAGAGGGCATAAGTTTAAGGTGAGGAGTAAGTGATTTAAAGGAAATCTGAGGAAAAATGTTTTCATCCGTGGCGTGGTAGAAATATGGAACGTGATTCCCAAGAGGGTAGTGGAGGCAAGTACTCTCGCAACATTTAAGAAGCATCTGGATGAGCACTTAAAATGCCAGAGCATAGCAGGCTATGGGCAAAGTTCAGGTAAATGGAATTAGTATTGATTGGTGCATAGATGTAGTGGGTCCGAGGGCCTGTCTCTATGCTGTATGATTCTATCTCTGATGGCTTTAACTGCATGATGGTTACATTACAACATATAGACATTACATTTTCAAAAAAGTGTTCACACAATAGGCAGTGTGTATGAAAGAGGGAGGCCTAAGTTGGACATGGTAGGAACTTTGGTTAGTGGTCTCATGCCAAATTAGTTTGAGAGCTGTCTCTAATTTAAATTGGTAACTCATCTGATTTTGAGCTTGCTCTTAACCAGTGTAGCCTTCATTGAATTGTGTATTGGTAGTATCTCTACTCCTGGACCAGAAGACCCGGGTTCAAGTCCCATCTGCTCTAGAAATTTGTAATAACAACATCTCTGAACAAGTTGATTGGAAAAAAAAAGGGCAGTCATACTGTCATGTGTAAGCTGTTATTTTGCTATCTCAGTTATAGCAGCATTGCTGAAAGATTAACATTTTCTGTCTTTCCACGTACCTGCTTTGAATAACTAACATCCTAATAAAGAACTAGCATTGTGTAAATATTGCTTTTTTTAATTAATGTTTGCATAAATCGCATTTTCAGCTGAAAACTTGTTTGATTGCAGCTACAGTGTTCTAATTAACATACACAAGGACAAACTCATTGCAGTGTCCTTCCTGTTATAGTAATTATTGTCTGCAGTATGGATAACAGCTCTATTAGACAGGTAAACGTTTCTCATGGATCATCCTGTAACTGAAGTTGAGAAACAGTTAAGTATTTTTCAGAGTAAGTAGTATCTTGTTACTTATTGTGCACAGACCACTGTAGACATGTGGCATTTGACGAAGGATTCTCCTGCTAAAGTAACTACTAGACTGTAGGAGCAAAAAAAAAGGTATGACAATAGAATAGAATGCATCTACATGGAGTCAGCAGTGGGATAGGTACAGTGGGATAATCGTTGACGTGGACCTGCCTTGGGCATAACAAAGCTTCGATGTGGAAGCAGCATTGGCACATGGACAACGTCACCATGTAACATATGCTGGAAAAGCATCATGCCACCAAATTTCCAACCCTGTTCTGATATTTCTAAAATTCTATGGAAAGGCTGCTAATATCAGATAAAGACCTGGGAATTGGGAATAACTTGCCACTGTTTCAAGTCATATCTAGCACAGAGATTGTTGGAGAGAAGTCCACAGGTGTTCTTGAGGGATCAACCATTTTCAGTTACTACATCAATGATCTTCCCTTCATGGTCACATATTATTTGCAACTCCTCAGATAATGTGACAGTCTGTACCTGCATTCAGGCTGACATTCTTGGTCTTACCATTAACCACAAAATTAATTAGACCAGCTGTATAAATACTACAACTACAAGAGAAGGTCAGAGTTTAGGTATTCTGTTCGATGTTACTCCCTTGCCTTAATATGCAACTCTGACAGCATTCAACACCATCCAGGACAAAACAACCCTTATCACAAAGCAGATAATCTAGTTATTATCAAATGGTTTGTGGAGTTTGCTGCTTCTAGATGGGTTGTCACTTTGTTAATTCATGGGATGTGGCCATCTCTGCTTCGACTTCTGTGTGCTTAAGTTGTGGACACCAGAGTATTTGAGTGCGGTCTGATCACGTGTATGCAAAAAGGTGTCGTTTACATGAGTGACAATTTTTATCTGCCCAGGTAGTTAGCTGGTTCTAATCATTGTTTACATTTTTGCTGTAGTGTTCAATTTTCTGAACAACAAATACAATAACAGTGATGTTATGCAACTGATAGAATGTCTCCGAGAACTCGGTGTTTCTGCTGCTTTTGACTGCACCTGTCAGGAGATCTGCTATCATGTTATGTTCTGTCTGTCTGCCTGCCTGGTGCAATCCTTATGCATTCAAGGTAGCTTGTCAGTACCCCTGTAACAACTGATATCCAAGTGAGTCTTTTTCGATCCCTCTTTCAGTTGCCCTCCATTTAGCCCTCAAGGTAAGATGTCTGTAGCTTTTTGGCCGTGGTCAAATGGCCAAATTACTGATCTTTTCTAGGTTTAGACGTTTCGCACTTGGGATTTCAAGTACCTTCATGAGAAATCAGATTTCTGATGAAGGGTTTAGGCCTGAAACGTCAAGTTTTCCTGCTCCTATGATGCTGCTTGACCTGCTGTGTTCATCCAGCCCCATGCTTGTTATCTCGGATTCTCCAGCATCTGCAGTACCTTTTATCTCTAAGGCCACAATGAGATCAGCCACAATCATATTAAATGGCGGAGCAGGCATGAGGGGCTGAATGGCCTGCGCCTGCTCCTGGTTCTTTATGTTGTTCTTTATGGAATTTTTAGCCTGTGTCTTAACATTCATGTTTGAAGAGCCTCCACCTTCTCCATAGGAAAGTGGACAGAAGGTAATATATTCTGAACTTTCTTGTTCACATCCTTCATCTTCATTATTAATCGTGGAAGTTATACAGTACAGAAGAGGCCCTTTTACCCATCAAGCCTTGACTGCCAAAATTACACTACAACAACCTTCTAGCACTAAACCAATACCCATGAATGTAATGACGTTTGAAGTGCTAATCCAAGCACTTTAAAAATTGTGAGCTACCTGCCTCAACTACCCTCTCAGGTAGTGTATTCCTGACCCCACCATCTTGTGGGTGAAAAATTTCTTTCCTCAAATCCCCTCTTAATCTCTTGCCTTTCACCTTAAAATTATGCCCCCTTATTACTGACCCTTTGACTAACAGGAACAGCTACTTTCTTTTCACTCTGTATGTCACCCTCATAATCTTATACACCTCTATCACAACCCCCTTCAACCTTCTCTGCTTCAGTGAAAAAAATCCAGCCTCTCTTCACAACTGAAGTGTTCCATCCCAGGCAACAATCTAGTGAATTTTCTCTCTGCCTCCTCCAGTGCAGTCAGGTCCTGGGTTGCACAGTGGCTCAGTGGTTAGTGCTGCTGCCTCACAGTGCCAGGAACCCAGGTTCACTTCCACCCTAGGGTGACTGTCTGTGTGGTGTTTCCACGTTTTCCCCATGTGTACCTGGGTTTCTGCCGGGTGCTCCGGTTTCTTCCTACAGTCCATAGGCGTGCAAGTTAGGTGGATTGGCCATGGTAAATGTGGGTTATGTATATGGGCTGGAGGTCTGGGTTTTTGTGGGCTGGTCTTTGGGGGGTCATTGCAGACCTGACAGGCTGAATGGCCTCTTTCAGCACTGTAGAATGTGGAACATAGAACTTTACAGCACAGGAACGGGCACTTCGGCCCACGATGTTTTGCTGATCGTGACACCAAATTAAACTAATCCCTACTGCCTGTCCTTGGTCCATGTCGATCCATTCCTTGCACTGTAGGGATTCTGTGATCCTTCCAATAGTGCGATGGCCAGAACTGCAAACAGTACTCCAGCTGTGACCTAACCAGAGACGTTTATGGGCCCAATATAAGAGCAGAGAGATTATAATCTGTGCCATGACTGATAAAGGCAAGTGTCCCATATGCTGCCTAAACCTCTCTATTAATCTGCCCTGCCACCTTCAGAGATCTGTGGAAAAACTGTGCAAGATCCCTCTGTTCCTCTGAGCTTGCGTGTATCCTGCCTTGTATTGAGTACTTCTTTGTCTTGTAACTTCTTCCAAAGCGCATCACCTTACACTTAGCAGGATTAAAATTGCTTCTGCCACCGACCTGCCCATTTGACCAATCTGTTTGTATTCCCCTGTAGCCTAAGATATGCTTCCTCACTACCAACCACTCAGCCAGTCTTTGTGTCATCCACAAATCCATCATCTTCACCACGCTTGTTTATATAAATTGCAAACAATAAGGGACCCAGTACCAATCCCTGTGGTACACCACTGGACCCAGGCCTCCAGTCACACAAGCAGTTTTCTACCACCACTCTCTGTTCTACCACTAAGCCAATTATTTCTGGCTATCTATACTCCTATTGACGGCATCTCATAGAACCGTAGTTGTACAGCATGGAAACAGGCTCTTTGGCCCAACTCATCCATGCCAACCAGGTTTCGTAAACTGAACCAATTCCATTTGCCTCCTTTTGGCCATATCCCTCTGAACCATACCTATCCATGTAACTGTCCAAATATCTTTTAAATGTTTTAATTGTACCTGCCTCTACCACTTCCTCGGGCAGCTCCGGTTATCATTTGTTTTAAATAGACAAACTTATCTATTTGTACCGGCATGACACTGTCCAATTCAGTTTTCAGTTTAGTTCCTTCTGTTGTTTACTTTCTAGCTACCATTGTTTTTGTCTTTTCAGTTCTGTTCAATCTATGTGCGCAACAAATATTTGGAAATTAAATGTACTCCCAGCGGTAAAAATTGAAGGCAAATTGCAACTTTCAATATGCTAACAACACAGCACTATTTGGAGAATTGGAAGAGCCCCTACAAAATATTGTAGGTCAAATTAAAATCTAGCAATTCAGAATATGGAACGAGTATCAGCACCAATGCTGCAGAAATATTCTTGCTGTTAACATTACTGGGAACGATCCAACTAATTGGACTCCTAATCTTCAAATATGTTGCACTATGAACAGAAACTTGTAGGATCTGAATAAACCATACTTAATCTTTAACTGAATTACGGTTAAAATGATATCATATACTACAAACATCATAAACAAATATGGGAGTAAATAATGGTGTGTAGTTCTCTTAATGCTGAGCTCTGCATTTAGTACTTGTGTCTGTACATCTAATTAAAGTGTTTCCGTAAGGCCATAAGAAATGGGGGCAGAATTAGGCCATTCAGCCCATTAAGTCTGCACTACCATTTGATCATGTCTGATATGTTTCTTAATCCCATTCTCCTGCTTTCTCCCTGTAACCCTTAATCCCCTTGCTAATGAAGAATCCATCAATCTGTCTTCAACACATTCAATGACTTGGCTTCCACAGCCTTCGGCCGCAGTGGGTTTCAGAGATTCACCACCCTCTGGCTGAAGAAATTCTTCCTCATCTCTGTTCTAAAGGGTCATTCCTTCACACTGAGGGTGTTCCCTCAGGTCCTGGTCTCTGCTACTCGTGGAACCATCTCTCCAATCCACACTGTCCAAACCTGTCAGTATTCTGTAAGTTTCAGTGAGATCCTCCCTCATCCTTTTAAACGCCTTTGAGTGCAGACCCAGAGCCCTCAACCGTTCCTTATATGACAAGCCCTTCCTACCCAGAATCATTCTTGTGAACCTCTCTGGACCTCCTCCAATGCCAGCACATCCTTGCTTAGATACTGGGGCCCAAAACTGTTAAGTGCACAACTGCTCTTGGAAATCTCCTGAATCCACGTATTGCTAACTCTAATTTCCTCAGTATGATGCCTTCGGAAAGTCAAAGGAAGTGTTCCATTTTTAATCATTCCACTTTTGAAATCATTTGCTTTGTTGCATTTTAATATTACTTTCTTGATAAGTATTCATTTAGCAGGGTAAAAGTTTAATATTCCTGAATTCTAATAATCCACCTGTTCTTGGGGTAGAATTCCAGACTTAGCAGGAATACAATTGCTATTGGTGATTCTGCTGCCATTAATGTCAATTAGAAGTGGTGAAAATATTGAACTTGTAATATTTGTCGAAAAGCACTGGAGCCACCATTTTTGATAGGAACGAGCTGAGCTAAAGCTCACTTGTGTTTCTATTTGCAGCCTGATTCTGTTTGTTGGGTAGCTTGGTGTAGTGCAACACCTGATGGAATGGATTTTGGTTTGTTTCTGTTTTTCTAGTCAGATTGTGAGTGCAAACAAATCATTTAAATTTTTTTAATTTTTTCAAATCTGTTTCGAATTTGTGTAAATATTGTTTATATTTTACATGCAGCAAAGTGCTGCCTTCCGTCATTTGATGGAACTCGGCATATTAAAAAAAAATCAGTCCATAATGGGGCATGTGTTAGAAGATCAAACAGAAAAAGCTCAGTCATCATGGTCAGCAGTTTGGATTCTGTGTAAAAGGTTGCTGTTATTGCTGTTGTGGTTTTATTTTGTCAGAACTCAGTTCTTTTACCACGTTCCTTTTTTCTTCTTTGAGGGAAATGAGATATAGTTCATAGGAGAGCAACCAAAACTTTGTCTTTCCTTGTTTAACGTCTTCTCTATGCACTGTTTTAGGACATCCATGGGATGTGTGGAAATTTTTAAAAAACCTTTTTTAGTGCCTGTTCTAGAGTAGCAATATGTTGCTTGAGAAATTAAAATTGCAACAGTGTAATGTTTTGATTAATTGACTATAGGCCAATACCAGACTATAAATCAGATTTTAACCGTCCAGTGAAGTGCCATTAGGTGGTTTTGTTTTATGTTAAATGTGCTGTAGAAATGAAAGCTATTGTGTAGTGTCTCATCTAAATGACAGTATATTGTGTAGTACAAAACCTGCTGAGTGCCAAACTAAAATGTCAGATGAAACTTGTGCTCAAGTCTGGAATGGAATTTGAACCTGAAACCTTCTGATTGTAGAGTCAAGGATACTATCCACTTCGCCTTGGCAGACGTGTTTGTGATCTCAGTTGAGAGGTTTCTTCTGTGGGAATGATTTAACGTGCTGTAACCAAATTTGCATGAATGTCAACAGATTCTCATAGTATAATCCCTGATTCTGAGATTATTGCTATTAGGTGTGTTTCAACTGCAAATGTGTTGTTTTATCAGCACAGTATTTTAATGTTACTAATTTGTAAGGGAATAATGTTTCTATCTCTCAGAACACTTGGTTTACTCACTCACTTTGACGTTTCATTATTCTTTGTCAATTGTATAGTCTAACCCATTGGAGTTGTGAACAATCTTGAGAATTTCTGTATCTCGAGCATGTTATGCCTCCATAAAGTGCATGAGTTAATTTGCCCAAAGTTACATCTTGATCAGTTTTAGCTATTTAAGTGACCTGTTAATTTGCCATTCCAATTTTGTTTACTGCCTTTAGTACAAAGATCCAATTTAACTATTGTTGACACAGTTTAACAATGCAAACAAAGCAAGAAATTAATAATTAAGCAAGCTGTCAGTAATTGTCGTCTGTGTAGAAAACTAGATCTTAAAAAATCTTTCATGTTTACATGATGTAGAATGGTATTGTTCTCTTACTGAATGTTATAGATTTTATATTTAAATTTTTCTATGCCGTCTGTTTTACCTACCTGTACTTTTCTAATTTTTTTCCACTTGATGAAAATAGCTACGTCAAGTGGACGGAACTGTCTGGAATGTGGTGTTGGTAGCAGTGTTGTTAACTGAGCCTGCCAGGTGATACACTCGGGCTGCACAGGATTGTAGAACTTCCTGTACAGTCATGGAAGACAGCAGCATGTCACTTTCTAGATGTGATCAGCTAGTGTCAGTTGTTGTTAATGTGTTATGTGTTGCAGCTTGTTATCTGTAGCTAAGTGGAATGAGTAAGGGGAGAAGGTGGCAAATGGCCTTTCACAATGAGTGATGAGTATGAATGCACCAAAAATGACTTCTGACAGAGGCTGTGAAGACTTGCCCTTTGAAGTGAGTGAGAAAGGAAGCAGCTGCTTAGTTTGAGCTCTTCCCACTCCTTTCAGCGAAGCACCTGGATTCATCAATGTTTTTAAAACTTGTAAACTTTAAATATTCAACTGTTGGGATAAAGTATCCCATTGGATATTTGTATTTGAAAATACTTATGTTTCATATGAAACATCAATTAATCTCAAATACTGAAGCAGTGATGTGCGCTTATGCGTGTCATTTCCTTCCTTTCTTTGTAAGCTGACTATATAAATATTGACCAGGACAAACTAGCCTGCTCTGAGTGTTTCCAGTATTGTGTCTTATTTCAAATTTTTAGCATCGGTAGTATTTTCTTTTGCTGGAAAAGCTCAGCAGGTCTAGCAGCATCGGTGAAGGGAAAAAAACAGAGTTAACGTTTCAGGTCCAGTGACCCTTCCTC
>JAHRHZ010000083.1:2924164-2963440 GCA_024137785.1 Ginglymostoma cirratum
GTATCTGTGTTCTGTATCTGTGTTCTGTATCTGTGTTCTGTATCTGTCTCACACTTGCACACACTTGTGCCCACACCTACCCAAACAACTGGATAACTGTGCAAACTGCTTTGATTATCTCTGAATAACTGAAATGGATCAGTTATCAAAGCATAATAATTGTTTTTTGCCATTTTAAGCTACACTGCAACTCCACTTTAGGAAAAGCAGTCTTTCCGGTCTGTCTTTTTCTACTGACTCCAAATTTCTTGACTTTACACTGCAGTGGGTATCAGTTCTACTAAACATTCCTACTGGTGCCTACATTGTACCTGCCAAGTCAATATGTCTGTTATGTGGGCAGCTGTGGTGACCACCTCTGCTCCACTTGTCTCCTACCAAATAATCCGGATGTTGGATATGAGGACAATACTAGATCGTATTTAAGAATAGATCATGATTTAGTTTGTCTTCGGTTAAGTAATAAATGGGTTCTAGGAGAATAGTGGAAACAGATGATTAAGATCTAGCTTAATTACAGAAACTGTAAACCTAGCCTGTGTCTTGTATCTTGCTTGAGAAGGCTATGAATCTTCTATATTGCGTGGCTAGGAGACTTGAACTGTCAATTTCTGCCCTAAAGTTGAGGATGCTACTAGCTGAGTCCACTGGAAGTTAACATCTCTTCCTTCAGGTATTTCAGCTGCTGTTTTGTCTGTACAGTATTAGATAATCATCATTTTCCCATTAGTACATTTTATCACACATTTTCTTCTATCATATGTAAAATGGCTACCTGTTTATTAGCATAGATTTGTACACTCCGCAACTTGGGATTTGGGTAATTAATCAGTGGCTTCGTAACTCATTACATATTTTAAAAATCAGGATCAGAATGATGGGTTAGGGTTTCTAGATAGACTCCAAATTTGCATTGTCTCATTTTATTTGTGTAATTTTACAGTTCTAAATCTTTGTCCTTTACAGATCCTGTGCTTCAAGTGCCCATGCATCTGACGGAGTAAGTTCCTAATATGACTATACATCTGTTTATATCTAATGAAAATAGATAGCATATGTGTTAAGGATCTATCATTGCTTTATCGTTTTTGAGACTATTTCTCATTTCTGAATATGTGCAAAATTATTTATTCATCGTCAGTGTATACGTGCCTGGAATACTTCAGAGGGCGGTTCGGAGCTAGTCATATTGATAGAACTAAGTAGAGGCTGTCAGGTCTTCCCCACTAACCAACATTAGTGAAATAGTTGGCTTCTGGCAACAGTTCAGTAGCATTTTGATCACTTTTGCTCAAAACCAGCTTTTTACATTTCCATCTTTTAAAAACTCAATTTATAATCCTGCCTGCTTTGCTTCATATTATGATATGATCCTCTTATTGACTTTCCATTTTACAAAAGCCTCCAAAAAGCCGGCCTCTTTCACTTCTTTTGACTCTGTTTTAGTCTTTCATGAGTTTTGTATTCTCTGTTGTATGAATACTTGAGCTATATTACTCCATTTCATGCAGTGTTTGCTAGCCAATGTATTTATTTGTAATCATGCAGTACATCCCAGTGTCACTGCTGTTGGATTGTTGTCGAGCTTGATCCTTCTACGAGCAGTGCTGAATTTACCTATATCGTGAATTTTTTTTTTTAGTCAGCCAGCCATGTGCAGTTGGGAACTTTACAACATTTTTGAGATTCAGAACCAGCCTACTAAGAAATCTGTTTGTAGAGTTTCTGTTTTCACAGTAGTGTGCATTTCTTTTTACCCCATAAGGCACCTCACTTAGTCAAAGCCAGAGAACTTGTGCAAAAATCTTTTTTAAAAAAAAACACTTTCAGTCTTGATGTCTGTACAAGCATCTACCGCGTGATTTTTAGCTTAATTCCAAGCTTCAGTTTATAGAATGAAGTGTGCAGTATTGTGCATAATCGTAGTGTGTATGGTTGCTCCATCATAGCATGATTTATGTGTGGTAGTTCTAAATTCTAAATTTGAGCAAGGAATAGCAGCTTTTAACTGCAGCGAGACCCACCTTTTCAGAAGGGCACCTTCAGCTATGTATGATCCAATTGGTTTAGGGTTCACAACACCTGGATTTTGCTACCTGTCAATCTCCGTGCTGTGCAAGTGAATGGCCCCAGCTGGTAGTTCATCACCATCTATAATTAGAAATGCTGTTACTAACTTGTTGTTTATTTCTTCTTTGCAGACCAGCATTTCTTCCTGATCCTAATGATGGCAGTCTATATACACTGGGAGGCAAAAACAGTGAAGGCCTTACTGTAAGCTAATACCCTTGTAGTCCCACCTGTTTGCTTGTGTCTGTTCAAAGGCCTATTTTTCTTAATTTCGACTGAAAAAGAGCTCTAAATTCAATAAGCTATCTACTCATTCACGTTTTAGATTGAATTGTACATAAACAAAACAAGTGGTGTTGGCAGTGGCAAATGGTTATTCTTTTTATTTCAAGCATCCAGTATCAGTATCAAGCACTTTTTGGGCAGGCAATGTGTGGTGATCTGATTGGGCTGAATGGGCTCTTTCCATGCTGTAAACTCTGTAATTCTCTAATCTACCCCCAAACCACGTTCCTTTCACCAGTAATAGAAGAACAGTGCTGCTTTCATATGGAGGTTTACCTTACCAAAATCAGCTATCCTTTGGCCTTCCTGAAACTATAGCCACAACTTCGCAAAATATAGTAGTGGTAGCTGTAGGGTTTATATTTTTAAATCAATTTTATTAATTCCACTTTGTTTTGAATTGGAGATTTTCTGCAGACCTGATTTCAGAATGAATAGGCTCTGCTGCTAGGGTTTAGTACATAGTTTTTAATATGTGGTATATCTGTTTTTGTTGCCTGATATAAAACTTGTTTTTAGTTTCATGCCAAAACCATTAGTTCTTTTTTACAGAAACTTCCTTTCACAATTCCTGAATTGGTGCAAGCATCCCCTTGTCGAAGTTCTGATGGTATACTGTACATGGGTGAGTGAACTCTGTTTCACAATACATTGCTCACTATTGTTTTCAGAATTCCACAGTTATTCTGACCTAAGATAGTTGTCTTTTAAACTGTATTCCTATATTGCACAGGAAAGGAAAGATTTCAATGTGTAATGATCAATCACTTTTTTTATGCTAGGAGGAGAAAATGTTTGCTGGAACTAGACAAGTTTGCAAAATGTGGGTTAATGTTTGCAGATGTGTGAAATTCCAACGGGTAGGAGGTAGCCGTTCCCCTTAGTTGAAGGATCAGTCAGACTTCTAAGGTGAAAGGAAGAAGTTTAGAGAGAATTTGGTGATGAGGATTTGGCATGCAGTGTGGGAGAGGGTTATTGAGACAGGAACCCTCTCGACCTTTTAAAGAGTACATGGATGAGCACTTGAAATTTCATAACATTCGGAGCTATGGGCCTAGTGTGGGAATGTGGGACTATTTTATATTTAGCATAGTTTTGGTGGAACAGACTATGGGCCAAAAGGCCTCTTTTGTACCATTTGATTCAGTAATCCCCAATGTGATGATTAAAGTGTAAGGTTTCAAAAAGTGTTAGGCTGTGAGATTTTGCAATTAAATATGCAGCACCTCCGTCTACCTGCCCTGATGGGATTAGGGGTGGGGAGGAGTGAACTGCTTGTTTTATGAATAGTCTGGTTGCTAAATCGCATGCTTTTCAAGCAATCTGCCCAGCTCCTAACTAGAATTCAATTTGAATGGTCACTGCCAGTCAGTTGTTACAAGGTTAATCAGAGATCCATCTTTTCAACCCTTAACAAGACTGTGTTTATAGAAAGTCCTTGGCTTGGCAAATGTTCAGATATTACTGATCTTTAAATAGTTGAATATCTGATTAATGAGGGTACAATTCATTCTTTTTGGACTTACTCCAGTGGATTGCAGATCACCTTCTGTACAGTACTTTTATGGTTGCCATCAGCAACTTAAATTGGTTCTTGCAGAAAGGGGGTCACAGGTAGCTTTAATTTGTAATTTAAATTGAAATTGATAAGAAGTAACTATTTTATAGGTGCTCCTTAAGAGGATTATTATTTATAGAAGCATTTTATTTCAGCTGACTGGTTTATAAATTTCCACTTTATACTCAGAAGTACAAGAAAGGAGGGGTGAATCAAGCTGTGATGTATCTGAAATCCCCTGGTGTGACTCATTGAGTGGATTGGTAGCTTCTAAGTGACATGATAATAGTTTATTGGAAGATGGTTTTATTTTGTGTTTCCTTAGGAAAGAAGCAGGATATCTGGTATGTTGTGGACCCAATGACAGGTGTAAAGCAGCAGACGTTAACAGCTTCTTTTGCAGAAAGCATGTGTCCTTCAACACCCCTCCTATACCTTGGACGTACAGGTATAGTGTGTATGCCCCACGCTTAAGAATCGGGGCATAATAAAAAGCTGTTAGAATAACTTGACTGTGTCTGTGAATAAATTTGTATTACTCTTTGGTTTAACATGTATTGAAAGATAAAACGTGGATTGCAGAGCTGAATTTACACGTATGTGAAGCTCCAAAAGCAAGTACTTTTTTATAAAATCTAGCACATCCTGATCACTTTGACCAACCAGGTTCTTTAGATTCACATAAGTTTTCCTGCTCCTCTGATGCTGCTTGGCCTGCTGTGTTCATCCAGCTCTACACCTTGTTATCTCGGATTCTCCAGCATCGGCAGTTCCTATTATCTCTTTAGATTCACTTTCATTTTTGGATGTTTTTCACCTGCCTTGTTCAACTAGTTGGGACAAACGAAGGCAGTGGTTTTTGTTACAGAAATGATTGTCTGCTATTCAGACTTGTCTCTTTCGTTTAGTCCAGTTGAGTCCATGGGAACATATTGTTAGTGAGATGATGGTCACTGTCTTGGGACAGTCCTGTTGAGTTATGTTTTTAAAATGGGAGCTATCATATTTGTTTTTGTATTGTGACTTCAACTCTCATACAATAGTAACAGGAAGATTAGTCAGTTGGGATTAACCTAATGGATAGCATTGAGGACCAGTGACACTGATCATCCATAGCAGGGGCCACAGTGGGGAAGAGCACCCAATATGAAAAAGGATATGAATGGACAGCTCCAGGAAGAGTTCTGTCTCTTTCAGGTGGCTCTTTGGTTTAAGTGTCAATTTGAGATAGAACATTTTGGATCATGTTTTTAGTGGCAAAATGTGTCTCCTTGTTAAAGCTAGAATGTATAACGTAAACTGAAGGATGCAGGGATGCCAGTAGAGGTGGATAGAGATTTTTTTAAACACAAATATAAGTTTGTAGGGAAGAAAGGGAAAGAGGAGAAAAAGTGAGGAATATCTTTGCTTCCTTATTTCTTCCACATTTCAGTCCTGTAGCTAGTTACTACCAATATAGTTTCATTGATTTTAATTCATTCTTCCCTTTTTAGGGGGGATTGACCATATGAGTAGTGCAACTGACCCTAGTGGACTATGGTTAAGGGTTTAGAAATAGTGTCAATCCATTTAACATATTAATCTTTAAATTGATAAAGATGCTTCATAAATGAAGTCTAATGTGCGTGTTGGAGCGGCAACAGATGAGGACTGCACCACTTTGCAGTAGCTTCAGTGTAGTTATTTCAGCTTGCTTATTTATGTTATGTGAAACCTCTGTGGCAGGTGAAACACTCACCTGGACCTTCTGGCCCAGAGGTGGGGATATTGTCAGTGTGCCACAAGATGAAGTGAGTCTTGTTTTAATTTGTTTTGGTCTAACAGTGCTTCATTTTATGGACTCTGGCTCCCCACAGTGGCTCAACAGGATTCTACAGCTGCAGAAGCTCCTCAAATAGGCCAAGCCTGTCGATTCTAGATTTAGCTGATCTGAGAATAGGGTAGAGGGCAGATGCATCCTAACTATCCTCCAGCATCTCTGGGTGTTGGAGGAGAAAGCAAGTCAAGAATCTGATTCTCATCCACTGGTGGATAGGGCTATGATGTGCTAAACAATCTTATTCCTGGATTAGAAGAAGTATCAAAACTCTGTGTTCACTTCTGAATGTTAGCCATTTAGGAGTAGTACAGGACAATAGCTAAGATTTGGGGTAGGGATGTGCAACACTAAGGAGTTGAAGCTTGTCAGAAGGAAAGGAAATAAATGAGAAAAGTTGACTCTCATTTAAGGCATATGGGGAAAAAGGGACAAGCACAAAAGGACTTGATTCCTAATTCAGAAATCTCTTAAGGTCAGGTTTGCAGGTTCCATTGGCAGTCAGGAAGGCTAATGCAATGTTAGCATTTGTTTCAAGAGGGTTAAATTACAAAAGCAGAAATGTACTGCTGAGGTTATAAAAGACTGTAGTCTGACCCCATTTGGAATATTGTGAGCAGTTTTGGGCCCTGTATCTAAGGATGGATGTGCTGGCATTAGAGGGGGTCCAGAGGATGTTTACACACTAATCCTGGGGATGAAGGACTTTTCATACAAGGTGCGTTGCAGACTTGGGGTCTGTTCTCCATGGACTTTAAGTGGTGGTCAGGGGTGTGGGAGCGCAAATCTCATTGAAGCATACAGAATACTGAAAGGTCTGGATAGAGCGGATATGGAGAAGATGTTTCCACTAATTAGTAGGAGAGACTAGGATTCAAGGGCACAGTCAAGGAGTCAAGGATAATGCTTTAGAATTGAGATGAGGAGAAATTTCTTAAGATAGTGTATTGTTAATCTGTGGATTAGTAAGGGGATCAAGGGTCATGGGGAGTAGGTAGGAAAATGGGGTTGAGAAAAACATTGGCCACGATTGAATGGTGGAGCAGACTCGATGGTCCAAATGACCTAATCCTGCTCCCATGTCTTACGGTCTTAAAAAGAGTGGAATTTTGAATTTGGGACCATGGCATGACAGAAGGTACTTTGAGCACATTTTGTCTGGCACTATCCCCTGTCCACTTGACTCAAGCCTGTGTCAGTGAAGTATTGCCATAGATCTAGTCATCATGCAGAGTAGTCTTGGTGAACATAGACTTCCTGTCTCTATTATAAAGAACTGGTTAAAGTTGTTCCATGGTGTCTGGGTTTCAAATGGCTCTTTTGTGTTGTTGTGCTTTTCTGTTTCTAGAGTACACAATCACTATGTATGACACCAAGAATCGGGAGCTGCGATGGAATGCCACTTACTTCGATTACTCTGCCACCTTACCCGATGAGGACACTGAATATAGTAAGAATGGTTTGAGTTGAATAGTTGCTTGTTCTACTGCTTCTGCAGAGACAGTTACTGTGCATTTTGAAAACTTTGCCTGCCAGCAGCAATAGTTAATAATTTAGTCACTTGGTCAGTCCTGTGTCAAGTTGTACCTAAATTGACTATTTTACTGATAAGCAGAGCTATTGAAATAGCATTCACCAGTTTGGAAAAGTTAGTTTCTTTTGATGTTAACTTTTTTAGTAGTTTGTCCATTGGCCAAGAGCCAGGCTGACAAGAGCAGAATCATTGCCCATTCCCAGCCTTGAAGGCATTGAATAATTTGGCAGTGAGGAAAAGGAACCATATACAAGGGTAGCTGAGGCAGAAAAACACTGTTTGCTCAATGCCCTTACGCAAGGATGAAGAAGTTCATGTTGTCAGAGGACATTACAATGGCACATCGGTAAAGTAGTTGAAGAATGTAAAAAAAATTATATTGAGCATGTACAGTGTGGAAAAAGCCAATGGTACCACAGTTCATATTGGCATTCACCCGGTTAAGGTGGTGATTACCAGGCTAAAGCTGGACAAAGGTGGCAAGGACGCCCTGGAATGCAAGGTGAAATCTCGCCAAATTGGCAAAGATGAGGGTAAACATAAGGAAGAATCCATTAAGAAATGCAGGAGCAATTGAATGTATCACCTTTGCTATTTTTATATAGACCATGCTGAGTTAATTAGCTTTTCAAGCAACTGATTTTGCATGTTATTTGCGTGTACATTGTTAATGTGTGTTTCTTTTAGGTTTAAAAGAACATCACTTTCTTTCCTCAAAGGGCATTGCTGAGCCTTTTGGCTAATATTATTTAAATAACCAACTATTTTGATAGCTTTTCTTCTGGTGTTAACTCACAAATTACTAAATTTATTGGATTCAGTTTTGTGGTTTGTGTTGGAGGAGTTAGGGCAGCATAACCACGAGGCAGCTGCACCTTGTGCACATTGCAACTGACAGTTCATTCACTGTGCTGCCTTAGGAGCTCCTTTTCTCCTCAGTGAGCTGCCGTCAGAAGTCCATCTTTATTGAAGTAGGAAGGGAGGGACGCTGGGACAAAGCAACATGGGAAAGCTTGAAATTCTTTAATTTGGAAGTGGGTGGTGAAACATGATTCTGTTTCGTGAATGTGTCATTCGTGCCCAATATCGCCACAAGTAGAAGCTGAACATTTTGCCAACATGCCTTGGTGTAATGGTTTGAATGTATTATTTCTCACCAACTACCTGCAGAAATGCTCCACTTTGTGTCGAATGGAGATGGGCTGGTTGTGACAGTAGATAATGAATCTGGTGACATTCTGTGGATTCAGAATTATGCATCACCAGTGGTGGCGATGTACATCTGGCAGCGGGAAGGACTGAGGAAAGTGATGCACACGAATGTCGGCATTGAAACGCTCCGCTACCTCACGTTTATGTCAGGAGAGGTGGGCAGGATCACAAAGTGGAAATATCCTCTTCCTAAAGAGGCAGAGACCAAACAAAAGCTAATGTAAGTGCAGTATTGCTGTTTGTTAAACTCGTAAGTGCTGCAGAGCAGTATAGTAACAAAATAAACATTAATCTGGGACAAATTGTGGTGAAAGAGGTAACCCATATCTTGGAGTGCAACCTTAAATAATACTTTAAATGAATGTTCTCCATTTCTTTCCCGTTCTTCCCCATCCTTTGTACCTTTTTTCTTACTGCTTCCTGCTGCAACAGTGTACCTGTATTAAACATAGCATCAGTACTGCCTAATGATCAGATGCTTGGGAATGGGCAGGGTTCCAGTGAGGCAAAGAGGGATAACTTGCCCTTCACTAAGGTGCTGTGAAGCATTGCATCTGGAGACCTGTCGAGACTTGGCAGAATTGACCAAACATTGCAAGGTAGGTTTGGATGATGAGCAGAATTCACTCTGTGTGGGGAACCCCATGCTGGCTAATTCAACAGTGAGTGCAACATTCACAATGGGAAACAATGTGTATGAGCAAGCTAGATGTAAGTCCTAATTCAGCATAAAATCTTATGTCAAGGATCATCAGGTCTCCAAAGTGATCCATAGCTAATTTCACTTCTGAAGCTACTTTAAATGTTAATTTGGCTCATGTACTTGAAAAGCAAAAATTTCCAGACAATGGGGAAGTGCTGTTTTAAAGAACTAGCACAAATACAAGGGGGCAGGTGGCAGGTGGCACGTGACCACCCCATGTGCTTATGAATTTGTTAAAAGTCAGGTAGCGTTATCAATGGAAGAGCAGAAATCTCACCTGATATCCTGACTAATTGTCTCACTCAAAAAATAGTACCAGAAAACCACTATTACATGTCATTGCTAATCACAGAATGCTTTTGGAAAAAATTGGCAGTCAGTTATGGTGGTGGTCTATACATTCCAGAAGGTAGTTCATTGAGTAATACCAGCACAGCATTTTTATTTTCATGATTTGACAATGAGGGGTCTGCATTGGTTACTCAATAACTATTAAACAATGTTGGATAAGCCATTTCTGGGACACATAAATAAAAGGATATGCTGATTGGAATAAATTGAGAGGCATGTGTGGAGCAAAAACCATGGTGTGGATCTGTTAAACTGAATGGTTTGTCTCTGTGCTGTGAGTACTTGGTAGTGTGGTACCAAATCAGCAGACTGTTTCAGGGTCAAGGGTTAGTGGCCCACAATTCCTCGAGTTTAATCTTAATAATGTGCGATTCAATAATCAGTAGCCTGTGATTTTGAGGTCTTCCCTGCAGCTGATTCAGTAATTAGCAGTGTGAGAGAACAAGCTGCTTGCTCTTCCTGGTAGCAAGGTGTAGCTTATGGATACTTTAACAATAAAGATAACACAATACTGCAGGCTTAGACTGTGTTCCTGAGGTCTTTTTAGCCCTTAACTTCACATCTTACTCTACATCCTTAGGCCAACTTTGTATGTGGGAAAGTATTCGACCAGTTTGTATGCCTCGTCATCACTAGTGCACGAGGGAGTGGCTGTCGTGGTAGGTAATTGAAGTTTTATTTATCCAGTTGCAAAATTGTATCTCAAACTGTTTCATCTTTACTGTAAAATAACATTTTTGGAACTCATTTATAACTTTATTTGAAATGAAGGACAGTATTTGTTGGCTTAATACATCCATCAAGTATTGTATTTGTTTTTACCCAATTTCTACATCTTCTGTAAGCACCGGTTTGGATTGGTCTCCCTTATCTTAATCAAGTGTCTCTCTGTCTTCTAGTATTTGAATAACTAGCAACTGCAAAATGTTGGACCAACAGGGAGTGACTACAATTAAGCCCAGAATTGTGTCCACTAACTTCTTCATTCCTGAAGTTGTTAAATTTAGTAGGATGCAGATCCAGGGTGAATACTTGCCCCTTTTCCCAACCACGATGCACTGAAGAAGATCACAGTGCACCTGATGTTCTGGGCGGGATCAGCTAACTCGGCAGTGATTAGGAATTTGATCACGAGCTACCCCTATATACTTAATAATTTTAACCAACCAGGCCAGCATTTGTTTACTTATCTTTAATTTGAAAAGACAACACTTCCTTTTTGTGAATATCATGAATTCCAGTTATCCTAATTTTGCGTTTGTTTAGGATTAAATACTGTGGTCACTTTATCTATTTCAGGAACAAAAGCAGAAGTTGCTGGAAGCTCAGCAGGTCTGGCAGCATCTGTGAACAAAAAAATCAAGAGTTAGGATTTCGGGTCTGGTGACCCTTCCTCCGAACTCTGATTTTTTTTTTTTTGTTCACAGATGCTGCCAGACTTGCTGAGCTTCCAGCAACTCCTGTTTCAGTTCCTGATTTACAGCATCCGCAGTTCTTTCCGTTTGTATTCGGTTTATCTATTTCTTCCCTTCACCTTGTAGCTTTAAACTGAGTCTTAACTCTTTTGTTTTAAAAAGACCTTTTTTGAATCTTTAGTGAGGACACAAAGTGCTTTCAATTATTGGGGCTTGAAGAATGTGCAGGGATTCAAGAGAGTACAGGCGTTTTTATAGGTAATTACACCATATTCCAACAACTGTCTATAATATGGTTTTTATGTTCACAGCCAAGAGGTAGTGCATTCCCATTGCTTGAAGGTCCCAAAACCGAACGTATTACCATCTCTGATCGTGGCGAGTGTGACATCACACCCAGTATTGACGTTAAATTCACACCAGGAGTCTCGAAGACAATTGATTACCTGAGGAACCAGTGGTTTCTGATTGGTAAGAATAGTCATGGTGTCAAAGTGCCCCCTGGTGAGCAGTGTGAGTCAAGATTATCAAAATGACAGCTCAAGGTCGAAGGCTGCCTGGGAATGTGGTTATCAGTGGGGTGGGGGTCTCAGAATGTATTTTACAGTGTTGCCCTTGCAAACAAAAAAGAGAATTTTGTCTAAGCCTTGCCCGCACAGTGTCCTTTCCAGAACAAATGAATAAGCAGATTGGGAATGACT
This sequence comes from Ginglymostoma cirratum, assembly GCA_024137785.1. Lineage (NCBI taxonomy): Eukaryota > Metazoa > Chordata > Chondrichthyes > Orectolobiformes > Ginglymostomatidae > Ginglymostoma > Ginglymostoma cirratum. The sequence continues at coordinate 2,935,810 of JAHRHZ010000083.1, forward strand.
GGGGGCACAAAGGGAAATGTGGACTTGCGATTGGAGTTGCTGTTCACGAAGGATAAACAATAGCATGGACTGGATGAGCCAAACTTTGTAACCTCAGCTGGATTTGATGGTAAAAGAAAATTGTATTTGTCTCAAGTCTGTAGGCCTTCATTTGGGTGGATGGAGTAGGCAACAGTTCATCAGTTCAGAATGAGAGTGCTTTTCTTTGGCTAAATGACCACAATCACTAAATGGGTTTGTGGAAAAGTAAATTAGGCCAGGAATGTGGAACCACACAGTCACTTAAATCCATATTCTAGCCTGCATTAGGAGCCATTGTGCCCTTTACGAATCACATGATCTTAGCACCTGCTAATGCTAAAGGGACTGCACAGTGCAACAAACAGGTGGGCAGCAAACAAAAGAGGAAACAGGGACTTAAATTAATAAAGTATAAGGGGAAAAAGCATGGAAAATGACCATTATCATAAGGGGTAGGATTTCTCTGTCTCTCTGTCTCTCTCTCTCTCTCTTTTCAATGCCACTAGCTTCAAAATCTTAGTTGTGGATAACATGAAGTTGGTTAATGTAATGCAGATCTTTTAGCACAACCTTATTTCATCTTTGGGACCTGGCTGTGTCTGTGCTGAAAGGGTGAAAACCTGCAAGAAGCTCCTATAAGCTGAGTTGAATTGATATTACAAATACAATACTGTTTTAAGTGGACAATGCTTGTCAGTGGTGTTTGAAAAAGATCAAATTGGAGAGTGAAGTAGTGATGGCAGTAAAAGCATTGGTCAAAATGAAGGGTACCCCATTTGTAACGTGCCCTAATGATTGAGAAGCTCTGGAAAACGCAAGGTAAAAGCCAGGGACAAGAAAACCCTGTGATTACAGCAAAACATTCTGCAGTCCAAGCTATCTTTCCGACCTCCACTGTATTTTTTTCTGGCTGGGTGAGAGAAAAATAACTCAGATAAAGCAAAATGAATTCCATTGCTATTGTTACTTGAATTTTTGTATTTTTTTAAGGTGGTTTATTAGATTTTACTGTGCTGCCTCATGAAGTCTGAAAAGCCCTGCAACTGATTTAATTGGAGCTAACAAACTTGGCCATGATTTATGTGACACTGGATTATTATGAAACGGATTTCTCACTGTTCCTGATATCATGTAATGCGTTGTGTGATTTTGATGTGACCAGTGATTGGTCTGTAATATATTCCAATAAAGGGGAAGTTGTAAGTAGTTTTCTTATTGTGGTAGAAGTGTTGTAATAGGGCAAGTTTTCATAAAATCATAGGAACATGGTTATAGCACAGAAGACCATGCGACCCATTGTATCCATGCTAGGCCTCCGAAGGAGCAGTTCACGTACTTGCCACTTCCATGTCCTCTTCCATGTCTCAGTGCATTCCTCCTCTTCAGATGTTCAGAAAATGTGGCAAATTTTTATTGGACAGAAAGGCACCATTTTGTTGATCATATCTGTATTGGCTGAGAAAGAACCAACCAATCTAATCCTGTTCCCAGCACTTGATCAGTATCCAGATACACATTAAGGGTCTCCAGGTACAGACCTAGATACCTCATAAATGTGTTGACAATGTCTGTTCTTTGCTGTACTATCATCAGGGTGAAACATCCTTCCTCTAATAACTTGAAATTGATTCAGCTTGGTCACTAACTTTTGCAGCAGGGCAGATAGGTCCTTCCCATCCAATATACCCGGGCCCCTCTCCACTTCTTACACCTTAACAAATCTCCCCATTAGTCTCGTCTGTTCCAAGGAAGACTGCCCCAGCCTATTTAAAGATAGTAGGAACTGCCGATGTTATCTCAGATTCTCCAGCAAGGTGTAGAGCTGGATGAACACAGCAGGCCAAGCAGCATCAGGGGAGCAGGAAAGCTGACGTTTCGGGTCAGGACCCTTTCAGCCTATTTAATCTCTCCTCCTAGCTACAAATTCTCCTGACTTAGCAACATCTTCTTAAATCTCCTTTATTCTCCCTCTAGTGCAATTACATCCTTTCTGCACTAAGATGTCCAGAACTGTATGCAATATTCAAGCTTTGGCATTAACTAACATTATGCGTAGCTCCCTGCTCTTACATTCTGTATTTTGGTTAATAAAGGAAATATTCTATATGCTGCCTTAACCACTCTATCAGCTTGCCCTTCTACCTTCAGGGATCTATGAATGTGTGCTCCATGATCCTTAACTTCCTCTACAGCTCTGTCTGGTCCCATTTATTGTGTATTTCTGTGCCTTGTTTGAACTCTCCAAACACATCATCTCTCACTTCTTTGAACTGAATTTCATTTGCTGGTTTTCTAACTAGTTCACTTCCTCATCATCAGCCACACAGTCAGCTTTTGTGTCATCTGCAAACTACTTTGATTACTTTAGGACTGAGCAACTTCCTTGGTGTTGCAACCTGATGTCTGTCATTTGCTAATTTGGATGTGCTGAGCTGTGGATTTATTATTTTCAGGACACCATGAAATGCCACTAGCAGCCCAAACCAAGATTCTTAATGATTTTCCCGAGAATGTGCAGAAAATTTCAGATGATGTAATTGCCACTAGACCACAGAATGAAATATTTGAAGATGTACGTATATTTCCATTGTTTTTCTCTCACTTTGCACACTGTGACTTGTAAACTGTGTTTATATGATCTGAAAGCAGATGTGTTTTTAAAATGTACAACGTGGAAACCAGAGGAAGCAATACAGTCTCTCAAACCTGCTCCACCATTCATTTAGATCGTGGCTGATCTAAACCTGAACTCCTGCTTTTATGCAATATCTCTCAATATCCTTACCCAAAAAGAGTGCAAATAGTCCTCACGAAAGTGAGAGTCTGTTCTTGAAAATCATGGCATTAAGTAAATAACTTTGAAGTGAATCATAGGTTCCCATAGGAATCAGTGTTAAAACCAGATTCAGAGATAGTAGGAATTGCCGATGCTGGAGAATCTGAGATAACAAGGTGTAGAGCTGGATGAACACAGCAGGCCAAACAGCATCAGAGGAGCAGGAAAGCTGATGTTTTGGGTCTGGACCGTTCTTCAGAAATGGGGGAGGGGAAGGGGGCTCTAAAACAAACAGAGAGGGGGAGGCAATGATAGAAGGTGCATAGTGGAGCAGATAGGTGGAGTGAAGATGGACAGGTCAAGGAGTGGGGGATGAAGCCAGTAAAGGTGAGTGTAGGTAGGGAGTTGGGATGGGGGTTGGTCAGTGAGGAGGGAGGGGCAGGTAGCTGGGAGGGAAGACGGACCGGTCAAGGAGGCGGGGGTGAGGCTAGTAGAGGTGAGGTGAGTGTAGGTTGGTCAGTTAGGTGGGAGAAAAGACGGATGGGTCAAGGAGGCGGGGACGAGAGGGGGTGCTGGTCTTGGGATGAGGTCAGGGGTGGGGAGATTTTGAAGCTTGTAAAGTCCACATTGAGACCATTGGGCTGCAGGGTTCCCAGGCGGAATATGAGGTGCAGTTCCTCCAGTTTTTGGGTGGCATCGTTGTGACACTGGAGGAGGCCCAGGATGGACATGTCGTCCAGGGAGGAGGAGGGGGAGTTGAAGTGGTTTGTGACTGGGAGGTGTTGTCGTTTGTCGCAAACCGCACGCAGGTGCTCCACAAAGCGGTCTCCAAGCCTCTGCTTAGCTTCCCCGATGTAGAGGAGGCCACATCGGGAACAGCTGATACAATATACCACATTAGCGGATGTGCAGGTGAACATCTGTTTAATGTGGAAGGTTATTTTGGGGCCTGAGATGGAGGTGTAGGGGCAGGTGTAGCACCTCCTGCAGTTGCAGGGAAAGGTGGTGGGGCTAGTGGGGAGTGTGGAGCGGACGAGGGAGTCGTGGAGAGAGTGTTCCCTCCAGAAGGCAGATAAGGGTGGGGACGGAAATATATCCTTGGTAGTGGGGTTAGATTGCAGGTGGTGGAAGTGGCGGAGAATGATGCGTTGAATCCGGAGGTTGAATGCCACGTATTGACGCACAATACATGTGCAATGATGTTAAACTGGAAATGATTATGTCATTTGAAGGAAACGGGCTCTAAAGATAACACAATGTTCAAAGAAATCAACATTAGGACACGTAAAACAAGAACAATCTGTATGGAAATTGATACGTATGTTATAGGTAACGTATACCCAAATCCAGTGGGTCTTAAGCTGAATAAGATTTGGGAGTGAGCTATAGTCCTCGGGGTTCCAGCTATCTCCGAGAACAGAGAGGCTCAGGAATTTAACTTTGGACGCGGCAGATAAAGGGACAACTATAAGAAGAGGGGCAGTCGCTGGAGGATTGAGAGCATGATACTTAAATGCACGCAGTTTATGAAATAAGATAAATGAGCTTGTAGTGCTGATTGAAATTGGCGGGTACGATGTTGCTGCAGAGACATGGCTGCAAGGCGATCAGGGCTAGGAACTAAATATCCAAGGATACATGTCCTATTGAAAGAATGGCAGATGGGCTGATCATAATGATTGCCTTGTTAGTAAGAAATGAAATTAAATCGATGGCAAGAAGTGATATAGACTCAGAAGGTGTTGAATCTGTGTGGGTAGAGTTGAGGAACTTCAAAGGGGGAGAAAGAAAACTCTGATGGCAGTTATGTGCAGGCTTCTTATCAGTGTTAAGGATGTGGAGCAGGAAATAAATCAGAAGATAGAAAATGCATGTAGGAAAGGCCCAGTAATCGTGGGGGATTTCAATATGCAAGTCAACTGGGAAAATCAGGCTGTTAGCAGATCCTGATAAAAGGAGGATGTGAAATCTCTACCAGATTTTGTTTTGGAGTAGCATGTAGTAAAGCCCACTAAGGAACAGGCAATTCTGGATTGGTCACGTGTAATGAGGCAGAATTGATTAGGGAAATTAAAGTGAAGAAACCCCTTGGGGCCAGTGACTGTAGTATGATTAAATTCACCCTGCAGTTTGAGGGGGAGGAGCTGGCCAGGGTTGATTGGAAGGGGAGTCTAGCAGGAAAGACGGTGGAGTAGCAATGGCAGGAGTTTCTAATGGTAGTTTGGGTGACGCAGCAAAAATTTATTCCCAGGAAAACAAACCAAACTAAGGAAAGGATGAGGCAACCAGGGATGACAGGGAAAGTCAGGAACAGAATAAAAGCAAAGGAGAATGCATACAATGTGGTGAAGATGAGTGGGAAGCCAGAGGATTGGAAAGCCTTTTAAAAACCAGCAGAGGATAACTATAAAAGCACTACAAGAGTAAGCTAACTAGTAATGTAAAAGAAAATTGCAAGAGTATTTTTGGATATCTGAAAGGCAAAAGAGTGGACATTGGACCACTGGAAAATGACAATGGAGAAGTAGTACTCAGGATCAAAGAGATAGCAGAGGAACTGAATAGGCACTTTGCATCTGTTTTCACAGTGGAAGACACCAGCAGCGTACCAGAGCTTCGAGAGTCGGGGGCAGAGGTGAGTGTAGTACCCTTCGCTGAGGAGAAGGTTCTAGGGAAACTGAAAGTTGTGAAGGTGAATAAGTGACATGGACCAGATTGACTACACCCCAAGGTTCTGAAAGAGATAGCTGAGGAAATTGTGGAGGCACTGGTGGTGATCTTTCAGGAATGGAGACAGGGAAGGTCCCAGAAAATTGGAAAATAGCTAATGTAACACCCTATTAAGAAGGGAAGGAGGCAGAAGATGGGAAATTATAGGCTGGGTGGCCTGACATCCGTCATTGGTAAGATTTTAGAGTTCATATTAAGGATGAGATTGCAGCATACTGGAAAGTACTTGGTAAAATAGGTTGAGTCAGCATACCTTTGATAAGGGCAGGTCATGCGTGACAAATCTGTTAGGATTCTTTGAGGAGGTAATGAGCAAGTTAGACAAAGGAGAGCCAGTGCATGATCTGTTAGGATTTCCAGAAGGGCTTTTATAAGGTGCTGCATAGCAGGCTGCTAAATAAGAACCTGTCATGTTAGGGGCAAGGTACTGGAATGGATAGAGAACTGATTAACTGGCAGGCTAATGTTTCGAGTCTGTTAGCTTGCTCAGTCTCCGTGGATGCTGGCTGACCCGCTGTGATCTTCAGCATTTGTTGTTTTCGGATTTTAACTCAGAGATAGGTTCTTGATCATTAAGGGGATCAAGGGTTATGGGGAGAAGGCAGGAGAATGGGATTGAGAAACATATCAGCCATGATTGAATGGTGGAGCAAATTTGGTGGGCTGAATGGCCTAATTCTACTCCTATGTCTTATGGTTTTAGGGTTTCAACTGAAGGGTTATTCCCACCGTATCTTGCCCACAACAGGAGACTGACCATCTGTGTGAAATCTTCTTACTCATTGGATGTCAGTGCACCAGGGGAAACGTGGAGTAAACATTAGGAAGAGGAATCTTGTTTATTTTCTGGGATAACAAGGTGCAGAGCTGGATGAACACAGCAGGCCAAGCAGCATCAGAGGAGCAGGAAAGCTGACATTTTGGGCCTAGACCCTTCAGAAATATTTTTCTGGGAATAGTTTTCAGCCTTTTCCCCTAGCCTTGCTAGTGACAGAGCCCCAGTTCAGCCACTCTGCTATGCCAGGTTGGACAGAACGGACCTCATTGGGTCTGATTAATTCTGTACCAGCTTTGCCTTCCTTTGGGCAAAGAGGGAAACCTCTGGCAGTGACCTTATCTGATAATACCAGCAGGTTTGTATCACTGGCCTGTGTTAAGATTCCAGACTAAGCAATTTTGGATGTGTTTGAGTTTCTGAAAATGTCTCTTTCTGTTGCATTATGTACATTAATCTCTTTTCTTAAAAAAAAAAATCTTTCAGCATTTCCCAAACATTGATGAAGTTGCAGAAGATTTTGATATTCTGAACGACCTTAAAGAAAAATATAGCAAATCGCAACCCAAGCTCGAAGCTCCTGTGGATTCTGTGTTGAAAGACATGGCCACAATTGTCTTCAGCACCTTTCTACTGGCAGGATGGGTGGCCTTTGTCATCACCTATCCTAAGGTAACGTTCCACCAAAGTGTTAAGTGAACCAGAATGATGGCAGATTACGTGGGTGAGTTGGTTGGGATCAGATGTGTATGGTGAAGGCAACATCCTTTAGTCATCTGCTCTCATTGGTACTTAATGTAATCTCTTTATTGTCTTAATATATTCTTCCTCACTGTTTTCTGGTCTGTTCACCGAGCAGTGGCAGTACTGCAGGTATGTTACAGCATCCCAGGGTGTCTCAGGCAATTGTCAAACCAAATTTGACATTGAGCAATAAAAAAAATTAAGGAGCAAGGCTAAATGTTGCTCAGAGGTTTTAGAGTATTTTAAAGAAATAGTAGTGCAAAGGTTTTGAGAGGGAATTCTAGAGTTCAGAGTCTCAGCTGTTGCAGGCTGTTATTTGCTGTGGCTAATTCCATGCTGGTTGTTCATTGGGGAGCTCTTGGCCAAGGGCTGCTTCAGCATGCACGTCTGGGTCTTGTGTGTCTTGAAGCTAGCTGATCATCTGCAATATCGTTGAGCCTGATCCAAGATTTTTGGGGTGTTCTCCTTGTAATGATTTGGAGTAAATGTCCTGGCAGATTCCTTTTATCCTGGAGCCCAAATGTAACACACTGCTGCATCAACTGAATCGATGCAGAGCAGGAATTGATTGCCTCCTTGATGCTTGGTATGATTCAGTACGCACCAGGCAGTCTGTTTATTTGTTAAATCATTGGCCTATTTATTCAAGTAACTTCATCGCTGAAGCGTCTCCTGCTGATAAATTTTCCTGATGAGATTCACTCTGTTGCACTGTTATCCATTAGCAGCAACATTGCTCAGCAGTTCTGATGAAAGGTTAGCTCAGCCTGAGGCGTGAACTGTTTCTCTCTACAGATACTGTCTCACCTGTTGAGAGTTTTCAGCAGACTTTATTCTTAGTTTTGTTTCAGATTTTCAGGATCTGCAGTGTTTTAGTTTCTAACACATTTACTTCTCCTGCATTTGACAGGCTCAAGGGGTGGATTGATTATGAAATTTTTCCCACTTGCTCTCTGTTTGAATGAGTCACATTTGTTTTTAATTGTGAAACATATGGGTAACATTCTGCTTTGTGCAGTTTCTTTATTTATAAGAAAACAATGCAAACAAACCTGTTTGGAGCAGTTTAAAGTTTTCAGCTCCCATATGGGCATTTGTTTGATCCCTGAATGCGCTGTGCCCACCCTTGCTGTTTTGTCAGTCATCAGAAGCTGGTATGAGCACAAGGAATTCCTCTTTCTTTGCATCAGGTCAGACTGGTGCATTATTCTCTTCACAACCATCCTGGAACATACTATTACGGAATCATAGAATTTTTCAGCACAGGAGGAGATCAATTGACTCATTGTGTCTTTACCGACTCCTAAAAGATTTAACCAGCTAGTCCCATGCTCCAGCCTCGTATCTGTAACCCTCTAAATTTATCACTTTCAAATATATTTTCAGCTCCCTATCGAATTCTCCTGCAGAATCTGCCTCCACCTTTCACCCAAGCACTATATATTCCAAATCCCAAATAAAGAAGTTTCTCCTCATCTTACTCCTAGTGCTCTCACTGACAGTCTTGAAGTTACTAGTTACTGACATTCTGCCCAGTGGAAATAGAATATCCTCTGTTATGTTGTCAAAATTGTTAATTATTTTGAACACCTCAATAAGGCCACCTGTTAATCTTCTCTGCATTCAGGAGAATAGGCCCGGTTTCTCTAATTTTTCCATTTATCTAAAATCCTTCATTCCTGGTAGCATTCTAGTAAATCTCCTTTGCACGCTCTCCAGGGCTTTAACATCCTTCCTAAGGTGCCCAGAACTGAACATAATACTGCAAATGTGGTCTGATCAGTGATTTGTAGAGGTGCAGCAACATTTCCTTGCTTTTATACTCTATACCTGTTTATAAACCTAAAGATCCTATAAACTACCTTTATCTGTTTCCATTTGCCTGACCACCTTCAGAGAATTAGACATATGAGCCCCAAGGTCCCTCTGCTCCTGTACTCCCCCCAAAGTTGTACCATTGAGCCTGTATTGTCTGTCTATGTTTCTTCTACAAGACTGCAATAGCTCACATTTCTCTGCATTGAAATGCATTTCTCAGCCAGTTGTTTGCCCATTTGGCCAACTGTCAGTGTCCCTCTGAAGTCACTCAGCGTTATCCTCACAATTCAGTGTTCTTCCTGGCTTGGCTAATGTAGAGATTTTGCCCTCAACATCCTCTCCAAATCGTTTACATAAATCAGAAAAAGCAAGGATCCTGCACCAATCTCCGGGGAACACTACTTTCAACTTGTATCCAGTCTGAGAAATGCCCATCCATACCTATCCCTGTTTCCTAACTTTTTAACAAACTTTTTATCCATGCTGCTAAGGACCCATCAATCCGAAACGTTTCTAACTTTCTAAGCAACCTGCCATGTGGCATTTTATCAAATACTTTCCGAACGTCCAAATATATTACATCCACAGCGCTACCCTCATCCACTGCCTCCGTCACCTTGTCAAAGAACTCAGTTAAATTTGCCATACATGACCCACCCTTGACAAAGCCGTGTTGACAGTCTAATATTAACTTATTTTTCTGTAAGTGCATGTATATGTTATCATGTATTTTGGCCTCCATCAGTTTTCCCACTATTTCTGGTCAAGCTGACAGGTCGGTAGTTTCCTGGGTTACCTGTCTCAGCAATCTAGGATGCGTCCTATCTGGGTCTGGTGATTTTCTTTACCTGGAATGCATCCAGCATTTTTAGCACCTCTTCTTTATCCAGCACTACACTACTCAGTTGCCCAACACCCACATTTTCAATTGGGCCATTGTCACCATTTTCTCATTTCGTAAATACAGAAGCAAAGTACTCATTTAGTGCCTCTGTTTCAGTGAGCAGTTTACCCTGCTTGCTCCTTATGCCTCACTCTATCCTTCACTAATCTTTTAATATGCTTGAAGAACATTTTACTGTTTGTTTACGTGCAGCCTGCCATCCTTTCCTTAATCCTCCTCTTAGGCATCCTACTAGTCTTGGCCTCTTTTGTGCATTGGGCATACTCTCCCTGATTCTCTGTTGCTATTATTATTCTGCTGTGCATCACATACCTCGCTTTTCTTCCATATTTTCTCAACAGTGTCCTTAGTCATTGAGGGCACTGTAGCTTTGGATACCCAGTATTTAATTCTCATGGGTATGTAGCTAAATTTTACCCTATTCAGCTTGCTTTTGAAATTCTTCCATTTTTCACCCACTGTTTTATCCACCAAAATGTGTTTCCAATCAGCTTGCCACTGGATTGTCCGTGATGCTCTCCATAGTTGTTGTGAGTGAGCTGAGAATCATCCTCCTGTCACTTCTCACTCTCACCCTCTGTACTTGGCACTGGGTCCTGATTTTTTTTCTTTCTCCTCATTGCTGAGCGGGAATCTTTCTCGTTTTGCATTTCCCTGGTAAGATGGGTAAAGTTGAGAATGCTTAGGGGGCAGGATCATAAGTTGGAGATTGGTGGAATGGGTCCAAAGGCACTACTGGCCTATGCCTATTTTGTCTTCTGTTAAGGTATCCCAGAACAGTGTTTGTGTACGGACGCTCCTGAGCATTTTGGCAAATTCCACAGTCCCCACCTAGCTGTTTTACCAATTGATGAACGATTCACTGGAAAGAAATCCCCACACCACACCAAAGGAACTTGGTGGCAGTAAATAATCTGAGACATGGGACTTCTTTGTGAGTCCAACTTGACATGTTCTTCATGTATTAGAAATTGTATACAAGGCTGCCCCACACTGATCAATAATAAATAGGAAAGAAAATGAGCACATGGGCAGTTTGAAACAAAGTCAAAATGCTGGAGTATCTCAGCAGATCTAGCTGGTCTGAAGAGAGAAACCACGTTAACATACAAATCCAATGTGACTTCTTCAGAACTACTTGGGCAGTTTCTAATGTTAAATTTCAAAATATTTCTCCATTTCCTTGTTTTTGACTGAACCTTTCTCTTGGGAACAGTTCTCATAAATGAAGCAAAGTCCATATTATAGATATTGAAGCTGCTCTGATGGAACATGTGAAACTTATATGTGATCTGTTCAAAGCATTTTAAGAATTTAAATGATTGTTACTTATTCTTACTGGGGGCCAAGGAAGGCACTGGTGTTAAATGAGTTAGGAGGAGTGATGGGAGATAGGGGGAGGTGACGGCCTAGTGGTATTATCGCTGGACAGTTAATCCAGGGACCCAGGTAATGTTCTGGGGACCTCGGTTCAAATCCCACCACGGCAGATGATGGAATTTGAATTCAATAAATATCTGGAATTAAGAATCTAATGATGACCATGAATCCATTGTCGATTGTCAGGAAAAACCCATCTGGTTCACTAATGTCCTTTAGGGAAGGAAACTGTCATCCTTATCTGGTCTGGCCTACATGTGACTCCAGACCCACTCTTAACTGCCTGCTGGGTGATCAGGGATGGACAATAAATGCTGCTCAGCCAGCGACACCCTCATCCATGAATGAATAAAGAAAAAAGAAGTTGTCAATGGATGACAATATGGGCAGAAACAAAATAATCTTTTCACACTCCAGATCCTTAATGTTTTTAAATTTAAAAACCATCAAAGTTTACTTCCATGAAACCATTTATTTTACTCTAGATCGGATCTTGCCATCATCATAAGCAAAAACAAAACTTTTTAAAAATTCATTCTTGGGATGAGGGCGTTGCTGGCTGGGCAGCAATTTATTGCCCATCCCTAATTGTCCAGAGGACAGTTAAGAGTCAACCACATTGCTGTGGGTCTGGAGTCACATGTAGGCCAGACAGGGTAAAGATGGCAGTTTCCTTCCCTAATCGACATTAGTGAACCAGATGGGTTTTTCCGACAATCGACAATGGATTCATGGTCATCACGAGACTCTTAATTCCAGATATTTTATTGAATTCAAATTCCACCATCTGTCGTGGTGGGATTCGAACCTGTATCCCCAGAATGTTATCTGGGTCTCTGAATTAACAGTCCTGTGATAATACCATTAAGCCATTGCTGCAGCTTATGTGAATGTAGCTGTAACATTTCTTTTGAATCGCCTCTGGTTATAAAATTTAACATGGAAATCAAAAATCTGGTATGAATCCTTTAAAAGGAAAAACAATCAAACCCGAGTACCTCCAGGTGGAGGATTGATTGAGGGAAAGGCAAGAATCCATTTGAGAAGAATCTAAATAAACCCTTGATGGAGGAAGGAGTAGGTGGATACATTTACTAGGGTGAATAGCAGTGAAGCAGCTGGGGATCGCTATAGAGGGTAAACTCTGACTCATCTGTTGCTACATCATGTAATTCTGTGTAATGTAAAGTTAAGCATCTGGATGTGAAAAAGGAGAACCTATTACAGCATAGGCCATATGAGTAAGTTAGGGCAAGGTTCACTGGTTAGAATTTACTGAACTAGTGCGCGTTTAGCTAAAGATTATTTTTAAAAAAAATTCATGTGCAATGCAATTGCTTCAAAAAATTACCAAAATATGTATTTTTTAGACAGTACAACAGCAGCAACAGTTACAACACCAACAGTTTCAGAAGCACTTGGAGGAAAGGCTGGAACTAATGCAGAAACGGCAGCTTATTTTCCGCCCCCCTCTTCTGGGCCCAGAATCGGACTTCCTGGAGACATCCAGATTGCGAACAGAGAGTTCAAGCACCAACACGCCAAGTGCATCTCCACGAGTGTCGAACCATTCACTGTATTCCAATCATTCCATCTCGGAATTTGGCAGTTCGGCCACAGAACAAGAGGATGGAGGTAAAGCTTGGCTGGATGAGGTAGGAAGGCAACTATGTCAGGCTGAGAGGTGAAAGGGATAAAAGTCGAGGAGGGCAGTCCTGTTTTGCTGTTAGTGATCATTAAAGTAACATCATCGAGCTTGACCTGCCTCAGCATATTCTGCAGTGTTTTCTTTGCAGAAAACTATAGTTCAGACCTTCTTTTCTGGATCAATAGAGAATGTCCAGGAAACTGGTAATTTGCAGACATAAAGAAGCAAATAGCTGATTGGAGCTTTTCTTGATTTCAAGTGCACAGTTCAGTGTTCTTTAGGATTTTTGGGACATGTGTTGATCACATCTAATGTCAGCATCATCATAACTAAGTAATCAGCCCATTAGAACCTCACTTGTGGTCAGAAAAGATAAACTTGAAGCAGTGCAGGGAAAAATGTTGGTCTCTCATGTCTCCTCAAATTCCATTCCAATCCCATTGTTAACGATCTTTCATCATTCAGAGAAATCCAGTCACTATCTTGCATCCTGTTCCAGAGTAGGGATGATTTCATGCCATCTAGCCGTAATTATGAAGTTAACATGGCATTTAAAAAATCATTCAAAAAGATGCACAGATAGACAAGGTGGTTAAGAAGGCATTTAGCACACTTGCCTTCATTGCTCAGACCTTTGAGTGTCGGAGTTGGAACGTCATGTTGAGTTTGTACAGGACTTTGGTGAGGCTATTTTTGGAGTAGTGTGCAGTTCTTGTTGCCCAGCTACAGGAAGGGTGTTATTAAATGGGAGAGGGTTCAGAAAAGATTTACCAGGATGTTGCCTGGAATGGGGGAGTTTGAGCTGTAAGGAGAAACTGGGTAGCCTGCCGCTTTTTTTTCACTGGACTGTAGGAGATTGAGGGGTGACCTTTATAGAGGCTCATAAAATCATGAGGGGCATAGATAAGGTGAATAGCAAAGGTCTTTTCCCCAGGGTGGGGAAGTTCAAAACCAGGGAGCATATTTTTCAAGTGAGAGGAGAACATTTTAAAAAGGACGTGGGGGCAACTTTTTTTTTTTAAGTGTGGTTTGTGTGTGGAATGAACTGCTGGAGGAAGTGGTGGATGGAGGAACAGTTACAAAAAGACATTTGGATAAGTTCATGAATGGGAAAGCTTTGGAGGGATATGTGCCAAACGCAGGCATGTGGGACTAGTTCAGTGTGGGAACATTGTAGGCGTGGACTGGTTGGACTGAAGGGTGTGTTTTCATGCTGTATGGCTCTATGACAACTTTATCTGATTAAAAGAAAGCAGGAAGTGCTGGAGGAACGCAACCAGTTTGGGATTATCTGTTGAGAGAGAAACTGAAGTGATGTTAGCAATGCAACAGATGTTAATTCTATTTCTCTCTCCACAGATGCTGTCCATCTTACTAAGTTTTTCCAGCAAGTTGTTTTTATTTCACATTTCATACATCTGTGGTATTTTTGATTTAGCTTCATATTATTTCCTTTGTTCCTCAGATGATGATTCTGACATAGTGAGAGTTGGAAAGATTTTGTTTCATACAAAAGACGTACTGGGACATGGTGCTGAAGGAACAATTGTGTTCAAGTAGGTTTGATTCATTCTCAATATATAAACAATGAAAGCTTAAGGACAAAGATTTCATTTTGTCTCCTGATGTATAGAGTAGCAACACCATCTTTCTTTCCTCTTATCTGACTTTGAAGCTTATTCCATTTTAAGCTCTGCCTGTTGATAACTAACTTTGCTAACTTGCCTTTTCAAGGGGCAGATTTGACGATCGATATGTTGCAGTGAAAAGGATTTTGCCGGAATGCTTCAGCTTTGCAGACCGTGAGGTTCAATTGCTCCGTGAATCCGATGAGCACCCAAATGTAATCCGTTACTTCTGCACAGAGAAGGACCGTCAGTTCCAGTACATAGCCACTGAGCTCTGTGCGGCTACTCTGCAGGAGGTGAGATATCTCCAAATTCCTTGATACTTGTTACTGTTAGCAGCTGTGGATGAAATTTATTGGGAATGAGTTTGAAAGGTGGCATCTAACCAGTGAGTGATTGGAACTGCAGAGTCAGTTCCACGTTTGCATTCTTTCACAACTCAGGAGGCACCAAGTGAAAGAGTCAGTCGTTTAAGGCCACCTGCCACAATCATTTGTCTGTATGTCTTCAAACAGGATGAGAAACAATTTTACAGTAAAGTGAGTAGCTAAGGAAAATACTGGGGTAAACTACAGAGATAACAAGGTGTGAAGCTGGGTGAACACAGCAGGCCAAGCAGCATCAGAGGATCAGGAAAACTAACGTTTCGGGTCTGACACTTCTTCACAAATGGGGGAGGGGAAGGGGATTCTGAAATAAATAGAGAGACGGGGGAGGCAGATGGAAGATGAATAAAGGAGCAGATGGGTGGAGAGGAGACGGACAGGTCAAGGAGCCAGTAAAGGTGAGTGTAGGTGGGGAGTTGGGGTGGGGATTGGTCCGTCCAAGGAAGACGGACAGGTTAGGGAGGCGGGGACGAGCTGGGCTGATTTTGGGATGCGGTTGGGGCGGGGAGATTTTGAAGCTTGTGAAGTCCACATTGATACCATTGGGCTGCAGGGTTCCCAAGCGATATGAGATGCTGTTCCTGCAACCTTTGGGTGGCATCGTTGTGGCACTGGAGGAGGCCCAGGATGGACATGTTGTCCAAGGGGTGGGAGGGGAAGTTGAAGTGGTTCGTGACTGGGAGGTGCAATCGTTTGTAGCGAACCAAGCGTAGGTGTTCCACAAAGCAGTCTCCAAGCCTCCGCTTACTTTCCCTGATGTAGAGGCCACATCGGGAACAGCGGATACAGTATACCACATTAGCAGATGTGCAGGTGAACATCTGTTTAATGTGGAAGGTCTTCTTGGGGCGTGGGATGGGGGTGAGGGGTGAGGTGTATGGGCAAGTGTAGCACTTGCTCCAGTTGCAGGGAAAAGTGCCGGGGGTGGTGGGGCTGGTGGGGAGTGTGGAGCGGACAAGGAAGGCATGGAGAGAGTGGTCCCTCCGGAAGACAGATAAGGGTGGGGAGGGAAAAATGTCTTTGGTAGTGGGGTCAGATTGTAGGTGGCGGAAGTGCCGGAGGATGATGCGTTGGATACGTGAGGACGAGGGGGATTTTTTTTTTGTTGTTATTGCGGGGAGAGGGTGTGAGGGATGAGTTACAGGAAATGCAAAAGATGCAGTCGATGGCATTTTTGACCACTGTGGAGGGGAAGTTGAGGTCCTTGAAAAACGAGGACATCTGAAATGCCCGGGAGTGGAATGCCTCATCTCGGGGGCAGATGTGGAGGAGGCTTGGGAATTGGGAATAGGAGATGGCATTTTTGCAGGAAGGTGGGTGAGAGGATGTGTATTCTAGGTAGCTGTGGGAATTGGTAGGCTTGAAATGGATATCAGTTTCCAGAGATGGAAACAGAGAGGTCCAGGAAGGAGAGAATGGTATCGGAGATGGTCCAGGTGAACTTAAGGTTGGGGTGGAAGGTGTTAGTGAAGTGGATGAACTGTTCAAGCTCCTGGTGGGAGCACGAGACGGCGCCGATACAGTCATTGATATAACTGAGGAATAGGTGGGGGATAGGGCCATGTAGCTTCGGAAGAGGGATTGTTCCACGTATCTTACGAAGAGGCAGGCATAGCTTGGGCCCATGCGGGTACCCATGGCCACCCCCTTTGTCTATAGGAAGTGGGAGGAATTGAAGGAGAAGTTGTTAAGGGTGAGGACGAGTTCAGCTAAGCGGACAAGGGTGTCAGTGGAGGGGGACTGGTTGGGCCTGCGGGACAGGAAGAAGTGGAGGGCCTTTAGGCCATCTGCATGGGGAATGCAAGTATATAGGGACTGGACGTCGATGGTGAAGATGAAGTGTTGGGGACCAGGGAATTGGATGTTTTGGAGGAGGTAGAGGGCGTGGGTGGTGACACAGATGTAGGTGGGGAGTTCCTGGACCGCGGGGAGAAAATAGAGTCGAGATAAGTGGAGATAAGTTCGGTGGGGCAGGAGCAGACGGAGACGATGGGTGGACCAGGGCAGTCAGGTTTGTGGATTTTGGGAAGGAGATAGAAACGGGTGGTGCAGGGTTGGGAAACGATGAGGTTGTGGATGGTCTGGGAGAAGATGTTTTGGTGGTCGGGGGTAGGGTCATGATCAAGGGGGTGGTAGGAGGCGGTGTCAGAGAGCTGGCGCCTGTCCTTGGTGATGTAGAGGTCAGTGTGCCGAACTACAATGTGAGCAATGTTAATGCCATCAGCAAGGAGAAGACCGCCAAAGAAATGGGGAGGTAGGAATGACATTGCAAGCTGGGTCATTGGAACCACTGAAGTTTCATTAGTGAAAGAAAATTCTGCAAATCCAAGATTTTCTTTAAATATTTTGCTTCATTTGCCTTTTTGCTTGTAATATTGTCAGAAATGACCGTTGTTTGTTTTGCTCATTCTCAGTATGTTGAACAAAAGGACTTTGACCGCCATGGTCTGGAGCCTATTCCTCTACTTCAACAAACCACATCTGGCCTGGCATATCTACACTCACTGAATATTGGTAGGTAACATCTCCGTTCAGCAATTTAAAACGCCCTTTACATGCACAGCAGCATCCAATCAATGTCTCGCTGTATTAATCAGCCCTTGTGATATAGTCACATGCATCCCTTACAATCTTGCTGTTTTATTTGGGCTGAAGGGTCTGTTTCCGTGCTGCATAACTCTGTCAAGAAATCTATATGGTCCAAGAGGCCTCACTGTCATCTTTATTGGATACCATCATATGTTTATGGCTCAGTTCTATATTTCCTCTACAAGCAAAACATCTTTTTTGGTATCTACTGTAGCAAACCTCCTCATTATTTTAAAGACCTCTAGTAGGTCAACCCTCAGTCTTTTTCCGAATGCTTGGAAGTTCTTTATTCTGCGTGTTCTGTGCCTTGATTTCTACATCACAATTTTTACAACAATTTTGTAAACAATATTTTAATTGGTTTAAAAATATTATTTCCTTCTTCAAGATATTTACTCACGTTCCTAAAGATGGCTACTCTTAGTTGGACTGCAGCTCAATGTCACATGACAATGTTTAGTAACTGCTCATAGTCAGGAACAAGAACCTTCCGAGTATTCCAATCTTGTCTGCTCCAGCTGAAATGAGCTGGCGTAGCACAGACTGAGGATCAAACATGGGGCCTTTTCTGGTGTGAGATGTTTTGACCTTATTGTGCATTGATGCTTTTGTCTGCTGCTGGAGCGAAACCTGGGCCATGCAGTGATGGAAGGAACTATTGAATTGTTGATTCAGATGTGTTTGCCTAACATTCCTACAAGTTAACAGGCAGCAGATTCAGTGTTAAGCATTAAAGATGTTAATTCTAAGTGGGTGCAGTTGTCTAATTATACTTGAGCCAGCAGCCCAGGCAAATGTCAAGAATTCACATGCCACTGTGACAAGTGATCTAACTGTATTCAGCAGTTAGTACCGTGTGGTTCAAAAACACTGCAAAAGTGGCAGTCGGCTCCCTGCCTTTCGGGAGGGGATCTGACCATCCAATGTGGTCTACTCCTGATTCCTTCTGAAACAGGTCAGTACAGTTATGCTGGTACCAAGTGGCATTAAGTTTTATTCATGTGAGTATCACTGGCAAGGCTGGCATTTGTCACACAGTTGCATTTTGATATGGCTGACTTCATAGGGCAACTGAGAGTTTAGTCCAGCACAACTCTCTTGACCTGCACGTACGCCAGACCAGGCAAAGGTGACACATTCCTTTCCCGAATGGTTATTAATTAACCAATTATGTTTTCATAACAATCTGTTTACTTCATGATAATTTTTTGCAAATGCTAGTTTTCTTTACATTTCAGGATTTTAAATTCTCAAACTACCATAGTGGGATGTGTTGTGATTTTTAAATTATTTGTCCTGTAACAGTACATTGCAATATTATTTACAACTTGACTCTACAATCATCTTTTGAAAGGATGGTGTGGCTGGAATACTTCACTGAATCTTAGTGTCTCTTATATGGCTGTTATGTTGTCATTTGTTTCTAAAGTCCAAAACTCTGATTAGTTCACAGAGACCTGAAACCACACAACATATTAATCTCAATGCCTAATGCCCATGGGAGAGTGAAAGCCATGATCTCTGACTTTGGTCTTTGCAAGAAGCTAGCAGTGGGCAGACACAGCTTCAGCCGCAGGTCTGGGGTGCCTGGCACAGAAGGTTGGATTGCACCAGAGGTACTGAATGAAGATTGCAAGGCAAATCCGGTGAGTTAACGATTGGGGCTAACAATGCCAGCAGTAGTTACTCTAATAATGTCCAATTCCCCAGAGTCCGGAGAGAATTGGAAAGATTTTCACCATGTTGGAGCACAGGAACATGAGTGGTCTGAATTGGTGTCTCCTGTGGAAAAACTGTCAAAATCAGGCCATTTAAATTAATTGACCTACTGAGATTTTTTGAACATCACCAGTCATCAATTTGGTGTGATGACGATATTTCCACTTGTGCTACTGATTATACAGTTCATGCAGTTCTCATTGCTCAGCTTTACAAGTGGAGATCGCTGGGTTGGTTCAGAGGCAATAAGGACATTCTGCCCATTTCATTTTGTTCAGGATACCAACCTTGCTGTTTTTCCTCAAAGAATTGAAGCTTTTTAAAAATAGAATCTAGACAACCTATTGGTGAACATGTTCCATTTGTTGTATTTAAGTGCTAGTAAGATATTTATCATGAATTTGTCTGTGGCTAATTGATCATTGATATTAGAGCTAGTTAATGAGATTGTGTTTCTTTTATTTACTAATGGGATGCACGCTTTGCTGGCTAGGCTGACTTCATAGGGCAACTGATGACGTCGGCTCATACGAGGGGGCATAGCTGCAAATTGAGGGGTGATAGATTTAAGACAGATGTCAGAGGCAGGTTCTTTACTCAGAGAGTGGTAAGGGCATGGAATGCCCTACCTGCCAGTGTAGTTAACTCAGCCACATTAGGGGCATTTAAACAGTCCTTGGATAAGCATATGGATGATGATGGGATAGTGTAGAGGATGGGCTTAGATTAGTTCACAGGTCGGCGCAACATCGAGGGCCGAAGGGCCTGTTCTGCGCTGTAATGTTCTATGTTCTATGTTGCTAATCCCTAATTGCCCAAGAGAGTAATAAAGAGCCCAGTACATCGCTGTGGATCTGCAGTCACACATTGCTAGATGAGGTAAGGGTGGCAGAATGACATTAGTGAACTAGGGTTTTTTCCCCCTGACAGTTGATGATGGTTTTTTTATTAGGTGAACTTTTTATTCCAGATCTTTATTGAATTCAATTTCACCATTTGCCTTTGTGGGTTTTGAATCCATGTCCCCAGAATATTCTGTCTCTATCTCTCTCTGTTTGATTTGATTGTTGAACTTTGGTCAGCGTTTCTATAGATATTCAATATTTCAACAAAATATAACAAAAGTGTGGTGTATCTGAAAATTCAGGATAATTTACTTAAGCACTGCAGATTCTACCTCAGTTCCAGCACTCTGTGAAGAAGGTAGAACTTGAACCCAGGCCTATGTGGTCCAGCGCAAGGGGCTCTGTCACTTCATGACAAATGTATGCTTCCATTCTGGGCAGTTTCTAGCCCCTTCTCACTCAACAGCTGTACAATGGGCTGAAGTAATTTGCAGTGTCTGCAACTGCATTTGCTGAACTGTTCCTGATTTTACAATGAAGCTGCCTTCTGTACAGCTGAGAAGTTGGACAATCACAGGCAATGCCTGATCGAAAGGTCAGTGGATGCGCTAAACAAGAGAGTGCCTCAAGTCTGCTGGTTCAACATAGCAGTTTGTTTCAGAGTGGCGAAGAGGGAAGTAGAGGTGCTGCACAGATATAGTGACTCACGGTTATCTGAAGATGGTGCTGTTGTGGTGATACTTATTCTGCAGCTAACGTATGTTGTACCTGATTTGGGAGTGACCCAATGTAGTGACATTGCCTTTCCTTTTAACACTGAACAACAGAAAGAAGGTTAAAAACATTCGGCAAATTTGCTGTTTCCTCAGTGAGAAAATGTTATTGCTTTAATTTATGAAAAGAATTAAAACTCAAAAATGAATACATTGTTCCTTTCTCCAGATACTGTCTGGTTTGTTATGTATTTCTAGCAGTTTCTTATCTTAGATTTTCAGCAGGTGCCATTATTTATTTTTTTGAAAGAATGTATTTCAGCTCAACTCTCCATCGCCCCCTCCCCACCCCGGACCAATTGCAGGTAGCCCAATCATACAGATCTGAGAGAAACGCAGAAATGGACTGCAGTATTAATTAGCAGAGTCTTTCCAGATCTGCACAAGATCATCTGGTTACTGAAATTGAACAGAAAAGAATTCTGAATTTTCCAGGCATGATATTACAGAAGAATTGAATCTGCTTCATTATCTACAATGCAATAATTTATTTGTTTGTCCTCAGACATGTGCAGTGGATATTTTCTCTGCTGGTTGTTTGTTCTACTATGTGATCTCAGAAGGCAATCACCCATTTGGAAAGGCTTTGCAGCGTCAAGCCAATATCTTATTGGGTGTCAGTAATCTTCAACATTTAAAGTCTGATGTACATGGTGAGTTTTAAAGAATACCTGTGATTTTAAACTCCTCCCTCCAGGCTGTGGAGATTTTCTCGGTATACTTCTTTGGTTTTTGAGCTAATTTTTGGTTTTCAGGACTTCTGACAAACTCCCTTATTAGGTGATGTTGTCATGTGATAACATTATCTTCTGTATTTTGGTTCATGCAATTGGTATTTGGACTCAAAGAAGCAGGATTAGTGTGTGTCACCCCTGCATTAAACCCAGAGCAAGAAATGTATTAATTTTCGAGGCAAGATTGTTTTCTTGCATCATTTTAAACACAAGCATATGTCAGCAACTCAAGTTCTTTTCAAAATGTACCAGCCATTTTTTCACTTAAAAAGCTTTTGCCTTAAGCATGCCATCCTTGGACTAATGCATTTCCATTGCATCAGTATGAAGTGGGAAAATTTTAACCAGCCAGTAATTAACTTTTTCATTTCATCTCAAATGTCAGTCTCAAATTAAACATTATTTGTTTTCACTTACCGTGCCTCTGAAAGATCTGATTCTTATTCTTATGTTATGCATTCAAATCAATCCCTTCCTTCAGCAACATGGTTCCATCCCCCACCAGGATGGTCTCAGGGCTCTCTGCTCCTTCTGGCAGCAAAGGCCTGAACCGTCTCCACCTACCACCACCCTCCTCTGCTTGGCCAAGCTCATGCTCATCCTCAACGACTTCTCTTTTAATTCCTCCATTTCCTTCAGGTCAGAGGAGTGGCTATGGGTACCCGCATGAGCCCCAGTTATGCCTGTCTCTTCGTGGGGTATGTGGAACAGTCCTTGTTCCAGTCCTGTTCCAGACCCCTTCCACAACTGTTTCTCCGATGTACCGATGATATCATTGGAGCTGCTTCCCTGTCGCATCTGGTATTGGAAAAGTCCGTTGATTTTTGCTTGCAATTTCCACCCTGCCCTCACTTTCACCTGATCTATCCCTGACTCCTCCCTTCCCTTCCTCGACATCTGTTTGCATTTCTGGGGATAATCTGGTCACTAATATCCACTATAAACCCACTGACTCCCACAGCTACCTGGACTATACATCCTCATACCTTGCTTCCTGTAAAGACCTGTTCCATTCTCCCAGTTTCTCTGTCTCCGTCACACATGTTCTGATGAGGCCAACTTTGACAAGGGGGATTTTGAAATGTTCATAGTCTTTCTCAGCCGAGGCTTCCCCAGCACTGTTGTTGACAGGGCCCTCAACTGGGTCCGACCCATCACCCACACTTCCACCCTCACCCCTCTTTTCCCTCCTGCGACAGCAGTAGGGTTCCCCTTGTCCTTGCCTACCATCCCACCAGTATCCACATCTAGAAGATAATCAGTCACCATTTCCGCCACCTCCAGCGAGATCCTACCACCAGACACACATTCCCCTCCCCTCCCTACCCCTGGGACACTCTTGTCCACTCTTCCTTCACTCCCAACACCCCCCACAGCCCCATGGCACCTTCCCCTGCAACCGCAGTAGGTGTAACACCTGCCCCTATACCTCCTCTGTCCTCAGCATCCAAGGGCCTAAGCACATGTTCCCGGTCAACCAGCACTTTACCTGCACTTCTTACAATCTAGTCTACTGCATTCACTGCTCACAATGTGGTCTCCTCTACACTGGGGAAATGAAGCGTAGATTGGGTGACGGCTTTGCAGAATATCCTACATTCTGCCCACAAAAATGACCCTGAGCTCCCAGTTGCCTGCCATGTTAACACGCCAACGTGTTCCCCGCTGCGGTGTTTCAATGAAGCTCAGCGCAAGCTTGAGGACCCTGTAGCCCTCCGGACTCAATATTGAGTTCAATAATTTTAGGCCCTGAACTCTCCGATGTCCTAGCCCCCTACCCCACACACCAGGCCTTTTTATCTCACAGTCTGTTATTACACACTACCCATTGTTAGCACTTTTCAGTCGCCATTAACCACTATAGACCCTTTTAGCCAGATCATTACCTACCGTTTTTTCTTGTTCTTCTCTCTCTTTGCGCTCTATCCCCACCAATTGTTTATGCCTTAGCCCCTCCCCCTACCTTCTGCACACAAACCAAAATTTTCATAGCTGCCATCAATTCTAAGAAAGGGTCACCAGACCCGAAAAGTTAACTCTGTTTTCTCTTCACAGATGCTACCAGACCTGTTGAGCTTTTCCAGTAACTTCTGTTTTAGTTCCAGACAAGTTGATTGTTTCTTGATGCATTAATCATTTATTCCCTATTTCTCTCTCTTTCCAGCGGATATTATTGCACACGATTTAATTAAGGAAATGATAAACATGGACCCACAGAAACGTCCTTCTGCAAAACGTGTGTTGAAAAATCCATTCTTTTGGAGTCTTGAGAAACAGCTTCAGTTTTTCCAGGTTTGTTTTCCCTTCGTCTTCAACTATTCCTGTTATTAAACCTTCTTTGTTAGATGCTTAATAATGTTGATTAAGAGAAGAAAGGGTATTTAGAGGAAGTTACTTACGTGGGATAAGTACCTACTTTATGGAGTGCCTTCCCTGCATTTTCAAAATTTTATCCCTGCCTTTCTATTTGAGAAAGATAGATGTTTTTGGCGATTCACTCCTTTGCTGTGTAATCTTCTCACAATGATTATGATCAAGTCTCTTTATTTAAAATGTTCTTAGCCATAAGGTGCCAACAATAACTATTAAAGCAAGAATAAACACCTGCACTATCCTGTTTGAAAATAAGACTCCACTCTACCATGAACAGCTTATTGATTAAGGCAGAATCTTTGTTTAAAAGGTTACATATTAGCTGTTGGAAGTGTGAATCCAAAGGCTGTTCAGTGTTATTGTGCATCATATCATTCCTTAGGCAGATAGTTTTTAATTTTGCCTTTTCCCCTTTATTTTTTTTTTCTTGCCCTCCCCTTTCCTGAAGCCAGGCGCTCGGGTTGTCCTCCTGTATTCAACCAGTTCAGTCACGGACAAACTTTGATATCAAGCTTAGAGGTGGTAGAGCTTTGTTTAAACCTGCTCTTACCCAGAGTTTGGATGAGGTACGGGCATTGTCATCAGTTTAGTGAGCTGGAATATTAGCCAGTTTTTATTTCCACTCCCTCCCTGTCATTGAGTATATAGAAACCAAAAGAACTGCAGATGTTGTGAATCAGGAACAAAGCTGCTGGAAAAGCTCAGCAAGTATGGCAGCATCTGTGAAGGAGAAAAAAGTTAACGTTTCGGGTCCCCTCCAGCCCCACTCCGTACTGACTCAGAACTGTTCAAATCACTTCTGGAATTCCCTTCCTAAAGGGTGGGCTGCGGGTGTATCAGCCGCCCCCAAACGTGCGCACACATGCACATGCATGAACAAATGAAAACGCCACCAATATTGTGATTGTGGTCACCCAATCATCAGGGAGTAGAGAACGTTTTGAATTTTTAAATTGTGTGCGTAAAGGCAGGAAATGTACATTGTTGCAATCAGTTTTCTATTTCGGTTACAACAGATACACAACATGACTTAGGGATCATGTCAGAGTCTTGTAATTTTGGGTTAATCATTGCAGGATGTCAGTGATCGAATAGAGAAGGAGCCTCTGGACGGACCAATAGTAAGAGAACTGGAGAGAGGTGGACGAAGCGTAGTTCAAGGTGACTGGAAAGAACACATCACTGTACCTCTGCAGACAGGTGGGCAGCTCATGTGGCTGACTTGAAGTTATGCACATTCATTCTCAAGTGATTTAAGAATAGCTGACTGGACTCACTGCTAACCCTGTTTTAGTGACACTGGCGATAGCTGTGTAAACTCATTGGCTTTCTATTGTCTTTGGTAACTGTTAGTTTTTACTATGCTGTCATTTTTTATTCTATCTTTACAGAAGAAAATGAATAATGTGAAGTTATTGTTTTACCTGACCATACTTAAGAGAGGAGGAAATAGGTTTTGCAAAGAACCTGTTTGTGCAAATCTTTTGTAATTAAACCTTCATCTAAAATCTGACTTCTTGCTCAGCATGTCTTGAAATTCTGCTCATGTTCCTGTGAATATCCACAGACATTTCCTTCAGATTCTCTTCTGCTTTTTTTAATCATAGAATCCCTACGATGCAGAAGCGGGCCCTTTCACCCATCAAGTTCATACTGATCCTTCAAAGGGGATCCCACCCGGACGCGTGACCCTACTCTATCCTCATAACCTTGCATTTTTCAGTGGGAAATCCACCGAACTTACACATTCCTGGACACTGTTAGCAATTTAGCAGGGCCAATCCACCTAACCTGCGCATCTTTGGAATGTGGGAGGAAACCCACACAGACACAGGAGAACGTGCAAACTCCACACAGTCTCCCAAGGGTGGAATCAAACCCAGGTCCATGGCCCTATGAGGCTGCAGTGCTAACCACTGAACTGCTGTGCTGCTCCATTCTTAAATGAAAGCCATCACAACCTTTATCTTGTTCATCTCCAATTGGGAAACGTGTGGGTGCACAGAGGCTGCAGTCTCTGTAGTATGTGGTTGCTGTTTGACTGTGGAACTGTTGAAATCAGTCTAGATTTTAATGGGGTCAGTGGTTTTGACTGAAGAGGTTCTCCTGTCTTTCTCATTCAATCAGCTGTCTGTCCCACCTTGTGATGCAGGTCATGTTTTCCTACAACAGCCTGGAGTAGGGGCAGTGTGGCGAGGATGAAGCTTATTCAGTGGGACAGCAAACTACTTTTTGTCTTAGTAATTTTCATGCCAGCCTTTATAAAGGAATTATAGAATTCAATGCCATAGAAGGAAGCAGCTTTATCCCCATTGTGCTTTTTCTAGTTCTTGAAAGTAGCAGTCCCAATCAACAGACTTCTCTGTTCTTCCTTCATATCCCCCAAAATACTACTTGATTAAGGGTTTTGATCAATCTCCTTTTGAAAGTTGGTCTTGAATCTAGTGTCACTCCCATTTCAGGCAGTCCATTCCCAATCTCAGCTCTGGGTTTATGAAGGAAGATGCTCAATCATTTAGTCTCGTGTGCTGTGAGGAAAACAGTCCCAGCTTCTGTGATCTTTTCACATGATTAAAAGGCCTAACCTCAGTGCCATTCTGATAAAGCTGTACCCACTTCAAGGCTTTAACAGCTTTGAGTATGGTGCACATTATTAGACTCTACCTCATTTGAAGTCTTACCAGTGATTTATAAAAGGGAATCTATTCTTCTGTGGGGAATGGGACTTGTCCATGATATCTTGGAACGTAGCTGTTGTGTATATGAATCTACATCTGATAACCCCAATCCTAGTCTTGGAATCTGTCATGCAGGATCTGACAGCATAAGTTAACTCTCTGTTTCCATTTGTCTTATGATCTCTATTCCCTTAACTGCATAAGGTTCACCAGCCTATGGCCAGGATGCTGAGAACAGTGGCATGAGGCAAGAGCTTCATCGCAAAGTAACTTTTTTATTTTTGCAGATCTTAGAAAATTCCGATCATATAAAGGGAGCTCAGTGCGAGATCTTCTGCGAGCGATGAGGAATAAGGTAATTGTACCAGTGTTTCAAGATTTGTTACTTTGATCTCTAGTAAAATGGCTAATAATTCTTGTAAATGTTTCACGTGAATTATTTGGGTCTCTTGTCAGTCAGGTGAAGTGTCGACACCTGTTAATGTAATAGCAGTCAGTGGTAACCCTGCCTGGTCACTACTCAGGAATGTGTTGCAGTTAACCTGCCATCTCCACGAGGCACCAGTTACTTTGGGCATGTGGAGAGGGACAGTGAGAACCTTAATAGAGGAAACTTCTAAAAAGAAATGAACTAATCCATGAATTAGTAAATGACATCCACCAACTACTGGCTGTGAAATAGCAATCAAAGCACTGATCTAAGAATCTCCTTTTAATATAGTATAGCCATATTATTTTGACATAATTTAAAGCCTGGAGCATAAGATTTCTAGATAGCTTTGTGCTCCTGTGTTTCACTCCATTTTTAAGGATAAACCTGTTTATCGGCAATTAGCAGAAGAGTTTGTTGGAATTCAGCTAAGTGACTAATATTTCTAAACCTAATTTCTGATCTTGGAGTTCACGTTAACTCCAGGGGATGGAGACTGCAGAGTCAGCAGTGTAAAGGGTGATATATAAGATGACTAAATAGAGTCATCCTGCACTCAGCTTGTTCACCTTCTGGTGGCAGTCTGGTTACAGAGTGAGATAACAAGCATGGGGCTGGATGAACACAGCAGGTCAAGCAGCATCATAGGAGCAGGAAAACTTGACGTTTCGGGCCTAAAC